>BSBK01006197.1:0-587574 GCA_027943335.1 Chamaecyparis obtusa | reverse complement strand
ACATGTTAGGATGGGAGTGGGAGAAGATGCTTGCCCGTCCAAAGAGACATTGAGGTTTGACATTGTTAGTTTTCCTTATATGTACTAAATGACTACTAATATCACATATGGTCACTTGGGTGTCGGGTCCAGAGAGGTTACCAAGATGAAGTCCAAGGGTTAGACATATGTGATGACACTTCCCTATATGTCTACTAGGTTCCTACATTGCATTTGGTACACCTAATTTGCATCTTGATCATTTATACTTGATAATCTTATAACCATTACAACCATTTTATCTAGTGTGCCTTGGCATTAGTGTTGCTTATTTTTGGATGTTTCCTTGAGTGAGGCCTAGTGTTATCTCCTCAGCATGGTGGGAGTGAACTTCTTGGTTCCATGTGGTTGGGTGGTAGTGATTCTATTACCATTGAGATCCAATGTTCATGACTTTGTGCTTGGATGATCCTTAATGCTACTTTTATCTTCTTGTTCATTGCTTGGAGACTTTCTTATTATCATCATGAGATGTATATCTTGTATTCCAATTTATGTATTGGTTAGTGACATTGAATCTGGAGATGTATAATGTATTTGTATTGTATTATTGTTATCCCTAAGACATGTGTAGTGGAAGATATATTATCTTGAAGACTATGATGTATTAGTTTGTTCATTGTTGTATGTACCTTTGATTATATTGATGTAATGGATGTATCTTATTATTTAGTTGAAATGAATATGTTAGTGTACTTTATTATTTGTGTTCTTTTCATTATAATTAAGTAAAGGGTTAGGAATACTTCAATTTGGGTTTTAAAATGAATGTAAGATATGTCATGTGATTATGTTATGGATTGTTCTTAGTAGAATAGTTAACTTATACGTAATTCTACGTCACGGAACCCGTGAGACTTGTAATCTGTAAATGAGTTATATTTATGAGTATGTATTGTCTTATGTTATATTTCTTCTACATTGTTATTCATTATTAATTATAAACTCTCAAGTTCGGTAAACTTAGTAACATGTTTTAGGTTAATTTCTCCTGGGTTCCCTAGTAGGGCATTACATGGCTCCTTTGTCATCTATTTTTTAAATTTCTTGTAATTTTAATAAGCTTTCTAAATCTTTTCATAATTTGATGATGAAGTTGATTAATGCTAAAGTGCTAACTCTTCCTCCTATTAATCCTATTCACACATTCAAACCTTTACCCAAACACTTTGATCATAAAGCTTTCTAATAGACCATTGTCAACCTAGTCATGATACTAAAAAGTGTTTATATTTGAAATATGTTATTCAAGACCTCGTTGATTTTAATACTATGTCTGTTGAGGGTGTGCATGATTAAGGAAAAAAATCTATAGCACCTCCCTACCAAAATTTTCAAATCTATACCTACCCTTTGCCATCTCATTCTACCAATATTGTCAAGTCTATCCAACCCTTGTCTTCCTCCTCCACTCATGTTGTTGGCTATGATGATACATTTAATGAAGCAAATAACATTGTCAACCTCATTGATCAAGCCAAACCTAAACCTAAACCTGAATATGAGTCTTGCATTACCTTTAACCCTACTAAAACAAACAAAGCACATGATGGTCCTCTTTATATTGTCACAAAGGTTAACAACTTTCACTCTTGTGGTGTCCTTATTAACCCTTCTTGCACGGTGAATATTATAACCAAACACAATATTTTTAATAGATAATTACAACATTATTTTTATGCTAAATCTGGAGTTATGATTTAAACTTGCAATGGTTTTCTTTATCCTTTACATGGTTATATTTCATTTCTAGTTGAAGTTGGTGAAAAAACTTTAGATGTTACCTTTACTATAGTTCCAACTTTTATCAATTTTAAATCAAAATGGGTCTTCCTTGGCTTATCTCCATGAAATTTGTGGCCTCTCCTATTCATAAATGTTTAAAAATTCCTCATAATGCAGAAATCGTAACTGTTAACCATAGCCTCTATCAGCCTTCAGTGCTTCAAGAGTCTTGTGACCTTGATTTCTTTTGGCCTTTTATGTCTCAACCAACCCAATCCCATCATGATATACTCTTCTGATCATATCAACTCTACAAGATCCAAAAGATTTGTGAACTTAGCAAACCTAAGGATATTCCATGTCCTTAAACTAGACGTGGACTTCTTCTTATACCTCCTATATATGCTTTAGTTCCACCTATATCTTATAGGCATTCCGTTGATATTATCTCTCAACCTAGTGCGGTTCCTTTTGTTCTTCCTCCCAAAGAAGTAAAAGACCTAATGTTGATTGATCCTGAACCAAACCCAATTTACAAGAAAAAAAATGAAACCGTCATGCTCATGACCATAGTCATAAATGTCATGCTAGAGCTTGTTAGCATGCTTCCCAAAATATTTCTTCACTTAAAACACCTATTGATATTTTAACTGCCTTTGATCAACCCATGCTTGAGCCAAAGGAGGAAGTTAACTTGAAAAAGATGGAATTGAACAAGCATGATAACTCTATTCGTGTCTTGGATTCTATTACAATTAATTTGGATGAAGAAGATAGTTTTGATCGTGATGCTTTTTATGTTCCTAATGTAACTAACGATGATATTCATAATAGTGATTCTGATAATATGTATTAGCTTATTGATGTTAATCATAATTTATTAGCCATATTTTTACAACAATTATCTATCACTCCTAGTGATGAACAAAGTGACCTATCTTCATATCATGGTCCATGTTCAAAACTAGATATTCTTCCTTTTTCCATGCTTGATATTGCTCCTCTTGCGAGTTGCCCACCTTCCCTAAACACTATAGAGCAAGATGGGGGGTTAGGCAATATGCTTGACTAGATCCTCTTGTATGGTAGATTTTGTGTGTTGGCTTATTGTAATGTGATTCCCCCATGATGTGATGCATGTTATATATTTTGTTTAGATTTCTTTAAATGACCCTTGTTTCTTCTTTGGTGCAAGGTGATAAAGGAATTGAAATGTCGTAAACATTCATCTATTTGTATCTTACTTTTTTTATATGTTGTGCATGTGTCACTGTTCATAAATGTGCCTTTGTGTTTTCTAATTGGGGATGATGCAAAATGATAGCTACCTATTCTTTTTGGTTTTCATGATGCCGACCCAAAAAAACTTTGCTTTGTAACTCTTACGTGACATTCTTCCATTGTGTTTGTAGTTCTACTACCTTTGGGGACTTTGATAGCTCATTTTGATATGATATCTCATGTATTATCATATGATCATACCGACCTCAAAGTTAGTAGATCCTTTTTGTTCTCTCTTTTTCCATGTGTTCATTTCCCTTGATTTGTACTTTTGGGGGGGCATCTCATGGTGGAAATGTTTCTTGTGGGTGCATGTATGCTCCATTAAAACCATTGCTCTTGTTAAGCCATTTGCAATCACTTTAACATGGGGGCATACACTCCACTCTGTATTTTACATTTAGCACACACATACACAATGATTAAATGCAACCTCTCTTGCAGATGACTAATGAGACAATGTTTTCCTTGTGTTCATCCTCTCATTAGATCTCTTAATGGAAATAAGACTTTTAATAAGGAATTATCCTCCTTCTTTTGATCCCCAAGGATACAATGCTTTCCTTAGGTCTGATTGCTTTTCTTGATCCCTATGGAAACATTTTTTCCCTTAGGCTTGATTATTTTTCTTGATCCCTAAGGATACAAAGCTTTCCTTTGGCCTGATCATTTTTCTCGATCCCTATGGAAACAATGCTTTTATTAGGCATGAATATTCCTTATTAGATCCCTTAATGGAGACAATGCTTTCCTTAAGGACTGATCATTTTTTATGGATTGAATAGCATAACACATCTTTCTAGACCTTTAATGCCATATTTTTCACCACTCTTCCTTTGTGTGATCATAGTCAGACAAAATCTTACTAGGCTAGTAACTACACTTCTTTCTCCTATTTCTTTCTTCTATCTTCCAAGTGATGCCTCTCTTATCTTGGTTTCAAATTCGACGAAGACTTAAGTCACTTGGGGGATTGATGTTTTTGTGTCTCCTTAACCCTAATAAGATTGTTCTTATGCATTGATCTAATTTACCATGAGCATGAGCTTGTCTCATTCTCCTACTAATGTGAGGGTTAAATGTTTAGTCCTAAAAAGTAAGCACCCATATTTGGATTCTTTAGGACCTATTGGGCCCTATTTTGGTGATTTCAAGGTTCAAATGCTCGTTATGCTTGATCCCTATGACTTGATTCCTCTTTTCCCACACCTATTCACCATCCCTGATGTCTGTGTGAAATTTGAGCTTGTTTTACCTGGGACACATCACTAGTGATGATATATCCCTAAAACATATTGCCAATGATGATCTATCCCTACGATTTTCTACCCAAATTTTACCCGGATCCTGATATCAAGGTCTTCTGCCAAGATTTTCAATTGTGGTTGGCCTAGATCAAATTTGAATCACAAATTTTTAGATTTAGTATAAGAGAACCTCCTCTCTCCTTGGTTTTAATAATTCAATCAAGTGAAAGTTATTCATCAAGCAATCAAGTTGAGAAATTGAGGATTTGCATTCAAGATTTGAAGACAAGAATCCAATTCAAGATCTCCAAGTCTCCATTTCTTCAAGTTCCATCTAATCAAATGAAATCTTCTCCAGCTGGTGCAAGGATCTCCTCCGATGATGGCCAAGTAGAGGAATTCTCAATCAAGCAAGAAGATACATCTCTCTCTCTCTCTCTCTCTCTCTCTCTCTCTCCTCCTTTTCTTGTGATTATCAAGCATATCTACATTCTTTATCTTGAAGTGGAAATCATACATATTTGCATTTGTGAGAGAATCCTTGATCCTACATCACAATCCAAAGTCAACTCTTTGGATTCCAAGCACATTCAAGCATTTTCATGGATTTGAGTGATTTCTACATCCATTCACGAGGGTTTTATGCAAGGTAAACCAATAATTTGCCTTCTTACATTATTTCCTTTATGCAATTTTTAGCATATTTCAAGGTTGATTCCTAAACAAGGGTTTGAACAAGGAAAACCCCTTTTCCCAACCTTTTCCCAATTTTTTTTAATGTTTAGGAACAGGTTACAGAGTCGTCAAATCTTTTTTGGGAAGTACAAGAACAGTTGTAGATTCCATGCAAATTTTATTTGAAAGTGTTGGGTATAGATCAATTTTGCCATGTCCCTGCCATTTTTTATTGAATTTTCTAAAGCAAGCTAGTTTGGTCTTCTAATTTCCATTTCTGTCAATTTCAGCTCAATATCATTTTTTATTAGTATATCTTTATTAGTTTTTCAGTGACTTATCTATTAGATATACTAATACATTTAATCATTCTCATTTCATGCATTACATTGGTTAGTAAAGGACAGATCTTGTTTCCAATTAGTGCTTGAGTCACCTCTTGAGCTTATTGGGGGCATTCTTCCTTCCTAATGTGCAATTAATGAAATGAGGAAGTAATTCACGTAGTATGTTTTATGTTGCATTGCTCTCCCCATTTTCCAATTGTACATTTTGGTGAACCCGACTCATAACATTTCCACTCTAATTTTGGTGTTAGATTCCTTTTATGTGCTTCTTATTTAGATATAGATCTACTTGTGCATGGTTTACATTACATCCTTGGATTTGATAGACAAAGATGTCTTTCATAAAAGACCTCCTTTACATTACATATCTCTTTCAAATTTTACAATTGTATTAGATCTATATCTTTTCTTTGATTTCCTTGTGCATGAGTATTATCACTTTGAGTCTTACTTATATAATTTTGATTAGGAGAACATAGACTTATGGGTTCCTTTGATCCCGAGCCTTCTCTCTTTCCTAGGAATCTTGACAAAACCAACATGCATACTAGTGACTTCAATCTTATGTTGAAGAATAACTCTTCCCATTCTTCTCATGATGAATATGAGGCATTAAGGGTTCCTCCTATGCAAGTCCAAAAACTTTTCAAATACTTTGAGAAATTTGAACAATGGCTAGGACAATAAAACTCTAATCTTGAAGTCATTTTTGTTGGAGAGGGTTGTTAGCCCATTTTATAAATGGGTCAAAATTAGAAAATTTTGTGGCAAATTGTTTGAACTTAGAAAAACATCATCAGAACTATGTCTCAATCATCCTAAGACATCCAATGTCTCTCTCCTTGAAAGAAAATCACCGAGTCAAAACCATTACAAAGCAGTGAATACACATCGACAAGTTTGTGCACTTTAAGAAGTTACTGAAAGGAGGAGTTAGCTTTGTCTTTAAATTTCATTCAAATGCGATCAACAATCTTGCACATGAAGTGAAGTAATGAAAATACTTGCTTTGGAGGAATCAACAATACACATATCAGAAAATTATCAAAGTTCTTAAAATTTATGATAGAATGTGGAGAAGTTATATAAGAGAGTTGGTGCAATTTCTAAGAACTTCAAAGATAATTTAATTCATTGAGTTTGTGGAAACTTATTTGTAAACCTCCTCCTTAGTTACTGAATATTAGGTGTTGAAGTAATCTTGGGCAAATGGCCAAGTCTCTAATAAAAGTTGTGAAGTTGATAATAAATAAACAATCTAATATTTATTGGCTCTTCATATATTTGTAACTTCCTTATCATCATTGATAAAAAAAAAGTGGAAATGTCCATTGCCCAGTCAAACTATTCCAAAAACTGCTCAACTTTCTTGACAAACTCAATTAAAGAACCACTAACTCCATCAATATTGTTATGGAGAGTGATGGAAAATAATCAGAAGGTTTATGATCATACAAAGTTGATCATTTTGTTAATTCATGGAATATAATTCAAATGCTGACAATGGTGACTCGTGCATTCATAGTCAATGGAATCTATCAATCTAGAAGCTTTCGAAAGTACTTCAAAATTTGAAAGCATTGACAATATGTGAATTAGTTCATTTCCTAAAGGTCGCCAAAGAGATGATGTGTTGCATGGTAAGTTATTATGATCAGTTATTTTGCTAACTCAAGAAAGTTGTTAAAAAATAACTAATGAGGTAAATAGACATTCTCAAGATAAATCAATGCTTTCTCCAATAAATACAACTTACCAAAAAGAGTAAATATTGTATTTCTTTAGCAATTTCAATAACATTCAACAAATGGCCAACTGCCAAAAAGAACCGATAAAATGGAGCTTCTAGTTTATTTTACAAATCCAAACCAAGGTAGTTATTCTAAGTTATAACTAATTCTTGATAACAACCTATCAGCTCATGTACATAATGAAGGACATCATATGAGATCAAGCTATGAAAATATCATTTCATCAAGCATATCAAGTGCAAATTTATAGTAAATAAATAGACTCTAAGGCTTTCAACAAATGCAACTGGGATGTGCAAAGTCAACTCTACAACCTATGCCAACTTCCTTCTTACCCATGCAATGTACAATAACAACCTCAGGCTTATGGAGAAGGAAACAATGTAGGAGATGTATTTTAAAAGATCTCCCAAAGAAGTGGGGTATAGTAGATTGTCATTGTTTTTGTACCTGCACTAAATAGAATCTTGAGAAAAGACTATTGATATCCATTAAAGCTCAATAGATGAGAATTTCGGTCATAAATTATAGTTATAATGGCCTCCAAGTGTCCAACAGTGTGGGAATGTTGGAACAAAATTATTTTCATATCAAACATAACGGACAAAAATACTAGGGTAAATTCATGAAGACATGGACAATGACCAAATTATTTGATAAAAAGCTTCAGGGTGGCACCATCTAATGATGTAGTGATGGCATGAAATACATAGATTCAATTTGTTGAAAAGGCTCTTAAAATGTTTCAAACAAATGTGATTACAAGATGTGAAGCCGAATCAACAAGCTTTTCCAATATCTTCCATTGCAACCAACACAAATATAAGGGCTTCAAAAAAAAGATTAGATGCTTATGACATAATATTGATGTGATTGTAATCAATAACAAATTTGGGTTGTTCACAAAGTACAATGATCATAAGAACATATAAAAAATGAAATGGTTGAAAAGGTTTTAAAAACCTTCAAAGTGCATGTAAAACTTGGAATCATAACAAAATCAAATGAATCCAGAGAGTACCAAGTACAAAAAAAAATTGAGTTATTAAAAATCTTTTTGAAAATTTAATAGAAATAAGAGTAAACTTTACAACCACCCATGCCAAAAATGGAAGTGTACGTAGTTTCGCTCCAAGAAATGTTAAACTCATGAGATATTAAGGTAGATGTGGAACTATTAAGAAGTTTTTAACAAAATGCCTAAAAGAAGACATATTATCTTGTGTGATATGAAAACTCCACAGATCTATAGAATTGTCCTAAAAGGATCAAGAAACTTCAAGCATAGAAATTAGCAACTCTTGAGTTACAATGGACGAGCTTATAAATATTATGATGGTTACTTCTACCGAACATGCATGCAAAATGTGAAATCATAAACATGGCACTCGAACTAATATTTGACAGAACGCGACAGAGAAAGCCATCTCATGAATGAAGTGAAAAGTTATGTGCGCGAGCATTCTTTGCATGTGCATATCATACCTGAATATAGGCTGAGATATTCCACACACGTATCTTATTGGGATCTTAATAATCATGTGACTTATGACTCTCTCCTAGATGTGCATGCAAAATGTGGAAGCATGGACAGACACATGAACTGTTTGACATAAAAACTCAAAGGAATGACACCTCATGGAGTTGAAAGGTTGCAGGATATCCACAAAATAGAATCGTTGAATAGGCTTCAAAACATTCAAATTAATGCAATTGGCGGGTGCAATCTTAAATTTGTATTTACACCATTCTTCATATTCATGCTAGGGTGGGATCTTCGAAACAAGTGATGGACATCTGCCAAAGCATAAAGATAGAGGAAGATCATCATATGACATTGTTGTTAATACTTCGGTAGACATCCATGTGCAAATATGTATCCACTGACAATGCTCTGAATTGTTTCACAAAAAGCTTCAAATAAATGTGTCTCGTGACATGTAACAATTGCCAAGACATCCATGAAATGGATTGGTTTAAACAAATTTCAAAATCTCAAGTAAATGTATTGGAAGAGATACACTTGTATCCACATTTTTGGGTTTGCCAACTTCCTAAACCATCTCATTACGAAAGTATTGTTCGACATTATAACATGTAAAGCATGACAAGATGGATGTCACTCCTTTCAATTGTCCAAATTTAAGTGAAGAATAATTTCGACCTTAAAGAGAAAATCTACATAATAAGTGCCAGATTGTTTCCAAAATATTACCATTTGGAACACATTTCAAAAGAAAAATGGGAAATTAAAGAGCTTGCAATGCATCCATACAATGAATAGGCAGAATATATACATTGATTAATAACTGGGAGAATTCATATAAAGAAAATGAGGCTTTCTCATGGAGGGTGTATGTGACCATTTTATCAATGAATTGAACTATAAGTAAAGGTGGGGAACACCGTGTTTTATTAGGAATGATGAAGGATTTGATGCATTTTAATAAACCTGAAAAATATCATTACCCTCGACTCCTGATGTAAGATAATATCAATCAGTGTCATGCCAATATGCTAGTTTGTTGCAATGAACAAAATTTTTCACCGTGATGAAGGATTAAGCAATATTATCAATTCATTTTGAAGACTAGATGGGTCATGAAATGATTAGTAGTATAAATAAAGCAAATGAAGATGGAAACTACCTCAACAATATCAATAACTTTATGTTTTCTCCATAATTGGGATTTATGAATTATCTTTTGTAGAAGTGACTTATGTCACTCATCATAACTAAATTTGAGTTTTGGGTCCTATCTTTGTAAAATTTAGGTAAATCCTAACTTGTTCAACTAGGGTAGTTATTCTATCAAGTTGTCTTAGATAACTACGAGGTAGTTACCTCAAGTAGTTACATGAGGTAGTTAGGTAGTTACATGAAGTGGTTAGGTGGTTATCCTAAGTGGGTACAAGGTAGTTAATCTCTGAGCCTATAAATACAAGGCCATTTGTAATAGTAAAGGGGGACCTTTTGGCAAAGGGGAAAATATGGAGAATTTCCAAAAGGGACTTTTGAATTTGCACTATGTACAAAAATAATGAAGAACACATTTAGTCATATGTCTTGAATGTGTTCATTAGTTATTATTGCTTGTTTTTTGTATGTTAAGTTGGTAACCTCTTATGTAATGGTCAAATCATATAGTCTTTCTAATCTATGTAATTGGTATGTTAAAATGCTTTCATTTCTTGGTATCTTGATGTGAATGTACTAGGATAGTGTATCTTTTCGTATGTCAGAGACTACTATCCATTCTTTTTTCATCATTACATTCTATGTTAAATACCACTTTGTAATTATTATCCATTGTGAAATCCTAAATTTGGTATTCGTATGTCTATTATTGGGGTTTCTTTTGTTCATCTTGTTTTAGTTTTATGTTTTATCCTTTTGTACTTTCAAGTGAAAAAGTACACATGAATACCAAACACCCCCATCATACAAGGGATTTTCCCCTCTTCAACACAAAGGAAGATTGTGATCGAATTTCAATCTCTCCAATTGTTGGCATAATTGTCACCACTCAAAGGGCAAACAAGATCATTTTGAAGAAAGCATTCATAATGACAAATCTGTTTACCAACAAGGGCTTAACGAAATTAATTCATAATGATGAACATGGTGTTAACATCTTGCGTAGTATATATCATCTCATTAATAACAATGTTAAGCCTATTAGAAATTGTGCTCAAAAGCTAGGTTTCATTCCACCTACCAATATTGTTGAGACCTCTATGCCTATTTCTACCATAATTCCTAGTGTGACCACTTATGCTCCACCTATCATAGCAAATTCCATTCAAAATCTCAATCCTACATATGTTAGCATCCCTAATCCTAATGTTCCTTCTATTCCTTCAAGTGTGTCATGTGTTTCTCGACCTTCATCAATGCCCACTTACAATAGTGTTCCCTTTTCATATTAAACCATTCCTTCCATTTCTCATAATGCTCCAAATATTTCAAACATATCTCCTCCTACCATCCTTTCTACATATTCTACCATTAATAGCTTGGCTCAAACCATGTCTTCCTTGCAACAACAAACTGCTTCAATGATTCAATCCAAATTCAATATTCCTACTTGTGATATTGCTAGTCCTTTTTCTTTGGATATCATTTGTGTTGTTATCCCTCAATATATGGAGATTCCTCATCTTGAGACCTATAACAACAAGGATAATCCTTTGACCCATGTTAAAACCTTTCAAACCTTTTGTAGTGATTTCTCTCAAGACCATAGGTTCATGGAAAAATTGTTTACTAGAACCTTTCAAAGACAAAGCCTTGTAACAATATTGTTCTTTGCCTCCTTATTCTATTGACTCGTTCCAAAAACTTGCCAATGCTAAATCATTCAAAATTTTCAAAACAACATTGGTCCTAAGATCTCTTTGATTGATATAATGCATTGTAAACAAGGTGTTGGAGAAAAGTGACAAATTTTATTGGTGGATTTGAGCAATTGCTTGCTCGGATTTATTATCTTGTGCTTGCCATTGATATACAATGCATTTTCATTGCTAATTTACAAAATACATTATATATTAGATTCTACTTTCTGAATTATTTTCTTTTACTCAATTATGTGTAGTACTTCATAATTATCAACTTCAAGGGAATTAGTTTGAGAGCACTCCACCAATGGATCTAATTTATAAGAGTGATGTTGCATCCAATAATTTTAACAAGTTTCGAAAACCAAAGAACTTCATTAAGATCAAAAAATCATCCAACAATATTGACGAGAAAGTGGCAACAACATATCAAGGTGTGGCTCCTTTGTCATATATTTTTAGGCTTGCACGTAATTTTACTCAACTTTATGGATCTTTGCATAATGTGATGTTGAAGTTGATTGATGCTAAAGTGTTAATTCTTCCTCTTGTCAGGGCTATTGACACATCCAAACCTTTACCCAAACACTTTGATCATAAAGCTTTCTATTAAAACCATCATCAACTTGGTCATGATACTGAAAAGTATTTTTGTTTGAAATATGTTATTCAAGACTTCATTGATTCTAATTCTATATTTGTTGAGGGTGTGAATGATTAAGGAAATTTTTTTTTAGCACCTCCCAACTAAAATTTGCACAAATCTATACCAACCCTTTGCCATCTCATTCTACCAATACCATTAAGTCTACCCAACCTTTGTCTTCCCGCTCCACTCATGTTGTTGACTATGATGATACATGTAATGAAGAAAATAATGTTGTCAACCTCATTGATCAAGCCAAACCTAAACTTAAACCTGAATATGACTCTTGCATTATCTTTGACCCTACTGAGACAATTAAAGCACTTGATGGTCTTCTTTATATTCTCGCAAAGGTTAATGGCCTTCACTCCCATGGTGTCCTTATTGACCCTACTTGCATGATGAATGTGATAATGGAAGATCATATTTTTAATAGACAATCACAACATGATTTATATGATAAATATGATGTTATAGTTCAAAGTTGTAATGGTTTCCTTTATTCTTCACATGTTTTTATTTCATTTCCTGTTGAAGTTGGTGAAAAAATTTAGATGTTACCTTTACTGTAGTTCCAACTTCTGATCAATTTCAAGTCAAACTTGGTTTTCCTTGGCTTATCTCCATGAAATTTGTGGCCTGGCCTATTCATAAATGTTTAAATTTCACTCATAATGGAGAAGTCAGAATTATTAACCATATCCTCTACTAGCCTTAATTGCCTCGAAAGTCTATTGACCTTGATTTGTTTTGGCCTTCTATGCCTCAACCAACCCAATCTTGTCACAATAACCTCTTCTAATCATATCAAGCCTACAATATCCTAAAAAATTATGAGCTTAGAAAACCTAAGGACATTCCATCTCCTTGTCTTGGATGTGGATTTCTTCCAACACCTCCTATATATGCTTTAGTTCCACCTCCTATATCTTATAAGCATTCTATCAATGTTATCTCTCAACCTAGTGTGGTTCCTTCCATTCTTCATCCTAAAGAAGTAAAGTACCCAATGTTGATTGATTCTGAACCTAACCCAATTTCTAGGAAAATGTAATGCAACGGTCATGTTCGTGATCACCACCGTAAACATTGTGCTAGAGCCTGCCAACATGATTCCCAAAAAATTGCTTAACCTAAAATACCTACTAATGCTTTGATTGCCTTTGGTCAACCTATGCTCGATCCGAATGAGGGAGCTAGCTTGAAAACTATGAAATTGAACAAACATGATAACTCTATTAGTATCTTGGAATCTATTACGATAAATTTGGATGAAGAAGATACTCTTAATGATAATGCTTTTGATGTTCCTAATGCAACTAACAATAATATGCATGCTAGTGATTTTGATAATATGTATGAGTTTATTGAAGTTAGTCATGATTTACCAACTATATTTTCACAACAATTATCTATCACTCATAGTGACGAGAAAAGTAACTCATCTTCATAGCACGGTCCTTGTTCAAAACTAGCTATTGATCCATCTATCACGCAATAGGCTTGACTAGATCCTCTTATACTATGGATTTTATGTGTTGGCTTATTTTAACGTGCTTCCCTCGTGATGTGTTGCATGTTATATGTTTTGTTTATATTTCTTTAAATGACATTTGTTGCTCCATTGGGGCAAGGTGATAAAGGAATCAAAATGTTGTAAACATTCATCTATTTCTATCACACTTCTTTTATATGTTGTTAAATGTTATGGCATGCATATGACACTATTTGTAAATGTGCCTTTATATTGTTTGATTGAGGATGATAAAAAATAGTAGCTACCTATTCTTTTTGTTCTACATGATGCTGACCCAAAAAGACTTCTTTGTAACTCTTAGGTGACATTCTTTCATTATGTTTGTAGTTCTACTACCTTTGGGGATGATGATAGTTTATTTTCATATAATATATCATGTATTATCATATGATCATACTGACCCCAGAATTAGTAGATCCCTTTCATGCTCTCTTTTGTCATGTGTTCATTTCTCTTGATTTGTACTTTCTTGGGGGCATCCCATAGTGGAAATGATACTTGTGGGTGCATGTATGCTTCATTAAATCCATTGCTCATGTTAAGGTGTTTGCAATCATATTAATGTGGGGGCATACACTTTGTTTTGTGTGTCACTTTTAGCACACACTTACACAATGATTCAATGCAACCTCTCTTGCCGATGATTAAGGAGATAAAGTTTTCCTTGTGTTCTTCATCTCTTTGGATCCCTTAACAGAAACAAGCCTTTCCTTAAGGAAAAATCCTCCTTATTTTGATCCCTAAGGAGATAATGTTTTCCTTAGGCCTGATCGCTTTTCTTGATCCCTATGGAAACAATGCTTTCCTTAGGCCTAATCATTTTTTTATCAGATCCCTTAATGGACAATGCTTTCCTCAAGGACTGATCATTATTTATGGATTGATTAGCATAACACAACTTGCTAGACCTTTAATGCCATCTTTTGCAATGCTCTTCCTTTGTGTGATCCATAATAAGTCAATCTCTTACCAGGCTATGACCACCTTTCTTTCTCCTATTTATTTCTTCTCTCTTATGAGCGTTGCCTCTCTTATCTCGGTCTCATATTTGATTAAGACTTAAGTCACTAGGGGGCTTGATGTTTCTTTGTCTCCTTGAACTTGATAAGATTATTCTTATGCATTGATCTACTTTATTGTGAGAATGAGCTTGTCTCATAATCTCTCTAAAGTGGGGGCTAAATGTATAGTCCTAAAAAGTTAACACCCATAATTGGATGCTTTAGGACCTATTAGGCTCCATTTTGATGATTTTGAGGTCTAAATTCCTGCTATGCTTGATCCCTATGGCCTGATTCTTCTTTTCCCACACCTATTCACCATCCTCTAGGTCCCGGTGAAATTTGAGCCTTTTCCACCTAGGACACATCGCCAATGGCTATTTGTCCTTATGGTTTTGGGCCCAAATTTTGCCTAGAGGCCAATGTTAGGGTGTTCTCCTAGGATTTTTAATTATTTCCATCTTGGATCAAGTTTGAATCATGAATTTTTGGATTTATTATAAAAGGACCTCCTCTTCCCTCGTTTTTCATAATTAAATCAAGTGCAAGCTATCCATCAAGTAATCAAGTTGATCAATTGAGGATTTGGATTCAATATTTTAAGGTGAGCATCCAATTCAAAATCTCCAAGTTTTTATTTCTTCAAGATCCATCAAATCAATGGAAACATTCTCCAATTGATGCAAGTTTTTCTCCCATGATGGTCAAGTAGAGGAATTCTCAATCAATCAAGAAGATTCATCTCTCTCTCTCTCTCTCTCTCTCTCTCTGCATGTGGTTATCAAGCATTTCTACATTATTGATCTTGGAGTGGGAATCATAGATCTATGCATTTGTGAGGGCACCCTTGATCCTACATCATATTCCAAAGTCAAATCTTTGGATTCCAAGCACATTCAAGCATCTTCATGGATTTTAGTGATTTTTACATTTGTTCATGAGGGTTTTATGAAGGTAAATCAACAATTTTCCTTCTTACATTGCTTCCTTTATGCAATTTCTATCATATTTCAAGGTTGATTCCTATACAGGGGTTTGAACAAGGCAAACCCTTTTTCCCAACCTTTGCTCTATTTTTCTGTGTGGAGGAACAAGTTATAGAGGCATTAGATATTTTATGGGCGGTACAAGAATAGTTGCAAGTTCTGTAAAAATTTCATCTGAAAGCACTGGGTACAAATCGACTTTCACCATGTCCTTGGGTACACATTAACTTTTGCATTGTCCCTACTAGTTTTGACTAAATTTTCTATAGAAAGTCAGTTCTATCTTCTGATTTATATTTCCGTTAGTTTCAACTCAATATAAAATTTTATTAGTTTTTCAATAAATTTTATATTAGATCTATTAAAACATTTAATCATTCTCATTTCATTCATTACATTACTTAGTGAAGGACATATCTTGTTCCCAATTAGTGCTTGAGTCACCTCTTGAGCCTATTAGGGGTATTCTTCCTTCCTAATGTGCGATCAATGAAATGGGGAGTATTTCACTTAGTATGTTTTATGTTGCATAGCTCTCACCATTTTACCGTTGTAAAATAACTAAATGGAACAAAATTTCCTAACTAATTGTAGCATCTTAGGGGTTAAAAATTTCCCCTTCATTTGATTTTATGTTTTCAAGAGAATGATTTCTACAAGACTAATGTGGTTATTGTAGCATTGAGGAAGTTTTAACATTAGAATAATGATATGTTAAGTATTGTTTTATTTACATAGATGATAACTATTATAGCCATATGCATGTTCGTAATGTCTTAGCACATGTAAATTTTTGCTTGTTAGTATAGGGTGCATAATTAGATCTTAGAATAAACATTTGATGATTTGATAAGTAGATTATATACTAATAATTTAGAAAAATAATATTCATATATTTCTATGATTTCAATTTCTTGTATTCCTATTCAAATATATATCTTGTACAATGCATGATGACAAATGAGTTAAGATTTATTTATTTTATTTTGTTTTGGTAGACTTTGCAATATGTCAAAATTGAATGGATGACTTGTAACCCAAGTGCTTAAGATGTTTTTGTGAAGTGATGTTATTTCTTCTACATACTAGATTTGGTTTCATAAAATACACACCCTTATAAACCTAATTATGATTTCTTATAAGAAAAATAGTCAAACCTCAAGATCCTTGGTTTTGAAAAAAATGAAATACAATGAAATATGACAAGATATCACAAGTTAAATTTATCTCAGTTCCCAATAGAAAAACTAAGTCATGCTTCATTCAAATACTTGAGGGAAATAACACAACTTACGATATTATGACAACTAGAGCGAATCAATGAAATAATTATCTTTAATGCATAACTCTAAAGGACAATAATACAACATTGAAATCTCTAACTCTCTATTACCATATGAACATGAAATAAAACCTATTGTATTTTTATGATACATTATCATGACCACAATAAAATAGCTTTAGTGTACAATAGAAGGAGCAATATGTTGAAGTTGGGAAGATTTCTCAACAAGAAGATACAATGTGCTTAAAAGACCAAGTTAAATATCCCACTTCGACAAAGTCTATCAAGCCATCTATTTAAGTAACCCATTTTGAGGAAGTCAAACCATATTTTAACAAAGAGGGTGCAGAAATCTTCTAAGGCTAATTCATGATTTTTTTTACTTATTTAACAATTGCTAGAATTGAGCTCTATTTTTTTGGCACACTTAAAAGTAATATATTTGTGTTTTGTGTCCAAATGTTGATTCTCAAGGAGACATGTTTTCCAACAATATCTATGTGGTGTCATTGTCTTAAGGCTTGGAAGACACTCATGCATGACTACATATGGGTTATGTGATGCTTCACTTACACATCTTTCTCACGATTCCTTGTTTACAATAATTTACAAAACACTATAATTGTATATAAAATCCTATTTTATAAGCAAGAAAATCCTATAAACAAAATTATAACAAATGAAATTGGTCAATTGATCTTCAACCTCCCGCAACCATTAAAAATATAAACATGTGCATAAAAGCATGACAATACACCATAAGCTAAATAAAGGAGTTACATAAAAGAATGTGTGAAGTTGTTTTCACCTGACACATTCAAATTTGTCCTTCCATACAAGGGACGTGATACCATGGGGAGGTTGTTGGAAGTTTGCACTAGATTTATTTCAGTATTTTGTGTCTGAACTTGCTTCATTGCTATCACCATTGTAACTAAGGCATATGAAGAGAATTATTAGAGCCTTTATTAGATCCAACAACATCATGCATCACATGTAACTTCATATTATCACTTCAATATTCATTCCCTTCATTCCCTCTCTATATCCAAATTCAAATTCATATCCCCATGGCCTCTTCATAAATATTTGTAGAGTGTTGCCTCTAATTCAAAGCCCAAGAATCATGCTTCCTCAAAAGGGATGTGACAATAAACGATGCATCTAAGGAGGCAATGCAGTAATCCACTTCCACCTCCATCACTTTGAATTGTCAATTGTGTAACGTGTGTCCATCAATGAAATAATTTCTTCTTCCAATTCAGTTGTAACCATTGAGTAATCTTTTTTATGTACACTAATGGGTAATCTCCCCTCTTTCATTAAAGGGTATGCTTCTCAGTGTAAAAATACTAAAAAATTAATTTATTTTTAATAATTGGAAGCATTGTTTACATTAACTAATTTATTTTAAACAAAGTTATTTGAAAAATACAAAAAATTATTAAACATCACCAATCATAAATTATTAATGACCATTCAAATTTGTTTCAAATTGCATTCAATTTGAAACTATCAAACATAAAATTATATCTAAATCTTTTGAGCTAGAGGCATTTTTTTACTAGCAAAATCATGAATCTAAGAATAATTAACAACATTGTTTCTCCACCTTTTGGCAAGGATAATTTTTTTGCATCTATACTAAATGATAAAGATTAATATTGTTTTGAATAGGAAAATTATCTTGAATTTGATTGGTTAAAATAGTAAACATTAATAACATGTTAAGTACATCTCGATGCTATAGTTCTAAGTAGGTTTTAAAAATTAATTTAGACTTGTTGACATAATGTGTTATTATGAATAATTTATATCATCTATACTATTAACAACTCACAATTGTCGCGATAATGCACTATATGCAATCTAATAGCCATCAACCTTCACTCCAAGTACAAATTCAACTATCAAATTCAAGTGGAAACTATTTGAACTCCCAACTATAATTATTATGCATTTTTGCATCAATATTCTCCTAATAAAAAAATTGAATTTATTTTTCAATATTAAAATTTACATTATTAATGTTAGTAGATTTCCATAATCCATGAAACTACTCACACAATCCAATCTAGAAGGGAAATGTCTACTAAGCCATCATAGTACACATTTGATTAAATTTAATAATTAATTAAAAATAAAATATGATATATTTTACATTTTCAATTAATAAATAAATGCAACAAAAATGCATATGACTGTAATTACGATAATAATTACGCCAAAGGCATTTCCTTATATGAAATGCAAGACCCGAGTTTTCAATCCAACGACTCCAAACTTAGAATAGGTGTGGACGAACATACAAGTCAGCTGGACCGTCATCTTTTTTAAGTGACAAAATGTCATTCATCATTTAGGGCCTATTTGGCACCTGGAATTAACCTAGAATAGGAATTATTTAATGCGAGAATAAAATAATTCGCTGTTTGTGTCATTTTTTGAATTCTTGAATTAGAAAACTAATTCCCATTGTCGGCCCAATGCTTGCATTAATTAATTCCAAAAATTACTTGGAATTCATTTTATTCCAGGAATAAGCTTTTCATGAATTCAAAATTATAACAAAATGTATAAGTTTTTCAGGTCCGTGCATGAACGATTAAGGGATTATAATCTTATTTTTTTTACAATTTTATTTTATAATTTTTTATTTTTTATAAAAAAAAAATTAATAATTTTTTTTATAATCTTATTTTTTAAGTTAATAATACATATTTTAATTTAAAAATATATAAGTTAAAAATACATACATATTTTAATTAAAAAACCAACAACAAAAATGATAAGTTCAAAAATTAAAAATTAAAAATTAAAAATAAAAAATATAAAATAATCCTTATTCCAATTTCACATTATGGGATCCAAACGCATAATAGATTATTCCAGCTTTCATTTTGAGGATTAATTAATCTGAGAATAGGTCCTTATTCTAGAATAGGCCTATTCTGGATAAGTTAATTCCATGCACCAAACGAGCCCTTATAGTTTTTTCGTTAATCAATGAATTTGACAGTTTCATTGTTTAGCTAGTGCGCTGTAGCCATCTTTTTCCTCATGGTCTGTCCTTCGACTAGAAAGTCCATCAAATCTATCTACTCATTGTACATCTTTCATTCTGCATAATTAGACAAAAGAAAATGGTCTACACTCAATTGGCCTAAATGTGCTTTGGACGTGAGAAGCTTTAGGGCATCTAATAGGGTTCTAAAAGTCTTCCTCTAAATTCTATAAATAATAGCTGAGTTTTTAGCATCCTCAACAAGCACATCGAATAAAACACAATAACAGCTAAGGTTAGGATGTGGGTTTGTTCAACAATAGTATTTTCTTTGGTTGTTTTGAGTCCCTTGCATCTGGGCAAGGCGTGACCTCCATTATTAGTAACAATGTGTTCAATCAAATTCTCAAGCTTAGAAATAATGGGGGAACAACTTCTACAGTTATCATGCCTTCATTACAACAACAAATGCCTTCAAAGGCTTTGGAACCACCGATGATATCACCACTCAGAAAAGAGAGCTCGCTGCTTTCTTTGCCCAAACATTGCATGAAACCACTTGTAACTATTTTTTTTCAAACTTGTCTCACATTCATGCAAGAATTCAAATATTTAGTTAGTTTGTTGAGGTTACATTGGTGTTAATACATGGAAGTGTATGAACAAGGGTGTGGGAAAATACACTAGATGGTCCGTACGCTTGAGGGGAGCGATAGCTCTTATGCCTTAGTTGAAGAAGATACTATGTGATGACTATTTTGGCATGGTGTGCCCCAGTCGAACTTAGTGAGGGCACTAATTAGGCCCCATGCACAAATCCCTATGTTGTAGTGCTCCTGTGTCCTAACTCCATATCTATCGTATGTCCATAATTGGCATTTATTGCCATGTTGTCATAATTAATGGGTGGGTTGTTTGTCCTGATTGGAGTCTCATTACTTCTCTCTGCGCAACAACCTATTAGATGCATTTGTTCTAAAGTTCATAAAGCCTTCCACAAGCTGTAGTGAAACTACAAATTGCTCATCATAGTCTATTGTGTCTCCATTCATCTTAAGATTTTTTACCATGTTCTAATGTTTTCTCTGAGGATGCATCCAATAATCCTCAAAGAAAGACGTGAAACTAAAATAAAACATTTGGTCCATTACAAATAGATTTATTTTATGTTTTTTATAAGGGGAGAGAGAAGGGGGAAATATTAAGAGAGGAAGGATACAAAGATAAGAAGAAATAATGAGAGATATAAAGGAGGGGGAAGATAAGAGAGATAGATAAAGTGGTAGGATTAGAGAGATAAGATGAGAGAAATATGAAGTATGCATGTGTACATGAGTGATAGAGTTCGTATATATATTTATGAAGAGATAGGGAGGGAACTTTAGTATATATAAATATAAGAAAGTGCATAAGTATGGAGATATAGGAGGAGATAGATAGGTATAGAAAAGAGATAGATGTAGATAAGTAGGAGAAATTCTTCACAACAAGTCAAATTGTGATATTTCTATCAACATTCAATTGTGAAGTTTTTGAGTCAAACTCATTGACCCATGTTTCATGAGTGTGGTTCACAAGAACCCATCTATCTTGACAATGAATCGAACACTTAGCACTCATTGCATCCAGGTGATGCTCACATAGGTGAAGCATTGGGACTTCCCAGGAGGTCACCCATCCCAATACTGCTCTAGCTCAAGTGCACTTAACTACAAAGATATATGTAACTTGGAATATATATATATATATATATATATATATATATATATATATATATATATATATATATATATATATATATATATATATATATATATATATATATATATATATATATATATATAGAGAGAGAGAGAGAGAGAGAGAGAGAGAGAGAGAGAGAGAGAGAGAGAGAGAGAGAGAGAGAGAGAGAGAGAGAGAGCACCTCTTTGAAGAATTATACAGATAGATATTCTATGAGTGAAGGAATATAAGGGAGACTTCTCATCTACGGAATCAATAATTATTTAACTCATTTTGATTAAAGCACGTGGTCCTATTAAAGGGGTTTTTCTTCCATAATTTAAATATAATCATTTTTAAAAATATGGATGTTTGGGGGTAAAATTTCCTCTCATCTTTTTGGATTTTGAGACTTATCTAATATATTATAATATAAAATCTTAAAATAATGTAGAAGGAATCTTAAAAATAATAATAATAATAATATGAATATGAATATGAATATGAATATGTTATAATATAATATATCATATTAATATTTAATCATATAAATGATAGTAGTATAAGTATGATAACTAATATAAATAATTAATAAGAAATATAATTGATAATAATAAATATTTTATTTTATAATAAGTTATATTATTATTAGTATATGATTATAAAATAAAATATTTATTATTATCAATTATATTTCTTATTAATAAAATTCTATTCTTATATTATTATTATTATCAATACCATTAACATTACTGGAATAACAATACTATTTATAATATAATATACTATTATAATAAATTATATATAATTGAATAAGTAAAATAAATTATAATTAGAGGCTGAGGTGTTGAGCGCTTCTACCATCGTACTCTGCAGATCCCCGTGGCTTCCCTCTGTTCTCCTTTGTGGTTTCATGCTTTTCATGGTCTTTTTTATCTTGTTTTTCCCTCTGCTTGGTTTGGTTCCTTTTGTTTTCTTTCTCTTCCATTTTTGTGTGTTCTCTGTGGGGTGTGATTAGGGTTTTCTTAGGGATGTCTTCGGAGCCAAGTCCTCTCAGCTCCCAGCCTGGTTCATCCGTGTGTGAGACTGGAACAAATACGACGAATGATGGCAAACCTTTAAGCATGGATATTGATGAAGGCAATAAAGTTATTAATGGATAATTTCAAGATAATAATAATCAAATGTGCCAAGGGGAATCCACTAAGATTTATAATGGGAATTTGGAGGACAAGACATCATACAAGGAGGTGTTGGCAGAACAGTCACGACCTGAGTGTCCACTATTTGTCGCCTTCAATGGAGTTTTCATCGCAAGAAAGGAATCGACTCGATGGCCCGCAGCTAATGGAGATAGACGGGGTGGGGGCATCGCTGAGGATGACATGGCCAAAGGCGGAGAAGGTGGAATTGGTAAGCCCGCTCTTCATGAACTTCAGACTCTCTCACTCTCCCCTAATGAAGATATGGTAAAGGCCATTAGGAAGAAACAAGTAAGGCTTAAAGAAATTGCAATTTTCTTTGTTTGTTTAGAAAAAGATTCTCTTCTTGCAAGAAATTTTTTAGATGATTAGATTGCGCATGTTTGGGGTAAGAAATTAGGTATTCAAGTCAGTTTTTGCAAGATGATTCAAAAGGGGTTGTTTATTATTTTTTTCAAAACACATGCCATGCAGGAAAGGGTGCTTAAAAAGAGACACTGGAATGTGGGTTGGTCCATCTTTAAAGCTTTGCAATGGTCTACTAAAGGGGAGGTCAAGCAGGTCATGGCTCAGGCTGTCCCCCATTGGGTGGAGATTAGAAATCTCCAACCTGAATTCTGGCCTTTTATAGCCCAAATTGTCCACCCTCTTGGGTCGGTTCTGCAAATTGAGGAAGCAAGATATACGTTACCTCATTTGAATTCTAGAATCTTGATGACCCTCGAACCATAAATTGATTTCCTGGATATTATCTCAATGGACTTAGAAGAGGAATAGTTTTCTTGGGAAATTGCACTCTTAGGTGATTTAAGTTCCTGTTTTCATTATAAACAAAATGGCCATTCCAAAAAGGAGTGTCCAGCCTTGTGGGTTTATCAGAACCCTAAATTCACCAGTAAACTGAATACGAAAGATAATAAGGCTAGCTCAGAAATTAATGACTCTAATAAAGACAAAGATGCTACCACCTCAAAAATTGATGTGACTGGTCTAGTGGATGGTAAAAGCTTAGTCCCCGAGCCAATTATTAATAGTGAGATAACTTGCAGTCAAGATAAAGTAGATAAAGATGCTTTTTTTATGTACCAATAATCCTTTATTTGATGGAAAGGAGACCTTGGGTCAAAATATGGTTGCTCTCGAATCCCCAGTCGATTGTCAACCAGTTCTTACCCATGAAACTATGTTTGTTAAAACTTATGAAAAAATTCCACCACCCCCCCCCCCCAAACCAAATGCACAACAATTGGCATTATCATTTATCAGTGAGAAAGCCGCGAGTGTTAGGAGGAACTCTAGTGTCCCCCTGAATAGAGAGAAGGGGGGTCAGGGAACCCTTAAAGTTCACAATGGTCACAAATTGCAAAATGCAGTAGTCACACTTGTGGCTGAAGAACCTTTTACTGAAGTCAAGAAAAAGAAAAGAAAGATGGTTGAAAGGACATCCCTGTCTAATGACAACAAAAATTCAGGGAAGGGGATGCCAGATTATTTTAATAGGCTCTATAATAACCCTAAAATGTTACCTCAATGATACACATACATAGCTGGAATGTAACAGGGTTAGAAATGTCTGATAGAAAATACTTGGTCAGAAAATGGTGTAATAAACTCAAAGATAAAGATATTATTTGTCTTCAAGAGGTCAAGGTTGTTGGCTTTCAAGCATACACCAGTATGAAATTCATTTGGGACAGAGCTACTGGCTTTCACTCTAACCATCCTAGAGGTAGAGGTGGCACCACCATTCTGGTGGGACCTCAATGGGTTGACAAATTCAATTCAAATGGCTCCTCTCCCTGCCACAGAGCACTATGGGTCACACTCAAACACAAAGATTTTCTAATTGGTATTTGTAATATCTATGCCCCTAATGATTATAGAGATCATGCCGTCCTGTGGGAATGGTTAATTAGTGGCCTTCCTAAAGCCCACTGGATCTTTGTTGGAGATTTTAATATGGTGGAAAGTAGGGAGGATAAGTGTGGTGGCAATGTGCAAGGGTGGAAAGGGAATGAGTTGTTTTTCTAGTTTAATTTTAAGAGGAAGTTCAGAATTGAAGATCCCCTCAGGCTTAAGAAGAGCTCCTTCTCAGATATTTGGTTCACATGGTGTAATAACCAAGTAGGGCAGCATAGAGTCTACTGTAGGCTTGACAGGGTATATGCAGAAGAGTCTGTCTTCTCCTTTGAGAAACAGGAGGGCAGGGCTCCTGTGTGTGTCTCCCCCACTACTATGTCAGATCACCACCCTATTTATGCTATAGTTTCCTTGGATTGTGATAAGGATATTTCTCTTCCTAAGAAGAACAATAACTTTAAACTTAATACATCGCTTCTTAAGAATGAAGACACCGATGAAGCTATTAAAATGGTCACCAGTTTATGTAAGCTTTGTAATCAGGGTTTGAATCAAGTGGACATGTGGAGCCACTTAGTGGTATCTTGGAGGAGTATTTACCAGATTATAGGGAAACAAAAGGCCATGGTTAGAAATCGGGAAGAGCTTTCCCTACAGTGTACCCTTAACTCTTCAGAGAAAGAATTGCAGAATAAGGGGTCTAACCCACAATTGGAAGAGAACATTAAAGAGAGTAAGTGCCAGCTTAGAAATTGTGAACAATATAAAATCAATGGGCAAAATACCAGGGCTAGGATGAACTGGATGAAAGGTGGTGATAAAGGTTCTAAATACTTCTTCAATATCATTCGAAGCAAGCAAAAAAGAGAATGCATTGAAGGCATTCAAATTGATGGGGAAGTATCTATGGATTCTAACAATATCAAAGTAGCTTTCTTTAACTTCTATAAGAATTTGTTCTCCTCAAAATTCAATGACCACAATTTCAAAAAAATGGAGGAGTGCCTCAGGTTGATCCCTAATAAAATTCAGGATGTGGAGGCTAATAGACTCAACCTGCTAGTCACATTGACAAAAATTGAAGATGCTATCAGATCCTTGGCTAATGATAAAGCCCTTGGGCCTGATGGACTTCCTGTTGAGTTCTATAAGCATAATATTGATTGGATTAGGCAGGAACTGTTAGAATTATACGAGGAGGCCGTCCATCAGGGCTCCCTAGGTGCTGACATCAATAGGGGAGTTATCAAGCTGCTCCCCAAAGATGGTGATAAATCCCTGGTGAGGAACTGGAGGCCCATTACACTCCTGAATTTGTCTTATAAAGTGATAGCTAAAGTTCTGGCTAGAAGGATTAGTGGCCTGCTGAATGATTTTATATCTCCAACCCAAACATGATTCATTAAAGGAAGATTCATCTTGGAAAACCTGATTACTAGTTGAGAAGCAATGCATTGGGCAAAGAGTGAGAAACATAATGCAGTCATGGTTTTGTTAGACTTCGAAAAAGCTTATGATAGAATTGAATGGCCATTTGTTATGAGAATGCTACAGGCATTTGGATTCCCCCCTACTTCTGTAAATGGATCAATATCCTGCTCTCAGATTCTTCTACAGTTATAGATGTTAATGGAGAACTCTCTGAATGTATCACCCTCCAAAGGTCTATCAGGCAGGGGTGCCCTATTGCCCCTGCCTTGTTTGTTATTGTTGTTGATGCTCTTTTTTATATTCTGAGAGCACCTCAACTAGGTCCTCCTGTTAGAGGAATCACTCTCCCCAATGAATAATCCCTGCTTAATGCTCAGTTTGTAGATGACACAACATTATTTATTATCTTGGAAGAGGAGAACTTTGAGAACATGCTATATAGACTACAATTCTTTTGTGATGTCTCAAGAGCCAAAGTGGCCCCTCATAAATCCTCGGTCATTGGTTGGTCATCTGATCCTCCAGAGTGGGTTGTAAGGAAAGGTTGGAGGTGGGTAGGGCCTAATGACATAGTAAGATATTTGGGCATTCCATTCTCTATCGACCCATCTCTCAAAGAAATGTGGAACTGGCTATTTGCCAAGATTGAGAAGAAATACATCAAATGGAAAACACACACATTATCCTTGGCTGGTAGAGTTTAGATTGTTCAGAAAATCTTATCAACTCATCACATTTATTTTTCATCTGCATGGCTTTTCTCTAATTATCAGACTGGACAGATTTAGAGAATTATGAGAGACTTCCTCTGGTCTGATGGTCTTGGCAACAAAAAAAGGCACTGTGTCAAATGGTAGTGGTGTTGTATGCCAAAAAATAAAGGGGGCTTGGGCATTAGAGATTTGAAAGACCAGGGTATGGCTCTGGCATCCAAATGGGTTACACAAGTTGTGATAGGTGATGAACCGTGGAAGGTTTTGATTAGGAATAACATCAATAAATCAAAGATTAAGAAAGGGAAAGGATGGAAAGATGTGCCTCTTTGGGACAAATTGATGGGATCCATGAACTTGTCAGTGTTTGGTTCCAAAGTATTTCAGTCTATTTGGAAAGCTTGGATTCAAGTCAGGGATCTTCTCTTATTCAGGGGTGCTAGTGGTGGTCCTCCTACATACTGAGTGGTCGATAGATCGATTTGGTGGGGGGTGGAGGCTAACAACAAGCCCTTGGCCTTAACACAAAGTTGCTCTGCCAAGAATTGGGCTAAGTATGGTATCTCTACTATTCAAGATGTATTGATTGACAATCGGCTTGGGGATTGGGAGGAACTGTCTAATAAATTCAATATCCCTAGTTCTCAGAAAAAGATCTATTCTATCCTAACTAAAGCAGTGGGTTCTTTTTTTCCTGGTAAATGTATGACCACTAATCAATTCTTGTAGTGGGTCAAATGGAAGGATGGTAGTGAGTTTCAAAAGATCTCTACCAAGCAGATTTATGATATGTTGAAAGATAAATGTGACATTTTTGAGAGGGTGAACCTTGCTGGGGGTTGGATTTCTCAGTTTCTAAATGGCAAACCTTTTTTAACTTTTTTTGGCACTCCCCTTGTGAACCTAAGAAATCTTGTTTTAGGTGGATTTTGCTCTTAAAGAAGCTTGTTGTGGGTAACACCCTGCCCCATGGTTTAGGAGAACCTATTTGGTGTGATTTCTGTTCAGTCCTTGAATCCTATGAACACCTTTTTTTTGAATGTGCTTATGCCCGTTGTATATGGTCGATCTTTCTTGGGTCTCCTGTTGTTTGGAATAGTAAACCTGGTCTGTCTTGGTCTGAAATTCTTGCTGGCTATGTTGAGTCTTTTGATTTTAAAATGAATTCTTTTTGGTCTACTCTTACATGTGAAATTTTATGGTTTTTATGGAAAGAGCAGAATAGTGAGATATTTCAGAAGAGAAGGAGACATCGTACTGAGTTTGGATGTAAACTCACACACTTTCACATCATGTCACAGGTCGCTGCTTCCTTAGAGATCTCTAGGGACAGGTTCATGATCCTCATGAGAGAAGGCCAGCTGGTGATTCACAAAAATGACATTGTCTCCTGTCAATATCTCTCCATGCACAAAGATATGCTTTGACAGAGGGAGCTTGACAGTCTTAACCAGTTCATCAAAGATATGCAGCTTGAAGATAGGAGGATACCAGGACCTGATACATAAAGCTTTCAAGGGAACTCTTTTTTTTTTGTTCTTGACCAGTATGCAATGAAGCAAATTCTCAAAGGATTACAGTCCTCTTTTTGTATTAACTAGCATCAGTTGTATTTAATCTCTATTTTCAGAACTTTCAAGATGTTATATATGTAATGATCTAACTTAGCCTCAAAGTTTTGATCGGGTAGTAATTCTGTATACCAAGAACTCTGATGTAAATAGTTTATCAACTATGTTAATACAAAAAAAAATAAAAATAAATTATAATTATATTGTATGTGATCAATATCATAATTATTAAGTTTTATAAGAATTGGTTTAAACAAAGAGATATATATATATTTTAAAATAGAACAGTTATTTTCTTAATTGATCTTTCATATTTCTTCGACGTACCTATTGCACACTAAAGTGCGATTGCTAGTTATTATTAGTACTTGCCGATAGGCTAAGCAAGTACTATTGCAATGAGTTTTGGATTTGTCACTTTAACAAGTGATTAAAACAATTTGTATGGACCAATTACAAGTCATCGCATTTATTATTTTGCTATACATTTTATGTTTTGTATAGTATAAATGCAATATTTTTAAGTTTATAACATGTAAAAAATACTTTTTAATAATTTGATTGGCTGAATTATTTAAAGTCTTATAAAAGGATTTGTTGGATTGGGTTACTTATTCATGCATGCATGAGAAGGAGTTAAAACCATGTTCCCTTTAAAAACAACTTTAGATAAATGATAGAAATTAAATCTCATTTATTAGTACCGGTAGCCTAGCAAGTACTATTGCATTCATTTTTGGATTGTTAGCCTTAACTAGTGACTAAATGTTTTTTTTGGACCAATTCTACCAATTAAATTTAAATATATTTATGATTGTGTGAATTTTTTTAATATTTTCTATAGTTGACATGCACATTTTTTAAGTTAATAAATTGTGAAAAATATTTATTCATGATATGATTGGTTAAAATAAATTGAGTCTTATACACGAAATTCCCAGAAGCAACAATTTTAATAACACATTTTTTGCTATATTGCATAAATTTAGCCATTTATTTTGGTTTTGCTCACATGAACAAAATTTCAGAAATATTTTTTAAATAATAGTATAATTATAGTTATGTATATTGTAATTCTATTTTATGTTATTTCAATTCTATTTATATTGTAGGTATATTAATGTAGATATTTTTGGATTATTTAGATTTAAAAAGAAGACAACATAAGTGTATTATAATTATTAATAAAAATAATTATATAAATATAACTATTATTAAATACTAATATTGCTATTATCAATCTACATCACATTTATTATTATATAACTAAATATTCAATATATAACAAATAAGTTATCATTATTATATTTTATATTTTCAAATATATATTAAAAAGGAACATTTTAGTTATATATATGTAGCTCAATACATCTACAAATACATTTTTAAAAACATGGTACTTTTATTTAAAAAAATAATTGTTGCTTATTCTAACAATTACCATTATTACTCAATTTTAAAATTAAAAAAATACTTATTATTACAAATAATTATAACAATTCAATAATTATCTTTAATTATAAAAAACAAAAAATTAAATTACTTCAATTATAAGTTATAGGTTATAATTAATTTGTTCAAATTCAATCTATATTCATCGGGGCGAGATCCAATAATTCTATTTAGAATGTACAATCAATGAAGTTTTGATTGAAGTTTTTAATATTAAAAATATTTAAATTAAAATTTATATTATATGAGTAATTTTAGTGTATACTAACTTTTTTTCTTAATATTATAATTTAAATAAAAATGATCAAATTATATATTAAATATATAATTTAATATTTCCCATTTATATTTTTAAGTTTTTTTATTCTAAAATTTATTGTATGTTAATTATATATTAACAAATATCAAAATATCATATATACAATTTATAGATATTTTAGATAAATCAATATTTATAACTAAAAATATATATTATAAGTTAGAATGTCACTTATTAAAATTTAAATATATTCCCGATCTTAAAAAGCCAATTCTAATCATTCCCTTTTACATAATTAACCTATAAAATTCAAACTTAAAAATAACTCTTAACCATCAATTTATACAATACAATTTTAAATCTTAAATAAATCAACACTATTGATCAATACTTACATAAAGCTAATTAAAAAAAAAACATAACTTACAATTATGATTAACCTCATTAGACTACAATAAGTTTTCTACTATTTTAAAAAATTACAATAAAAAAATGAAATTACAATTTATTTCTAATTTTATGGATTCTTAGTCTTAAGTAGTGATTAAATGATTTTTTTGACCAATCTTCATCAATATATTTCTCAATGTGAAAAAATTCATATTTTCTTTAGATGCACATTTTTTAAGTTAATAAATTATTAAAATTATTTATTAATTATATGATTGGTTAAAAAAATTGAATCTTAATGACCAAAAAATTTCAGAATATAAAAGACCAACAATTTTAGTGCCACCCTATATTAGATAAATTTAACCATTTATTTTGATGTTACCACTAATTATTTCATTATTATTTTATTATTTCTAACGTAACGTCATTTTTTAAAATTAAAAAAAGTTACAATGTAGCAAGTGGCACTTGTTTAGTTGGCAACACTCCATAAATGTATACAAGTGAAAAAATATGTACGTCATGGAAAATTGAAGCTGAGTAAAATGTGGTCTAATTTTTCGGCGACAACACTCTTTTTCAACAAGTGCAATTGCCATTCTTTCACACTTCTCTCGAAGCAATTGCCATTCTTTCACACTTCTCTCGAAGCAATTGCCATTCTTTCTCATTTGATTGAAGTTTTTAATATTAAAAATATTTAAATTAAAATTTATATTATATGAGTAATTTTAGTGTATACTAACTTTTTTCTTAATATTATAATTTAAATAAAAATGATCAAATTATATATTAAATATATAATTTAATATTTCCTATTTATATTTTTAAGTTTTTTTATTCTAAATTTTATTGTATGTTAATTATATATTAACAAATATCAAAATATCACATAAACAATTTATAGATATTTTAGATAAATCAATATTTATAACTAAAAATATATATTATAGGTTAGAATGTCACTTATTAAAATTTAAATATATTCCCGATTTTAAAAAGTCAATTCTAATCATTCCATTTTACATAATTAATCTATAAAATTCAAACTTAAAAATAACTCTTAACCATCAATTTATACAATACAATTTTAAATCTTAAATAAATCAACACTATTGATCAATACTTACATAAAGCTAATTGAAAAAAAAACATAACTTACAATTATGATTAACCTCATTAGACTACAATAAGTTTTCTACTATTTTAAAAAATTACAATAAAAAAATGAAATTACAATTTATTTCTAATTTTATGGATTCTTAGTCTTAAGTAGTGATTAAATGATTTTTTGACCAATCTTCATCAATATATTTCTCAATGTGAAAAAATGATTTTTTGACCAAATCTTCATCAATATATTTCTCAATGTGAAAAAACTCATATTTTCTTTAGATGCACATTTTTTAAGTTAATAAATTATTAAAATTATTTATTAATTATATGATTGGTTAAAAAAATTGAATCTTATAGACTAAAATTTTCAGACTATAAAAGACCAACAATTTTAGTGCCACCCTATATTAGATAAATTTAACCATTTATTTTGATGTTACCACTCATTATTTCATTATTATTTTATTATTTCTAACGTAACGTCATTTTTTAAAATTAAAAAAAGTTACAATGTAGAAGTGGCACTTGTTTAGTTGGCAACACTCCATAAATGTGTACAAGTGAAAAAATATGTACGTCATGGAAAATTGAAGCTGTGTAAAATGTGGTCTAATTTTTCGGCGACAACACTCTTTTTCAACAAGTGCAATTGCCATTCTTTCTCACTTCTTTCACACTTCTCTCGAAGCAAATGTTAAAAATTTAAAGCATCTCTGCACTGAACCAAGCGCACGTTTCCTCTGTCCAATCAACACCAACCACGTGTCTAAAATATGCCGACGTGTACACGCAAAAATCTACGTGCGCCTCAGCTCTATTAAATAAACCGTTGCACGAGTTCTAACCAGTTCAAAGCCACCAGGGCGTCCTTTAGTAAAACGAACGTTGCAAATTTTCTCGTTGGTTTTTTAATATCTAGCAGAAACGAAATCATCGCCGGGGTCCAGGTCGTCTCATTCTGCAATCAAAATTTCCCCATTTGTATATTCCCGTTCATTTTCAAATCTCACCTTTGTTTGAAGGCGTAAAAATCCCTTTTCAGCTAGTCTGAGATCGCAAAAAACCGCGCAAAATAGCCTTTATCTCTTCTCGTATCCGTGAATACTCTTTGAAATCTGAAGTCCATGGCATTTATAAATTCAGATTGGTTAATTTGATAGCTAGGGTTCTAAAATTCTCCAACTTCGCGGCTCTGGGGAGGTTAAATCGATTTCTAGGGTTTGAAGCTTTTTTTTTCACCCGAATCGGTAAATATTTTCCATGGATTCTATTTGACATCTGAAATCCACGCATCTCTCGTCTTCGGAAGGATATGATTTGACGGCTGGGGTTTCGAATTCGCGGCTTAGAGGGTTTAAATCGACGGCTAGGGTTTTAATATTTATTCTTTAGATGCTCAGATGAAGAGGACTTTCAGCGCTCGATTTGATGGAATGCCCGAAAGCATCGACGGTTCGCCGTCCAGCTCGAGGTCCGTGACGGAAACCGTCAATGGATCGCACAATTTTGTTATACAGGGTTATTCTCTGGCCAAGGGCATGGGCGTTGGACGGCACATTGCAAGCGAGACTTTTACCGTTGGAGGTTACCAGTGGGCGATTTATTTTTATCCCGACGGGAAAAATGCCGAAGATAATTCTCTGTACGTGTCAGTTTTTATTGCCTTGGCCAGCGAGGGAACTGACGTTCGTGCTCTTTTTGAATTGACGCTGGTTGATCAGAGTGGCAAGGGCAAGAACAAAGTTCACAGTCATTTTGATCGGGCTCTCGAGAGCGGGCCTTATACTTTAAAGTATCGGGGAAGCATGTGGTAAATACTTAACTTTGCCTTAAGTGTTTGTGTTTTCTTTCTTATTTGTATGTTCTTGAAACCCTATTTTTAGAATTCGCCGTATTATTGACTTTAAATTTCAAGCAGAGCTTAAATTCGTCTTTCCCGCTTGTCGCCAGATCGTTCAATAGTTTCAAGTTCAATTAAAAATTAGGTTTATAACGTTCAGTCTGTTTTTGTATTGAAAACTCAATATTTTGAATTTGGCTGAAATTTGAGGTTTTTGTGTTAATCTGAGATTAAATTGCCATTTCACGGGCCTGTCACCGATAAAGCTCTCCCCCTACCTTTACGCTTATCAAGTTTATTCCTTTTTCAGAAACACTAATTTTAAGATTTAGCTCATTTAGCTCATCTCAAATTTTCATTTCCTGTTTATTTGTTACCTTTGTTTGTTGTTGCACCTTGTTTGAAAAAGAGTTTAAAAAATTGTATGCAGAGCTTTAGCTTTGGTTTGTTTTCTATTACTTTGAGTTGGTGGATTGATTGTTTTAACTTTTGACCAGTGACTGCAATAGCTCTTTAGGCGGACTTTTGGATGCCTATTGTTTTGTGCATTTATCTACTTATTGTGTGTTTCATTGTATCCATCTACTTGTTGTGGGTTATGACTTTTTATGATCAGCATTATTTGTCCAAGGACAATGGTTATTATGTATTAATTATTGTTCATTTTTTTTTCTTCCATAGGGGCTACAAACGGTTCTTTCGACGTGCGGTGCTTGAAACATCAGATTACCTCAAAGACGACTGTTTAAAAATAAATTGTACGGTGGGTGTTGTGGTTTCTGCCACAGAAGGACCTAGATTGCACTCTATATCTGTTCCTGAATCGGACTTAGGGATGCACTTTGGGGCGCTCCTTGATAATCAAGATGCCTCAGATGTGACTTTTGATGTAAGTGGGGAGAAATTTCATGCTCATAAACTTGTTTTGGCTGCACGTTCTCCAGTATTTAAAGCAAAATTTTTTGATTCTGCTGAGGAGGACAGCAATGAGATGGTTATTGAGGATATGGATCCAAAGGTGTTCAAGGTAACTAATTTCACTTCAAATTTTTTAAATTTTTTTAATGGAGGTTTTTTAATTATTAAGTGATTTTTATTGCTTTACAGTTGATATTGGAATGCATATAATGGGAAAATGGTAAGCTATCCAGGTTGTGATTTAGACTTGTTGTTTGTGGGTACATTGAACATTCTACTTAACTTGTACTGGGTCTGGTGTTGTATCTGGACATTATGGGCATATTCCATATTGTAAAGGTGTCATATTTGGACATTATGTCCATATTCCAAATGTAATATGTTTTGAAGGTGTTGCAGGATTTCACTGTTACTAATTAGTATATTATCCTTTTAGCTGACGTTTCTTGCATTTGTACTTGTGACAAATTACAGGCCATGCTGCATTTTGTCTACAGAGATACTCTTCCCGATGAAGAACCCTTATCACCTAATTCATCACCATCATCTTCAAAAATAGAGACATTGGCAGAACGTTTACTTGCTGCAGCCCATACATATGGTTTAAAAAGACTAAGGCTGCTATGTGAATCAAAATTATGTAAAGACATATCTGTGAATACGGTTGCCTCAATTCTTGCTCTAGCAGACAGTTACAATGCCATTGAACTGAAAGCTGCATGCCTCAAATTTGCTGCAGAAAATCTTGCAGGTTTGGATTTCTTCCTTGACATCAATTGTAATATAATGCATGCTTATGATTTTGAATAAACTTTTACTGGAAAATCCATTTCAATTTTTTGACAAGCATTCATTGTTTGCCATCTTTATTGCCAATATTTGTGTTAACTTAATGGAATAACTAGTATATTGATTTTTATTTTCCTGGATTAATATATTTCTTAAGTTGATTGGAATGCTAACTCGTAATTACAAATGAAAAATAATTTTTTGGATTCATAATTTCAGGTAACTTTCATAAACTTTGACAAATATATTCGTCTTGAAGCATCCATTGTTTCTGTATTTAATTTTTCAAATCAGAATTGTTCTGTACCACTTGAAGGTTGTTAAGGTATGTTAGTTTTTATTGCAAACTTAGAATAGCTCATTTGGAAATAATGTAGTCTAACTACACTCAGTAAATGCAATCAGAAAAGATTCTAACAAATACATTAAATAGAAATCTGCTTGACATAAACTACTTAGGTGTATCCAACAAGCTCACCTGACACGTTTTGAAGCTTCCAAACACACTGTAATATGTCATCTGAATGCTTGTTGGTCTGGTATACACTGCCCTACCCTGTTACCACCCTGCAATGCTGACTGTTTCTGAGGGTTTTATAATCCTCAAAAATTTGCTGTAGAAATGTTTTGGTTTGTAATTTTCAGAAATATGCTCTGACGACCTTACTGTTTCCTATATTTCCTTTATCTTGAAGATCCACAATCATGGGTAATTAGTCCATAATTAGTGGCAGCTGACTGAAACAACTTCCCTAATTTGATGAGGACAAAAATCAGGCGTCCAATGAAGCACATCAACTGTAGCACAGCTATTATACCTCAGAAAATTGCAACAGCAGCTGGTTATCAAAAAGAGTACAAGAAATAATTTTCCTTATTATTGAAAATTACACTTCCGTAACCTTCTTCATGAATACGAAACCTTATCAACACATCAGCTCATAGGCATATAGCCTGGCAACAATTACACAGAAAAAAGTAAAATAAAATATAACCTCTCAACTACAAGGATGGACATTAATTTGGAAGTCATCCCAAATTCAAGGGTCTGCCTTGTTAGCGTATACTGATTTTCTTTAGATTCTTTTCTGATCAACCATCTGAGGTAGCTGTGATTTTAAAAGACTTCTTCTTTCAATTTTTGGTTTTACTTTGTTTTCCTCTTGGTTGTGTTCGTCCTTTTGTATCTGGTCTGATTGCTTTCTGTTGGGCATAGTGTGGCTGTCTCAGTTGTCATTTGGTGGCAAAATATTCTTTTTCTTGATAGGTAGTGTCTAAAAATAATAACTGGCTGCTGTTTGGTATACTGTAGCCACGGGCACTGTAGTTATTTCACAATAGTGGATGTTATTTTCATTTAATGTTTGTTGTTTTGGAGCTGGCAGCAGTCATTTCTTCCACCTGCTGGGCAACTAGGAAACTTAGACTGTTAGAGCTATTTTCCACTTTTTGGGCAGGTAGGATAGACTGATCATAATTTTACTAAGATCGTTGTAGGGGGCTGTACTATTATCAACCTATTCCTATTGTAACACTCCGCCAAGGAACCTTTGGACTAAAACTAAATAGGCACGTACAAGCAAGCAACGATAATGGTATATATATATATATATATATATATAACATCAAGTACATTAAACATATATCACTTAACTTTAATTTAACATCAATAGTAAAGCTAACACATCATTCACACACACATAAGAGAAGAAATACCAAATTTAATTACCCAAGGGTCTAATGGCAACTAGTATATATAGAGTCCAAAAGAATACCAAGTCACAAGGTTATATCATAATTGACCATACATAAACCATTGATTTGGGTAAGAATCAACTAGGAAATAGCAGATATGCAAGCTCAAAACAATCTGGGATCTGCAAGCAAGCACACCGAACTAATTTAGCGAGGCGCCAAAGCAGGCGCAGGCACTGATTAGCGCAAGCACCAATGCATCAATCCCTAGCGTGCAGACATCGATTGCCAGTGAATTCCCTAACAAGACAGAAAAGTCTAAGACTAGAGAGGCGGAGGTGCCGATTGAGCAAGTAGAGGTGTTGATTAGCTTAAATGCCAATGTAGAGGCGCCAATTAGCTTAAATGTTGATTGAAAGCAGAGGCACCAATCTAGAGTTCGAAAATTTCAAGGTCCATGCAGCCTTAGTTCAGCAACGCAGAGGTGCCAAGGGATAGACAAAGATGTTGATTGAGCTTCCTAGACTCCAAATCAAGGTTTCTAAGTGCGATTAAAGGCCAATAACATAACCATAAGTGTAGCTTAATTAATTATATCATAAATGCGACAATTAATGCTATTACGAGCCAGGAGGCCTATAAGCCAAAATTCTTTCTATAAGGTTAACTCAAGATTATATCATTCATCCTTACAAGGCAATGTATGAACCATATGATAGATATAAAAGAGCATCTTTAATTAACCATAAGAGCACAAATATATCAACATAAAAGCATAAAAGTACTCTATCCATATCAAGTGCAAAATCCACTATACAAAAGGTGCAAGGATACAAATGCCTGGCTACAACATAATGATACAATGTAAGGCTACACCACCATATTGTCACAAATTTGGGAGGTGTGCAAATACTAGCTTGGGACTGCTCGATACTTGTACATTGGTCCCCAACGATGATTGGTCACCCCACCCGACCACGAGGAACATGTAGATTCCATCTACACGGACTGGCTCACGTTACCTACATTGCCAACAATATGCTTGCGGGCCCTTTCAAGAACACTCCCCTTTTTATTGTTCAAATTCTTGACCATCCCGACATGTGTCACATGGTCAAAACTTCTAGTATCTCTGCTTGGGGCTTCACCTCCACAATGCTCGCAGATGTAACATGTGTTTGATCTCACCTTTCAATGGGACCACCAACAATATATCCTTGGAATATGCTTTGTCATGAGGTTTTCACAGTTAGTGGTAGTTCGAACAGGTGTCACAAGGTGGTTAAACTGTTAGACGACATAATCATAACCTTTGTTGTAACTATCCACGACGACGACTTTTTCATCAACAACTAGTAAGCATGTTGCTAGCATTCAATGGGAAATACACTCACCCATATCATGAACTAACAAGAGCATTATCTTGGATTTGTTGGCATGCTGACATATTGTAACAAAAAAAATCATTTCCTTGATTGAAGTGGCCAAGGGTTGTTACTATAAAACCAAAAGGCTTGTATTGTAAAAAAGGATTGTTAATGACTGTATTTTCATGACTATTAGAATAGAATTCTCACATCTTTGAGAAGACAAAAGATTTCTTAGGAAACAATTGTAATTTCATAGTGATTTCAATTCTTGTCAAAAGGACTCCATGACTTTACAATCGGAGGTGTATGTTGTAGCATCTGTATTTTGGAGCTTACTTTGCGGTCTCAGGATGTTTGCTGACTGTGCCTGTGTTGCCTTTCTCTTTTTATTAATCAGCGTGTCCTATGCTGATCCTTTATGTGTTTGATCCAATCTACTTATGTTGGTGTAATTATTTTCTATTTATTTAGGTGTATTTGTGATCATGAATGTTTCGTTTTCCTCACAATGCATCTAGAATAGAGGATAATTTGTACCATTTACAGCCCATTCTTGGTGCCTCTTGTTCTTCCTCTATATAGGTATATTGTTCTTGTATGGTGTTTGTGGGCGTAGGGAATTACACACTCCTTAGGACTTTTGAATCTTTATTTGGACCCTTCTAGGTGCTTCCCATGGTTGAGATGTGAATATTACATTCTATGTCATGTAGACTTTATGTGTTTTGTTCTCTTGGTCGATAATGAAGGGTTTGTGGTGCATCATGTCTTTTGGGTAAAGATGTGAATCTCTAATTGGGAAGGGTGAAGTCTCTATGAATATTATCATACAAATTCCTAATTATGTCATAAAAACTTCGTTATGGTGAATCACCTCCCATTAGCTTAGTTTGTTTGTGAAGGGTTCCTTCTCCCCTTTCCTTCAAACCCCAATACAAAGAGTCAACTTCTAAAATTCTGGAGGTTGTTTTACAGGGTGCAATCTTGTCCCACTTTTGTAAAACATCCTGACTGTCCTTATTTAGGTGTGAGCATCTTAGGAATCAACAAAACCTTCAGGTCCTCTCCCATTGTGCTCACGAAGATAACCATGTGGCCCAAACACACACAAGTAAGGTACACATACAGGTTATGTACAAACAAGAGATCACAACACAATGCAACCCACAAGAGCATGATCACAATGAACCCAAGACATCACACACATATTCAGGTGCATCACAACTAAAGTCAAGACATAAGCAACATGCAATTTTCACAAGCTCAACAACACATGTCCACTGACTCACATGAGATTCTAAGGGGGTGTGTAGTTGAACAATGGGAGTGCCATCGCATGACTATCTGGCCCATGCGGTGCCAAGCAATACTCTCGTGGAGATGAGGTGCTTGATGTGTTCGTACACCTTGGCACTTTTCCACTATGTCATTGGCTAATAGGATCCCACAAGGCACATAAGAGGAAATCTCAGTGGTCGATATGCTTAGGTCCACTGTGGTTGGTACACCTAGGCCCACATATCCTTACTTATCGTGATTAAGTGTTTTACCCCATTAATTTTATTTATTTTATCACTTGATTAAGGACTGCAATGGGTTATCCAGGTGTCCCCTTCGTGCCTTGATCCCCACATTGAGAGCCATTCCCACAATTGGCTTCACATCCACTCAAGCACACTCACACATGGCAAATTGATGAGGTCACATCCACAGGCGCATGGCAGATTGTCAGCATGTCCCTCAACAATAATATACCCATGTCAACCATGCATGAGTAATTCCAATGGTTTTCACATGCACTCACATTTGCTAATTCACATTCCCAAGAATTTTCATGCACAAATGTGACCTCATCAAGGGTGAGAAACATCACAAGGTATCCATGGGCTTGCCTTGGCCTCACATAATCAAAGTGATACAATTTTGCAATGGAATTGTTCAAGGATCACAAACACATAAAACTCAGATCAAGGCATGAGAAGGATGAAATTCATAAAAAATTGAACTGTCAAAACTCAAAAAAGTACGAAAACCCATTTGTTCTCATGCCAAACCAATTTAAAAATGCAATTAAATCACCCAAAACCCAATTAAGAAAGCTCTAGCCACAAATTAAGACAAAAACCCTCATTTCCAAACAAAACATGATAGCAAGCAAATTCCAAATCTTTTCCATAAATCTCTAAATTGCCTTGGCCTCACATAATCAAAATGATACAATTTTGCAATGGAATTGTTCAAGGATCACAAACACATAAAACTCAGATTAAGGCATGAGAAGGATGAAATTCATCAAAAATTGAACTGTCAAAACTCAAGAAAGTACGAAAACCCATTTGTTCTCATGCCAAACCAATTTAAAAATGCAATTAAATCACCCAAAACCCAATTAAGAAAGCTCTAGCCACAAATTAAGACAAAAACCCTCATTTCCAAACAAAACATGATAGCAAGCAAATTCCAAATCTTTTCCATAAATCTCTAAATTGCCTGGCCTCACATAATCAAAATGATACAATTTTGCAATGGAATTGTTCAAGGATCACAAACACATAAAACTCAGATTAAGGCATGAGAAGGATGAAATTCATCAAAAATTGAACTGTCAAAACTCAAGGAAGTACGAAAACCCATTTGTTCTCATGCCAAACCAATTTAAAAATGCAATTAAATCACACCCAAAACCCAATTAAGAAAGCTCTAGCCACAAATTAAGACAAAAACCCTCATTTCCAAACAAAACATGATAGCAAGCAAATTCCAAATCTTTTCCATAAATCTCTAAATTGTATCCTTAGAATCCACAAATCAAGCTTAAAGATTGATTTCAATCATTGTAAGACGAATTTGTTAATGTTATGGTAGCTGCAGAAGAAATCATTCATATCTGTGATTGATTCTTCAGCCTCTCTGTGATGTCTCATCATCAGCAGCTGCTCTACTTTATCTACTCAGGTGTATTTTGATTGCATATTCTCTTCTAATTCATTGTGTTGATGAGTGTGAAAGAATGGGATGGGATGATATTGCATCGTGGCTCTTCCTTGATTTGGATGTCCCGTGTTTATGGTCTACATGGATACATCTGGGATCTTTACTGCCAATGATTTGCTGTAGTGTATCGGTGATGACTCTTCAGTTTCGAGCTCTTTCTCTGTCTCAAGCGTTCTCAGTCTTCTGAATCATATCTGCCCGGAATGATGGCATCGTATGATGTGGCTTCTGCCATTTTTCTTATTCATGATGATATGGGTGTGTGTCAACTCATGATTAAGGCCCGAGTGGCTTGTGATTATGATTAGCGGTGACATCTTTATCAGCGGCGGTTCATTTTATGTAACGTATGTCCAATTGTATTCCACCGGAACAAGTCTCCTCGAATATAGAATGTATGAACTGTGCGACACACATTGGGTTGATTGATCATTGGAGGATATACAATTCAGTGAGATAATAATTATCGAGCCTATTTTGTCAAGCCTAAAAAAAGCAGTCACTCTTGGTATCACCGTGTGTGAAAGATTACCGTGGATGAATAGTTCATTCTGTGTGGTGCTTTCTCTTCAGAAGCTTGGAATCTCTGTATATGTGGTGTTCTGCGACTTCATTGTTTGTAGAATTTGCAGATATCTTCTGCTATGTGTGCAGAATATGCTGGATAATCATTTTTCTGTGTTTGATCACTGCTTGATCGATTTATGCTTTAACATTCTCAATGTTAGAGGTATCTGCACGATAAGGCTTATTGATTGTTAACAATCATAAGTGAGAAATCCTTGTATTGTATTTGAGAACTCAATAAAGGATCATTTTTGGGTGTGGCTGGGTTTTTTCCCTCGAGTAGGAGGGCTTTCCCAGTGTAAAACTGTGTTTGGTTTTCTTGTGCCTTATTGTTAAAGGTTCTGATTATTGTATTTATAATATTCTGGTTTTGAAAACCTTAACAGAATTATAACCAATAATTGAAGAGATTAGCTAAGCATACCTTCCAAAGACCAAGAAACCCTCCAAATGCTTGGAGAAAGAAGCACACTCCACAAAACATGATGAAATTCGGAGGCCAAGTAAAATTTGACCCAACGAATTCATAGAAGCAACACCCGCAAAAATCCAATCTCCACAATATGCCCTATAGGTCAATTTGAATTTTTTGTGTGTTTTTGAGGAAAAACCAAAATTCTTATAAAAACAAGTTATGAGAAATGAGTTGAAAGTTACTTTTTATCCAACCCCCCAAAAGACTTAACTCAAAAATAAAAATATAAAACTTCCATAACCAAATATTTTATCAAAAATAAAATAAACACCAGAGTCCTCCAAATTAAATATTAAAACCACAATATAGTAAAATTCAATCAATAACTATCTGGCAACAACAATTATACCCAACTCATAAACTGGTTAAACTGAGAGACATGGGTAAACAAACAAGGAAAATGGTCATGATATGATACGGAGATACACCAAAGCATACACCCAGATCATGCATACTGAAACATAGCTGAACATTGCCTCAATGCAAGGGGCAGGTGTAAAAGCATATTGGGGAAAACTGTCTTCTAAAAGCCAGAATGACAATTGTGTTGGAGTACAAATTGGCCACATTACTACCTCCATTTTTAGCCACTGTCGGGGTTATTTGTATATTTTGGGCACGCTTTACACCTGCCAATTCAGGTGAAGTTGATGCCCGGTACCTATCCACGTTAGTACAATAGCCGAAGCACATATGCTTGTATAATATCCAATAGTGATAAGCAGTGAAGGGGATTAAGACATCGTGTGGACCTCACTAATGAATAACAATGACTTTGTCCCTCTTCATACAAACACACCAGACAGGATCCATAAGAACAGTAATATAAGCATAATGGAAAACGAACATCAGTAACTCATAGCATAAAAGTAAACATCTTCATATATCATAGGAAAACACATACATCGATTAACTAACATAAACGTGTTCATCACATCATATAATGACAGTATCACCAAATCTCCTGTAACATATCATTTATCCCATGGAACATAATGCATGTAAATGAATGAATCCATCAACTTAGTGCCAAAGATAGTATACCAGATCATAACAGCATAAGATGACTTTTAGTGCCGGAATCAAAACATTATCATAAAGATATGAATGCATCCAGTCATCATCATATAACATCATGACATCTATTGGCATACACATCATGTGAATATGATCATTACTGAATTACCTGAATAATCAACTACTCACATCAGCAATAACATCATATGAACAAAACAATACAGCAGTAATCAAATGTATCATACAACAACAACATGAGTCTAGCTTGGATCAAAAGAATGATCATGTGATAGGTATGCAGGCATGATAGGCACTACACCTATGCTATCTTGGACTGTTAGAGTTATTTTTTACTTTTTTTGGCGGGTAGGATACACCTTTTGTAATCTCATTAAGGTTACTGAAGGGGGCTTATGGGCTGTACTTTTATCAATCGATTTCTATGCTGGCTGGTAACATCACTAGTTTGAGATACCCATTAACACTGCAGTAGGTTGTGTACATATGTACTGGGCGAGGATACATTGAGGAGATATATAATTTAAATTGAGAAAAACTGCTACCTACCCCAGTGGGGGATCATAAAGAATTTGAAGAAAATAAAGGACAATGAAATTTAAATGATGCAGATAAAAATCAGGTGTCAGATGAAGGACACCTAATTTAGCCAGCTAACACACCTTCAGAAAATACTATGAATACTTTTCCTTATTATTGAATGCTACACATTCAGAATCTTCATCGTGAAAATGAAGCCTTGTCAACAAATTAGCTCATCGAAGTATGGCAAGTATTACACTACAAGAACTAAAATTAAATTAAAACATATAAACTATAGGAATGCATATCAACTTGGAAGGTAGTCCAAATTCAAGGGTTTGCCTCATTCATGCACTCCAATTTTCTTCAGAATTTTTTCTGATAACCCAAGTGGGGTAGCAGTTTTGGTAAGTGTTCTTTTTTTCTTTTTTGAAAATTGAAATCTAATTATTCAGATATTAAAGAAGTTTAACACGGATGAGAGAAAATATATGCTAATTCCTCTTTAAAGAATAATGAAGCTACTAGCTCATCTTAGTATGGAAGCATGGCAAGTATTACACTACAAAAACTAAAATAAAATTAAAACCTATAAACTATAGGAATGCATATCAACTTGGAAGGTAGTCCAAATTCAAGGGTTTGCCTCATTCACGCACTCCAATTTTCTTCAGAATTTTTTCTGATAACCCAAGTGGGGTAGCAGTTTTGGTAAGTTTTTTTTTTTTTAAAAAAAATTGAAATCTAATTATTCAGATATTAAAGAAGTTTAGCACGGATGAGAGAAAATATATGCTAATTCCTCTTTAAAGAATAATGAAGCTACTAGCTAATGAAGATGCAAAGTAAGCTCCTGCATATAATGCTGAATATGCAGATTGTGAGGAGCCGTATACATCTTGCAATTATTGAGCCAAATTTAGGCCATGCCAATTTTTTATGCTCCATAAGATTTTGTAAGTCTATGTTATAAGAAAGGAAGAAGAATTTCATGGTAACTGAATGGCAATTTGACTCATGGCCTTAACAGTTTAAACAGTAATTACTATAAGCTGATTGAGTTTACATTTCTTTATTGGCTATATACTATTTTCTGGATGAGATTAGAGATGGGTTTTGTTAGAATACCAAAATGCAGAGAAATGATACTCTAATGAATCCTTAGGTCAAGATTCCTTTATGATAACTGGAGTGCTATGCACTGTAGCATAGAGTGCCATCATATTCAATGAGTTCACATATTGTTCCTAAAAGAAGGATTCGCAACAAGTGCAGAACACTGAAATTGAATTGTTTTAATGCAACCTGTGAACTTATTATGAAGCTATTAACAACTATCAGGGAAGCATGGGAATTTATTATGACAAGAACATTGCCAACTCAACATTTAGCATGGTTAGCATTTGTTTCAGGGTAATTCCAACTATCAAACTTGATGTTTTCGCTACATGCAAAACTGCAGTTGAATTATAATCATTTTTTGATTTATATGTGGGCAATGTATTTGGTGCATGTTATAATTCTCTTAAAGCAGATTGGCAATTTGTTTGCAGGTAGATTTACTATGAATCATTGTTTAAGTTTGTGTGCTGAATGCTTTAATTTCTTATTCTCTATTTCTATTGGTAGGCAATATGATCTTTTCTCTTGCCGTGTTTCTCTTAAATTAACCTGTGGCGTCTCTCATATATGGAAATGACTCTATAAAATTACAGAAAGTTAAAAAACATTTAAGAGGAAATAACGGAAGATTTACTACAATGATGCTTTATAATCCAATGTAAACCGAATGCCCCATAGAAGCAAAAATAGAAAAAAAATGGCAAGTACTTGTGGCTCATCATAGTCTGTCATTTTTTCTCCTAAAATATCAGTCAATGGTTTTGACCCTTTTTTCCTTGGTTAGTTTCAATTAAATCCAAAAAAATAATCTGAAGCTCTTTGGGTTGTGGGTAATGTGCACTAGGGTTTTACATGCCTTATAACGTTTGTTTCAAGGGACTCTACTTCATCTATTTTGTGGTCCTAAAGGTTGCACATAGATTTTATGGCAATGTTTTCTCTTGTTTGCAGCAATGTTCTTCGTATGCCTCAAATTTTATGAATAAATGCAGTCATGGACAGTTAGTTACTTCTAAGATGAAAACTGAATTAGAAACCCTTTCTGGCTTATATAAACTAGACTTCCACGATTTCATAGAAGCTGGACAAATGTTTGGATTTAGCTAGTCTCTCTCGTACTTTTAACACATTGAAATAAGGACACATGGTATTTTAATTTGATTTTATTATTATTTATTTATTTATTTTGGTCTATAATTTTATTATTATTTTTTGTTTGTAGCCCAACTAAAACATTTCTGGATGTAACAAAAATAATGCTTATATATAATTCAAAAGCAACGGCATCTTATCGATTTGCAGGAATAAGGAAACCATACAGCAATCTATTGGTGTGGTTAATTACTGTTGTGTGGCTTTTGAGAATCAATCTGCTCTGCCACTCAAACCTTGAAACACAATTCTTCCTCATAGCACCCCTATACCTTTGCAGGCTTCTTCAGTTTTTTCCCATAAAGGTTGTTACTATGTTGTAGCCTTATAAAAGGTTTTTAAGCCCTAAAAGTCATATTTTTCTTCCCACAATGAATTATTTGCTTTTGCAAAAGATAATTCATCTCCCCTATAGCAATTAGTAGTTCGTAAGTATGAGAATCCCTGACCTTGAATCCATAGTTTTGAAGTTATTCTTCTCAAAAGTACTAATGTCTACTTGGCTTTCATTATTTATTTCTTTTGCTATAATGATGTCAGTCCTTATTATTTGTAGAGTAAAAAGGATGAAGAAACTTATAAATTTCCAAGACAATGAGTTTTTAATGCAAGGGAATAGCTTAGATTTTGAACATTTCTAAAGTCATGTTTAAGACCAAACAAAAGTTGAATGTTTATCAAAATCTAAATCATCCTCTCAGAGCCATTGCCCATGTCTGGTTTTTTAAACTTTGTACTTAGTTTGGAGGGTGACTTTGTACAAAAGAGGATTATACTTGAAAATTTTAAAATTATTATTATCTAGTTATCATTTGTGCGCTCTGCAAATTAAAGTAATCAGCTATATGAACATAAATGAAAGAAATATATTGTGTATTTCATGGATTAAACCTTCTATGCTATTAAAATGCTTTTTAACTTTTAAGTGTTAAAAGCACAGCAGGTTGTTTATCTCTTTTTTTGGAAAATCCTGTTTGTTTCAGATTTTTTTCAAGCTTTTTTGCTTATGGCTTGTACTGCTTATTTGGTTGACATATTGCTTCCAAATAATTTTCTGATTCTGTCTAGTATAGTGATTTGTTTCATGGGTGACCAGCTGAAAATTGACGTTCCCTTGGGATTCAGCTCATTGTATGTGTTTAAATTGCAAAGTTCGGTAAATTGAGCTTCTTCTTAGGTTTATGGATTTCCATCTATATCAGCTAAACATCATTGGGCTACTCATTATTAATTTATTGGACATGCTAGCTCATATTATTGAATTTGTGAGTATGCTTGTGTGAGCTCAAGGCTGCAAAGGGTTGGCTTTATATAAGTTTTTGAATTGAAATTTTCTTGCAATTGGAATTGACAAGCATACATGTAGCTTGCGACTGGCTAGATCTTGTTGTCCTTCAAAATATTTATTGTACCACAAATCTTGCCTTGACTTCTTTTGGTTAAGCTTTTGCTTAGTATGAGTTTTTATAGTATGCTGCTGCTCAGACAATGTCTCTCATACTTGTTTTTATGCGTAAGTAGGCATTTAAAATTAATCTAAATCAGAAAAGCGAAACAAGTTATGTAAAGAAAATTGTGCAATGTTTGCATTATGTACTTTTGATGGCTATATGGATAGATGATTAGTAACCCCTCATCGTAACACTTAGATGATTTAGTACCCTTCATTTTAGTGGCATGGATTTTGTTAGACAATATTTTATTACCTCCCCGAGGTTCATTAAAGTCCAAGTTACAAGAAGTACATTTAAAGTTATTCTTTATGGAAGTGTTGAACAATGAAATACTAAAATGATTGAATAAATAGGTGAAAGATATTAGTGTTTCATATAAAAATTGACAAATTGGAATCATATTTAGGTGGCATTACAACACTAACAAGAAGGCTCTAAGTTACCGGTTCGAATCCGGATGTGGGTGCGGGTACGAGAACCTGGTATGTGGATACGTGAAATGTTTTTTTGGGGGTTTTGGATGCGTTTGGGTACGTTTATATATATATATATATTTATATACTATAAATTTATATATTTAAAAACTGTAAGAAATATACAAAATTAAAATTATTTGATAGTATGATACTTCATCATTGATCAATGCCAACTGCCAAAGATAAATATTAAATGCAAATTGATAGCTCACAAATATTCAAATAAGCCATATCATGTTCACGATTCCAACGAAAATCAGAAAATCTTTACAATTACAAAATTTAGTTCATGATTCATTAATCATCATAAGGATTATCAAAAGAATCATCATCTATTGGATATGTTGCAAGTTCGAGATCATTTGAACTTAAAAGCAGTTCCACTCGCACTAGATGCACCGTGTGTGGGAATGCAATCATCATCATCATCATCATCATCATAAGCTATAGTGAGTCTAGTAAGATCCTCAATGGTTGCATCCAAGTTGGCACATTTAGGGGCTACATCCCAAAGCTTTGCTCCCCATCCTTGTAGTGATCCTCCCTATAAACCAAGTCTTCACCTTTTTTGAACCCAACCAGTTACACTTCACTGAGTGGATAAAGGAGTATGTACTCCAATTCAGTTCAACAATAAAAGAACTTGCAACTTGGATAGTTTTCACAAAAATAAAAATAAAAATGCAAAGTAAACTAAAGAATGTTTAGTACTAAATTGTAGAATACAATTAAAAAAACCAAAAAACTTACTTGTGAATGGATCTTGATTGCAAGAGGTTGGAGGTACCCAAATTTTTGACCATGGACATACCACCATGTGATAGCTTCCATGTTGTATTGGTCATTAATAGCTCATGGAGTATGACTTCTCCTTGAGGCAAAGATGCCAAATTTATTTCTCCACTTCTTCATCTTGGAAGAGTCTAGAAAATGTCCGCTTGTACCCGTTGTCAACTTCTTCATCTCTATATGGTGCTAATCTCCCTGGCATAGAAAGTACTTTCTTGCTATAGTACCTTGGAGATAGGGCATATGCAAGGAGGTGCATTAGGGTGGTCATCTCTTCCCAACGATGAAGAATGAATGATTCCACCTTATTGCACAAGGTTTCACATTCTATGGGGTTATTATCATGTTTTTGTATTGCCAATTTTATGTTCTCTACCATTGTGTTCATGACATCATAGACATCCCCCAAACAAGGTGCATCTATTTTAGCAAATCGGAGCATAGTCATGATAGGCTTGGTGAATTCCAATACATATTCCACTCGAGTCCCACCAGTTGTCATCCAAGACCAATGACTTGACCTTTTGGGCCCTCTTTGAATGTGAAGTCTCATACACCCCATTGGTTGCAAATAACCATGCCTCTTTCGCCTTGAAAAGTCATCTCATGACAATAGTATGAGATGCAAATCGGGTCTGAGCAACCTAAGCAAGTTAATAAAATATCAATATGTAAATAATACATTAAAAAATTATAAATAGTAAGAAAATTTATATACAAATTGATAAATGAACATGACATAGATAAAAATAAATAAATAAAATTTTTAATTTAGTATTTACCTTCAACAAATCCAAGCTTGAGAAAGATCTGAATATTGATTGTGACATTTGGTGGTTTGTCACAAACATTGGATCTCCTTGCCCTCTGTGTATATTTGTTTCACCCACTCTTTGAGTGCTAATTTGTTGCATCACTAAGTCGAGGGAGTGTACGATGCTTGGTGTCCAAAAAATGTGCTCATATTGGCTCTCAACCAAAGTACTTGCACCCCTACAATTTTTTGCATTGTCCATGATTACCTGGACCATGTTATCACTACCCACCATCTCTATGGACTCAATGAGAATTCTAGAAATGAATTGTGGGTCTTTCACTTCCCCTTCACAATTAATTGCCCTAAAAAACATTGCCCCTTTGGGGGCATGACAATAACATTAATCAATGGACGGTTTTTGGTTCTTTCCATCCATCGGAAACAATAGAAACACTTGATTCAATCCAAGAGTCTTTAATTGGTTGAGGGGAGGTCTATGTATTATTCCTTGGTTTTTGCAACAAGGGGGTACACACTTTTTCAAACCCAGGACTTGTGTAACCAGTTGGTGCACTATTGGTTATTGATGCCATTTCCCGCCAATACGATGATCTCACCAAGTTGAAAGGAAGACCATTGGCATAGAGGCAACATGCAATTTTTTGATCAGCAATGTCTCTTGCTTCCATTTTGAATGCCTTGTCTAATGGACCTCTTTTGCGGGTGGTAATTTGTACTTCATCTTCATCTTCCACTTCCGGTATAGGCAAGAATGGTTGTTTGGAGGCTGCAACAGATTCAGTGGGTAAATGCATTTTTTTTTCCGGCTATGCAAGTATAAGTAGTTTGTTTTGATCTTATAACCAATCTATTAGCCTCTTCTTGTTCTTTTACAAATCCTGCTATTTGTGCAGAAGGCAACCCCTTCTTATCTAGGTCTTGACACATTCCAATCTCTTTACGAGTAGGGCCCATAAAGTGAAGTTTCACTCGAGAATATGAGCTATTTTTAGGTTTACTATTACAATAAGTGCACTTCCAAATATATGCCCCACCTCTTGGAACTTGTGAAATTCTTGTGGTATGTCTCCATAAAGGAGATACTATATCAATTTTGAATTTATTGGTTGCTTCCCCACCCACTTAACTTTCACTACCGACCATTCTTGCAATTTGATTTCTTGTTATAAGAAATTAAATAAATTTAAACTATAAAAAAACTAAGAAGTACAAGCATACAAGTGCAAAAAAAGATACAAAAACATTATAACAAAGAGCTAAATTTGTTTCTTTATTTAAAAAAAATTGGAAAAGAACTTCAAAATTTTTATCTTAAGAAAAAAATTCATCAAAATCTAAAAAAAATTTCATTAAAAGACTCAAGATTAGCGTTTGCTTACCTTAGACACTTAGATCTCCTTTGTGGAAGCTATTTGGCACCCGACAAACGATTTTCTTAAAAAATAATCACCCACCCTTCAAAATGCCAAAATTGAGACCAAATGAGAAGAGAGCAAAATAGCAAACAAAATGATATGTTAAAACAATGAATAGCCTCATCTAGGGTTTTGTGGGAAAAAAGTTACTTTTAAAGCACATGTTTTAAGTGAAGAGTCACTTTTTAAATTTTTTTAATGAAATTTCTGAGTGCTGGGCACCCGGGTGCATTTGATTGCTCATAGGGAGCACTTTTCTCCCAGTGGGGCGCATCTGGATGCATCCACAGGGAGAAAAAGTGCTCCCTGTGAGCATCTGAATGCACCAGCACCCGCATCCCACACCATAACGCATCCGCATCAGCATTTGGATTCCTGGGCAGGATGAATGCACTGGTAACTTAGAGAAGGCTTTTTGGTTTGATGCAAAATTTTATTGCATTTTAGATCAAAAGAATGAGCTTTACAAATGTGTTAAGAGTTTAATGTTTCAAAAGTTATTTTTTTTGTTCTGAGTAACAACTTGTTACTTAGGTGTTGCAATTAGTTGGTAGGAGTCAAATATTTTTTTTTCTACCTTATGTCCAGCTCTTGAAATCTTTTTCTTGTTAAAAATCTTGACACAGATTAATCTATCTGCAAGCAAGACTATTGATGGGAGTATTTGAAATAAGATATATATGTGTTGTGAATACATTGCTGTAATTATATGACCTATTTCTTGTGAAATAGGTGGCGACAATGCATACAATTTTATAGGTTGATGATGTAGTATCAAGGGCAAGATTGAAGAATATTGCTTGCTGTGATAAGGATTTCATTTTGAGATTTGTATAAAGTGAGGCTCTATGAATTTAATATTGTCTCTTCATTGTCTAGTATTGCCCATCTCTTTCCTTTTCACTTCATGTTCCCACAAGAATTGCGGTGCCATCTGTAGACCTGTTGTTTTCGTGTAAGGCTCCAAGCCATGTGAATTGAGAAGTATTCTTATTTTGTTATAATCACAAGCTTCTGGAATCCTGTTTGTCTTGTTCATGCACCCAGTGTAGCTACTGTAAATGATAGTTATACAATTTTACCCTGGGATCATAAATAGTAAATTGAATAAAATTGGATCATATACCTCTTCTTGGAGATGGTATGTTAATTTAGTTGTTTATGGAGTTGAATAACTTGGTATTATTATTTTATCTTAAGTTGTGTTTCCAATCATTTATCTTTCGTTGGATTTCTTTATAACTTTTTCTCATATACTCTCTTTTACCTTAGGTTGGTTTTCCAATCATTTAACTTTTGTTGGTTTTCTTTTCTGTCTTCTCTAAGGTGAGATATGTGTATTTATCTCGTATCCCTTTTTCTTCATTTGTTAATGTTTATTTTTTTGATAAATAAGCTCTGCCATGGGGCAGCACCCATTGTATTAAGAGATTACAAAACAAATACATAGTTGTTGTGGTAGGAGGCTTGCTTACACAGCACTATGAGATCTGATAAAGAAATGTACATTTGCGACTTCAGGAAACGTTCGATCTGGGCAGGGGAAATTACAATCCCATGGTTACTGATGTTTCCTTTTAAGACCCTTTCCATGAAGAGTTGTAGTGCCTATGTAAGAGCCATCATCAACTATATTGCACAAGCAACACAGATGCCTGCAAACATACTAAGAAGTACCATTCACTATGATCAGTGTGTACCATTCACTATGATCAGTGTATTGATATTTAGTGCAACCTTCATTTTGAACTTCATTAGTATACACATCAGAATTTGAGCTCAACCCCTGTCGATATAGCTGACCTATATTGGCCAAAAGAAGCCAGATACATACACCAGCCATAGAAATGGCCATTCTCCCCTTTCCATGGATTGGAAACATTCATGATTACTTTCCTTAGTCCATATAGCTGACCTATATTGGCCAAAAGAAGCCAGATACATACACCAGCTATAGAAATGGCCATTCTCACCTTTCCATGGATCAGAAACATTCATGATTACTTTCCTTAGTTTACTCTCCTCCATAGTAAACGGCTTCCTTATTTGTGCAGCCATGCCCTGCAACACAGTCACTTACAACCACGGAAGACTCTGTGTGCCATTTGCTTTGGCAGTTACGAGCAAGAGAATTTATAGCGTGCAAGTTTTATCAGAGTTTATATAACAGAATTCCCTTGATTCAAGAGAGCAACTTTATCGGTTTTGTTTCCATGTTTTTCAATCAGTACTTTATCTTTATCTTACTATGGTTTTTTCTTTTTGGGCTATGAAAAACATTTGAAATTTCTTGGTAAATTAATTTTTGGCTTAAGAAAAAGATTTCTGAAATACAATGTTGTATGGGGATGGGGAATACTTGGGTACTTAGGGTACGGGTACTGGTACGGCTATTTTTCAAAACAGGGGACGGGGGTACTTGGGTATGTCAATTTTTTTTATTACAATTTAATATTTTATAGAAAATCTGAAAATATGAGTCACGACAATGAGTTATCAAAACAAGAACAGTGATAAAGTATGCAGATGTAATGAATTGTTTTTAGTTTCAGATTTGCAATATGTTTGTAATAATAATATATGCATAACAGAGAAGGCAAACTTTAACCATGAACAAGAAGATCATAAATCATATAACAATGACATATTGCAAACGATAAACTTCTGACTTGAACAGTGATAAAGTTTACTGTTAATCAGTATTGTATCAAAGTTTCAAACAGATTACTTATTGAATTAAGCTTGATAAACAGCAAGCTGATATGCAAACAAAAACCTGAAACAAAATGAAATCTTAATCAAGGTCCTTAGCCATGATGCTCTCCACTGAGTACCCAGTACTTGGGTATGTGTACCAGTACCCGGTAGGTGTCCTAGGGGTATGGGTACAAGTACCCATGCAACATAGCTGAAATATCTTAGTTGGTATCAATTTCCAAGATGTTTTCTGTTTGAGTAATACTGAATACAAAAGTTGGATAGCCTTTGCAATTCTCTGTCTTATGGATGTCTGAGCGAGTTTCCTTGTAAGCAGGTGTAAGAACACTCACTGTTTTTTCACAATTTTTCTGATTTTTGCAAAACTGAAATAACAGTAGCATACCCAGAGTAAGTGTGTATAAATTGATGACAATAACTAAAACCCATCTATCCACCTACATGTGTGAGCACACATGCACATTTCAGCTACCAGAAATTCCTAGAACAATTAATTAATATTAAATTTGGATTTGGAAAGACCACTCTCATAATTAATGAATCATGCCTAACGAATGAGTTTGGCCTGTGGCCACTCGAAGAGATAGAAAACAACAGCAATTGATCAAATATTAATAATGGAGGACCCCTTGATTAAGGGATGTTATAGACTGCTTGTATGGACTCGTATGTCTTTTAATAAAGTCCGCAATTAGATTTGTATGGTGGCCTTGGTACAACATAAAGCATTTAAAATATTTAATGCTGGAAAATGCTGGCTATTATTGCAATTCACAGATTTGCCCATCAGTATAATATTTTCAATATCACAAACTGATATAAATTAAAATATAAATAATAAACTTCATTTCATTGTAATTTGGTCCACAATTGTAAATGGGAAATGCAAGCTTTTTGCATAAATATTAAATGTGATTACTTAATGGAAATGCAAGCTTTGTGCTGATGAACAAAAATGTGCAAGCTCTAAACAAGGGGTTTGATAGCAGTAACAATGGATCTTTTTCCTCAAGCTCATCTCCTTCTATAATCATCTGTTTTCCATCTCTAGCTTCCTCAAGAAGTCTCTAGAGTTTCACTATCTTTTAATTTTAATATGCCCCTTGTCCTAACAGCAACAATTTAGGCTCTTTTTAAAAAACACTTTAATATTACTTTGAAGTACTTTGCAATTAAATAATTAAATAAAAGTTGCTTTTTATAAATATAAGACTTTAAGTTGATTTTTTGGGTAACTCAAATTAAATTATTTCCTCAACTCAAATTTAAATTGTTCCCTTAAACTTAAAATGAGGACAGGATGCAGGTTTAATTGTGTTTCCATAGAATCTGCATCTCTAAACAGCTTGAAAGTACAATTCCTTCCATTTGGTGCAAAATGCATCTTGATTTTTTTGTATTTCCTGTTTGGACTTTAAAACTTACATGAAGTTTGATGCTTTTTGGTTGGTCTCTTTGCAAATATGATCTTAGTTTATTTAATGGCTTTCTACATATTGAAATTTAATTAAAGAGTAGTTAAAAAATCTGGTCTCTTTTTTAAAATTTTTTTTGATTGCTGAAGTGCAAGGATTTTTAGCTTTGTTCTTGTTCTAGGTGAGACCAGAAATGAGGGACCCCGGCATAGACCTCTTCCGTCTCTGTGTCCTCCTCTTCCTCTTCTTCCTTCTCTCTCCGTCCTCCATGGCGTTCAAATCGTCGTGGCAACCGTTAGCAATGCCACTTTTTCACCGTTACACTGTAGGATCAACCCCAAAAAATCCCGTATCTTGATCAAGTTTTGTTGTTAGAATAGCATCACAGGGTATGGGAAACAATCTAAATGAGCTACATAGAATGGGTGTAAATGAGTTTATCACAACTAGATTGACCTGAGTATTTTAAAAAAATGGAAGTATGAGATTGCTAGTTCTTAGGAATTTATTAAATTCTTCAAGTAATTGTAATCAGTACAGAAGTCTATTTTGAAGTTGTAATGGTTGGCTGATTTAGCAATTAATTTGATTTAAAATTAAGCTTGTAATTCAGGGGGCAATTATACATTGAAGAACTTAATGTATAATGAGCAGCAATTGGACAAAACATGATCAGGATAAGATTGACATTTATTGAAGAGCTTAATAAAGTAGGCTGTGAAAAGTGCAGAAATTTGTTTCTGAAGGTGTTATGGTGTTATGAGGTGTTCTCAAGAAAAGTATTACATATTATGTAAAAACTAATAGAATGCAAGGAATTAAGAAATCACCCTAATATGCGTGTAGCTGAATGCTTAATATAGGTTAATGGTGCAAACATATGGCAAAATAACTGTAAAGCAGATCAAAAAAGAGATAAGCAGACAGTTGAAGAGATGCAACAAAAATAAAATGAAGTAATCTCATAGAGGAGAGACAAGGAAGAGGGACATAGCTCTGCTCTAGTGTTAAGAGGGAGCCCTGGCCCTGTGGAGTGGGATGGAGAATCATCTTAGTTCTTAAGAGTTTCCTCATTACAAGAAGACAAGGAAACTCCCCTTACAACCAAGCAGAAAATGAAACGACTAATGGTTCTTCATTTGGCTAGAAGGTGTTTTTGTTCTTGTGATTTTTCATCAAACAATGTGTTACTGGTAGAAATTCAGGCTACAGGGTGCTGGAAATGGCTTACAATTGTCTATACTAATATAAGTTGTCTTTCAAAGGTATTTTGTGCCAACACTGTTCAAATTAAATTGGAAGATAGATGTAACAGACAACTGCAGGGGAACTTCGTAGTTTGTACTGATCAGTCCATAGGCCACATTAACTGTTAAACGCATCTGTGCATCAATTTTCAGGATGACAGAAGAATCTATTTAAGATTCACACTGAATCTCTGGAAAGGCAGTAATAATTCTAAGATGGTAAATAGGTAAATGCTACTGCAAATCATATTAGGAAACCATAAGATCATGAGATTTTTTGCAAGAAATTCTAAATAGAAATGCCAACTTGGCGCTAAGAAGCTTACAGGAGCAGAGCTCATGATAATGACGGAGTCACTGTATGCTGATGGATTGTGCTTTGAATTAGACTCATGTCTGAGAATCTAAGACAAATATCACAATTTGAAGTAATAGTGAATTATGTATGGTTGATTGGATTTGAATTGTTTAAAAAAATAGTATGCTATAGATTAGAAGGTCTTTAACGCTCTCTACTTCCTAGAGGATCAGCTTGGCAGGAATAACAGGAAATGAGCAGATATCAACTCATGGAAAAAAAGTTTAGCAGCTTGGTTGTCAAAGCTTATAGCATATCTAGGAGATGACTGGAAGAAAAGGTTATAGATTTTACTAATCAATGGTTGATGGTTTTCCATTTGTCCTATGCATACCATTGTGTTATACGAACCAATCATGAAAGGATTGTGTATGTATATAATATAAAATAGGAGTAAATGATATTGAGCTTTCTTATTGTCATTGGGTGATTGTCTTTGCAAATTCCTATCCAAAGAAGTGCTTTGAGGAAAATCTTCCTTGAAACAATATAAACTGTTTAACAACGAGTACTGTAGATCCAATTTTTTACAGTTTTGCCAAGTCCCTCCACTCTATTAATTTTGTTACACACAGCCTGCATGCAATCCTATTGTACATTGACCTGGTGAGTTCTCCAACTGCAGGCAAGAATAGTAGACTGAGTTATGTTTCTTACATTGACCAGGTTACCAAATCAATAGAGGAGCTCCTTGAGCTTTCTCTGCAATTAGCCACAGGACATGCATACTCAATGGTTACATCTGGCCATTGGCACGAGGAACTCTCCAACTACAGGCAGAAGTGGGGGACTGCATTGCCACAAATAACTTCCTACTTGTAAACCTGAAAAGCCAATGCTGTCACCTTTGATTGGATTGCATAATGGTTTTCCTTAGCCAAGTGTATGTTTGGCCAAAATCCAAAAAGTAGACAAATGCTTATATGCTTATGTACGGATAACAGGCAACACCTAATGTACTACTGTCTGCATGTCATTGCTGCTAGGTTAAATGGAATGAATTTTTTATGATAGATGGGAAAGGCCATCAGCATGAGAACTGAAATGTAAAAACCTATGTCCAAAAACAATTAGACCATAAAACCCTCCAATAAAATAGAATTATTGGTACTGTCAAGAGTGAAAGTGGTACATAACATTCAGAGAATGGCTTCTTTTTTCTTTTAAGCTTTTTGGAATTCTCTTATTTGTAAAGTGATGGCCGAAATCTGATTACTGCATGTGTGACATCCAATGAGAGATTTATAAAAAAATTCAAATTGTTTATTTGCTGAGGTGTAAGAGGGGTTTAATTGTAAGTGATAAAAGGCAGTAAATAATAATTTCATTGTTCATACCCCACTGATCCCACTTCTAAAACATATAATGTAATGGATCAGATATCAATGGATATATCTGCCTTTTACTCTTTGAAAACCAGTTAACTGCATGGTCTAATATTTTCTCCCCAATATTTTAACTCAGGAGGGAAGTATAAGAGGTCTCAAATAATTGTAACTTCATTTGTTAGCATTTTGAATTGGTTTCTTAATCTGTGACTGAAATAAAGTTGGAAGAAAAGCCTATAAGTACATCTTATGAACAAGATCCTTGGAGATATCTGGGGAACTGCACATTACACTACTGTATTACGGTTCTGGTTTGATGGAAGAAAATACAATAAAAGAACAATAACAAAAAATAACAATCTATAAAACAAAAGACAAAAATAGTGTAATGTCCCCAACCGGGACTTCGCTTGATTTCCCATAAAACTCCCAACTAGGGTTTGAGTTGTGTTTGAAAATGACAATTTGTAATGTTCCCTACCAGGAGGTTGCCAATTCCCAAGATTAACATACATCGCTATGCGTTTAAATCAGATTTAATAAAGAAATAATTACTAATTCATAATACATAATTATCCCTAGTTCCTTATTTCTTTCTAATCAATAACCTTAAGGAGGACAGGGATTTACGTGTCCTTAGGAAACTTGGAAACCAATCTACAAGTAGGCTCCCTCAAGGTTTCTGGAACACACATGCATACCTATCTTGGAACTTATCCCTCAAGAATTCGTGATATATGTACCCACTCCATCTTTGGAGTTTCCTCCTACATTGCGAGGTATTACTCCCATCTCTCCCTGACAAACCCAACCTATCCCCTTAACGGTATTAGTGAGTGATCAAGGAATAGGCTATATATATATATATATATAATTAATTAATTAATTAATTCTGATTTCACTGATATTAATACTATAGCATATATATACTAGATCATATAAATTATCCTTCTCATCCTGTCCTTGGGATGATTACCCAATTTATATATTTGTGATATCTTCTCAGAAATAAATAATAATTGTTTTTTATCCTTTCGTTCATCCAAATCCATTCTATATTGATCCTACGATGATCCTTATTTGACCAAAGTTGACCTTATATTTCTCTCCACCAACGGTCATATCTTTAGGAGTAATCTTTTCTTGAGGAGACACATCTCATACCTTATGGTGATCACACCATTTACAAATGATTCTAATTTCTGTATTAATCTTAACCCATTGTTATTGTGTCTCTTAAGATTAGTTTCCCATTAACATTGTCCTTCATAAACTCGGCGCTTATCTAATTGCACCTATAGATTACTGTCATCTATTCGATGTAATCTTTTTATGTCATCATTGACAGATAACATGGTTGCTGTTATCTATCTATTTTGAGCATTCATTAAAGTTTGACTGCTAATATCAATATTGATTTGGTCTTTCAGAAACAATTGATTCATTAAATCTATTCAATATTATCTGTCTGAGTCTGCTGCGAACCATTAGTAGAGATGACTGATTGATATTTTCTGATAGTGATGCTTATCGATCAGCTTTCGTTGTATATGCTCTAGTTGATATTATTTTCATCGATATTGTCATGGCTGCCATAAGGAGAGGTTGCCACTGTATATTTTATTATTATTTATCTTTTTATTTATTTATTATTATATAAATTATTATTATTATTTATTATTAAATATTGTTTCAGAAAGGGAATATTACAAATAGAACTGAGAATAATATTAATCTATCTTGTGCACCTTCCCTTGTCTCAATCTAGATGAATCCTCTATCCATCTTATGGTTCTTATAGTTATCTATTTATGTACATAGTAACAACAATGCTGCAGACTGCAAAGGAACCATTACCTTGTGTATCCACCAAATTCTCTTGTGATCACTTTGGCTCTACATATTCTTTTGTTATTTTCAATGATATCCATATGAATTTCCCTTGCTAATACATGCAATTTTTTTAAATCTTTATGAATGCTAGTTTCAGATGGCAAATTTGGTTAGTTATTTTTTCTATTTCTTATTTTCATGCCCTGAAAGGTCAGAAAATAAGAAAGAATGCATTTTAATTACAGAGCCTGGGAATGAGTTGAGTAGTGCAAGATTAAATGCACTTTCAACACATCTACCTTTAATGGAGCTTTCTTGTTGAGTAAATGAACAATCTGGATGTTCAGCTGAATGGCAAGTCAAGAGTCATCCCATCCTTCATGACTTCATGTATTTGTTATTTTTAGGAATCATACCATTTGTGTTATTTTTAATGTTCAATCCGTTTTCTATGTGATGCAGGTGTCATGCGTTCAAAGGGGTTTGAGTATCTGAAGGAAAATTGCCCTTCACTTCAGTCAGAGCTTCTAAAAACAGTTGCTGGCTTTGAGGATGATTCGACTTCGAGTAGTGGAGGAAAGAGTAGGAGTGTGTGGGCACAACTCTCTGATGGTACCGATATTAATGGAAGGAGAGTAAGATCAAGAATATAGCATTGAAAATTTTGGTTGGCACAAGGAATCCTGTAAGAATAATTAATTTCAGACATTAACTAATACTGACTTTCTTTGGTTGTGTGCTTGTGCATATTGAGATGCCTATATACTGGATATGTGAAATTCAATTTGGGAAATCTGTATCCGTTTTATGAAAATACATCTCTGTATGTGCATTAATGTAAGAATGTAAAATTTCATGTTTATTATTCTTTGCTTTATCAAAATGTTTGACTAAACTGATGAACCAAGGGCAACACAAAATTGTGGTCATATCTTAATTACTTTGCATCCTACATATTTGTATTAATGTTCTACAAATTTCTTCGAATTAAAAATTCTAAATGGCTTTGTGGGTGCCCTTGAAGTGGATGATATTGATTCTGCTTGATGAATTATATCTTCTAAGGTATCTCATGGGCAACTTTATCCCCATTGAAAGATCAATTGACCCATTGGCATTGCCTTCTGCCTCCAGTTGTGCTACTATAACTACTGCTTGTTTTATTACGTCTCTATCAGTTTCAGCCAACTGTTCCTTGGAAAAGAGGGGCTCCTCAGGGTTGTCCACATAATCAGTGATCCAATCTCAATATGGATCTATTTCACTAAATTTAATGGCATTGTATTTTTCCCTTCTGACCACCTTTTTGGTACACCGAATGATGCATGGTTAATTTGACCATGGAGACAATTATCAAGGGCCTAGGAACAAGGAAAGCTGACACAAAAGACAAAGGAAAGCAATGCTTACTAAGCTAAACGTTGAGAGGATGATGATAGGATTTGAATAGGATCATTTAATATTGAAGCAAAGTAGGTTACTTTGAAATAGGAGCCATTGCACTCAATACTGTGGGTACACTCCTGGCACCTAAGAAGAAAATTGTAGAGTTTAGGGGAATAGTCATCAGAGCGTTAGAAGAGATCTGATGTGATTAAGTTGGATCTGAAATGCAATAAGCTAGTTGATTATTGTGGCTTTGTAAATTGTTTGTAGGTATTCTGTATTTTTAATGAGAATAGATCTGCTTGGGTAAGTCATCCCTTGTTCTGCGTGGTTTATTTGTTGTGTGTGTGGTTATTTGGATAAGCTTTCTCAATTGTACAATCATGGCAATATAATAGAAGGGAGCAAGTTAATGGATGAACAAACACCTATTTGTTGAAGGATGGTAGGAGGGTGCAAATAATCACCAACAATATAGTGAGGAGATGAGAAGATGGGTTGATGAATTAATTAAAGGGGCTGTTTAAAGAAAGTGTGCTTGTGTGTGGTACCTAGAATGTTAGCATCAAAGGATGGAAATTAGAGAATGGGCGTCGATTGCAAGACGATTAATAAGATAACAATAAAATATTGGTTTTCGTTGTTGCATGTGGAATGACTTTATGGACAACCTTAGTGTAGTGAAATTCAAATATTTCATCAAAGATTGATTTAAAGAGCAGCTATAACTAGATCAAAATCTGGGAAGGTGGCAAACAAAAGTTGGCCTTAAATACCAAAGAAGGGTTCTCCGGGTGGCTAGTGAAGCTGTTCATACTAATAAATGCATCGAGCACCTTCATGAGTGGATGAACCAGGTTCTCAAATTAAGTCTTGGAAGATTTGTAATTTTGTAGTTAGATGATATCTTGGTTTTTAGTGGGACAAAAGAAAGATTTTGTAAAGAGAAATCTACATGTAAATCCTAATAAGTGCAATTTTGTGAAAATGAAATTGGTGTACTTGGGTTTGTAATATCCCAAGAAGGCTTATGGATGGGCCAGTGTTGAAGAATATTGAGGGGAGACAAGGAATTCCACCAGATAGTGTATAAAAACAAGCATTTCTAGATTTGAAAAGGAAGGAGATAATAGTTGGTAGTGGCGTTGCAAGGTCTTGATAAGATCCTCATGTAGATTGTAACACTAGTGGTGCAATTGGTGCAACAAGAAGTTATGAAAGGAGGCTGATGTTGCAAACAAGTGTTCATTTTAGGACCATGAGTTTTATGCAAGAAGGCTTATGGATGGGCCAGTGTTGAAGAATATTGAGGGGAGACAAGGAACTCCACCAGATAGTGTATAAAAACAAGCATTTCTAGATTTGAAAAGGAAGGAGATGATAGTTGGTAGTGGCGTTGCAAGGTCTTGATAAGATCCTCATGTAGATTGTAACACTAGTGGTGCAATTGGTGCAACAAGAAGTTATGAAAGGAGGCTGATGTTGCAAACAAGTGTTCATTTTAGGACCATGAGTTTTATGCAAGAATGCTGCAAGCATTGAGGAAAATGAGGCAATCTTTATTGCTTGATGACTTTGTATTTTGTTTGGATCACCAGGTGTTGCATTTCATCAACAACCAAGATAAGTTGAATCAAAGAGGCACATTAAGTGGGTCAAGTATTTGTAGAGTTGCACATTTGTACTCAAGTATAATAGTGGTAGGTCAAACAAGGTAGTAGATGCATTGAGTTGGAGATGCGCTGTGGTAAGAGAAACACATGAGAATCGTGGATTTTGATTGACTATAGCAACAATCTGCACAAGATGAGAATTTCCAAGAGACATGGGAGGTGCAAGTGGGGCTAGAGGAAATAGATTGCGCAAGGTGGACAAAATATGTCTTGCAGGATGAATTGTTGTTTGGTGTACAAAGATATAAAGTGAATGGACAATTTGTGAAAGCCTCAGAGGAGAGAAGCATGGTGAAGGATACGGCTGTCATTTCAGCCTAAACAAGTTAATTGCTCAATTATGTGAATGATAATCTAGGCCACATATGAAGGTAGACGTCAAGAAGTTCGTGCAGCAATGCAGATTGCCATTTAGCAGAAGGTAGAAGAGAATAGGTGACTGTACCAACTATTGTAAGTATAGGACAGGCCATAGTAATGTGTAAGCATGGACTTTTTTCTTGGGCTACAAAGAGGATGTAGCAGACGTGATTCAATTTTTTACTGATTAATTTTTGGAGATGGCACATATTGTACCTCATCAATAAACTAGTGATGTCACCCAAGGTTGTTTTCCTAGAAAGTGGCAAGGATTCACAAATGCCACTCGCTATTGTGTTAGATCGAAACATGAATTTTGGATGACATTGTGAAATAAGATGGGCACCGAGCAATAATGCAACACAATGTACTTGAAGCAGTCAACATGAGCCTAAGATGCTTATTGAAGTGTTTGGTAGGGGAGAAGCCAAGACATTTGGATATAATAGTCTTAGTTCAAGTTGAGTTTGCATACAACAGCTTAGTAAGTCATAGTCTTGATAAGAGCCCATTTCAACTTATCTATTGATGAAAGCTTGAAGGGGATCACATGATTGGCATTTGAGGAAGAGCGCAGAAGGGGAAGAGTTCATAGAAGGATGTGGGAAGTTTATGAGTTTGCAGAGAGGTATTTGGAGACAAGCAATACATAATATAAAGAGCACAAAAACACGGGGAGGTGAAATTGAATTTCAGGTTGGAGAATATGTGTTTGGTGCACTTGTATGGAGAAAGGTTTACCAAGTGTGCATACAAAAAGTTGAAATGGAAGAAGATAGGGTTGTGCAGAATTTTGAACAAATCTGCACAGAACTCAAATGAATTGGAGATATTTGAGGGAGTTGCCAATATTTAAAAAATGTAGATGATGGGAATAAGAACAATGTAGAAGTAGATGAAACAGGAATAGATTGGAGGTATGATATTTGAGGAAAAATATTTTAGAAAAAGCACGTGAAGAGATAGAACAAGGATTGGACACTAGAGTCAAGTGGACTTGCCAGAAGGAAGACAAAGTGCTTGGTGAAGTTGAAGAGATGTGGATGGATGATGAGGCATTGCTGGGTGCACCAGAGTTGGCTGGATATTTGAAGAGAGTTGGTGTCATGAATGGGTAATGGTCAATTCCTCCTGCTTGGGGAGAATGATGCAAGAGCATTGTTACTATGGAGACAATACTCAAAAGGAGCCCTTAGGAAGAAGGAAAAGTGGCATGAAAGGCTAGAAGGAAGCAAAGGCCTAGTAAGCTAATTCTTAAGAAGATTGCAAGACAAAGCCAAATGCGATCATTAATGTTGAAACAAAGTAGGGCTAGAAGGAAGCAAAGGCCTAGTAAGCTAGTTCTTAAGAGGATTGCAAGACAAAGTCAAATGCGATCATTAATGTTGAAATAGAGTAGGTAAATTTAAAATGGGGCTGCTGCATACAATACTACACGTACACCCTTGGTGCCGAAGCAAACAATTGTGTGAGTTTATGGGAACGGTAGTGGGAGAGTTCAAAGAATTTTCATACGTGGCTTAAGCTGATTGATAACTGTGGTGCTATAAATTATTTGTAGACATGGTGTTGTAGTGTAACGAAGATTGTATTCTGCAAAAATAAGATTGTTTAGGTGCTTCTTTGTGTGAACTGCCTCAAATGCACTCCAATCGCATTCACATCTAAGCTGGGACAAAATATAGATGGCATGCATTTGAAGATTGGGGTTTTTGCACCTTAATTTCATCAATTCTCAATAATTTATGCAATATCATGATTCCAAAATCTAAAATAAAAGAACCTTGACCACTCTCTCCCCTTTGGCCATCTTTAAATAAGCAGATTTTGCCCACCTAGTGTTGACATTCATCTAAGCTATGGTAGTGAGGCTGCAATACTATGTGAAATAAAAAAATTGCATTTCCTCGTCAGATTAAGCACCCAAGGGTAATTATAGATGTATTTTATTATGTTTCTTGCATCATCCGCGATGACTTGGACCACATATGTTTGTTGATATACTAAAGGAGTAGATCAATGTGACGAGCGACACAAGCATCAAATCTTCTCGAGGTCTATCAATTGGTGTGCGTACTGTTGTATTTTCAGTAACTTGCACCACATTCTGCACACCTACCTCCATAACTGCCTAGTCTAACATGTTGCTTGTGTTGACATTTTTCATTGCATTAGAGATGCCAATTAATTCCAATAACATCAACTGATCAGTTGCAGCCATGGAGAAGTTAATTAGTGCAACCTTTTATTAGTGAAACCCTAATTTGTTTCTCCACCAAGACCTTCTTTTGTCTAGATGAAAAGAGATCGGTGCCTTAAATGTTTTCCACGGTATTGTCAATGCAGTGGCAATTGACTCACTATAGCGGTTGCTTGCAATGTGGAAGGATATGATGTTGAGGTACCAAATATTAGCCTCATTTTATTTTTGCATGGTTCCACTTTCAGTACTTTGAGCGAACATTAGGCTCTCGGAGTGTTATGTTGAACAAATAAAACATGAATATTAAATGTCATGCATATGGCTGACTAGATCTACCGAGGTAGAACAGTTCCATATTTGTGGGCCAGTGCAAGAGCTCTCTGCTTTGGTCTTTGGAGAAGCAACCCATTACAGCTGTCATTGATGCTAAAGTCCTTATTATTTGTATGTTGCATCTCATATTAAGGAAGGAGAGCATTGACCTCTCATATAAAACAGGCTCCACTTTTTTCACAAATTGAAACGTCTCTTCTAGTGATTCTCACAAGATGGAATTTGAGGTAGTTGATGCCTCTTGTGAGCTTGTGTCTATAAAATTACTAGAAATAACCCGTCCTACTTGTTCCTCTAGGGGTCCATGCTCAGAGGTAGAAAACCTAGCCTTGTTCTGCTTTCCGATTCTATATCTCAAACAAAAATGTGAATTTCAAATTAAAAAATTAAAGATAATCAATATACAAATCCTAACAGCCAATCAGCTCAAAACAACTAAAAACTATTTAGAATCATCTGAGATTTCAATGAATGCTGTCAACATTTCATGGAGTGAGAGCTAGAAGGCTCGAAGTGTGTAACTGAGCTGATTTTTCGCCTTTGTCACTGTGGACTGGTGTTTCGCACGGGTTGGTGAGTTTTCAGGTTTAAAACCCTTAGATTATTCTCGTTTTTTCTCCAAAAATGCCTATATATATAATATATATAATATATATAAGGACCCAGGTATTGGTGAGGATGATTTTTTATGAAATGACAATGGTGGCAGCGGATTGTTAAGACAAAATAGCTTAAATTAACGTAAGAATTCCCTTCTCATACCAAGTATCACTGTCTTAGTTTTACTATTTCTTAGATTGTGAGTTTGATGCAATTTTCATTGCTTATTCTCTACCTTCCAATTGAGGCCTGTGTGGTTTGATACCATAACATGCTAAGTTATTCAATAGTCACATAACAAGAAGTTTTAATGTATTGTTGAACACTAATATGTTAATATATTCAATGGTAGGTGGAATAACCACTGAACCACTTAGGCAAGGTTTACTCTAATACGAAGCAGTTATAAAAAATGTGTAGTAGTATAGCTCTTAATTAGTTTTTAAAAGGTATTAACTTTTTATAAAATAGAGGAGATTGCCACCTCTTGGTGTGGTTGGTAACATACGTGGTTTGTTTGGCTTGGACTATTGTTTATCATAAAAAGAATCACATCATTTATTCTGAAACATGTTTATGTCAATTTTTTTAATATATGTTGCAAGGTTTTCTCGTCTAGGGTGATTTAGGGAAACTATAATAAGAAGAGCATGTTATATGTTTGCAAATGTATCATGAAATTTTTTTAACAAATGTATTCACCATGTTCAATTTTGAATTCGTTTCTCGAATCATAGTTTAATACAGACCATTATAAAATTCTCATATTAGTAGTAAATAAGAGACCATCGTTGGAAGAAAGGTCACATGTAAACGAGTCATGCTAGACTTTGGTTAAGTGGGTTAATTTCTTGTTTAAGGGGCATTGTTGATTGTTTATGTTAACATACTAAAATTGCAAAATTATAGTGTCTTCAACTGTCCTATAAAGATAATTTATGTTTTCATGGAGGTATCTAAGTGGGCATGAGGGAATTATAATATGTTCAACTGTTTGTATAAATATGATAATTATCTCTGTTTTCAAGCGGGTTTCCTCGTGGGAAATGGGGGAAAACAGTGTATTGTAAGATATGAAAATATCCGAGGTTCACTTGTTCAAATGCATCACTCATGGCCAAAAGAGTTTTAATGCTACTTTGTAGTGCCCTAGACACACACAATCAAGGATACAACAAAAAATGCCAAATTCAAATCATTATCAAATTTATAAAGTTAAAGCATAGTTGTAACATAGAGTTTTTTTAATTTTTATTTTTATGTTTTTATTGTTATTTGATCTTTCAGTGTTCTATCTTTCTATGCTCTTTGTACAAGGTTTCAGGTCCTTTCAAAACCTGTTTTTACTTAATCAAAACATTATTTTAAAATTGTTAGTTTGTCAAGTTTGTGGATGGTTTTTGTGTTCATGTGATGTGTCCTTGATTGTATGTCTGGACAGTACATTAGCGAATATGAGTTTTAAACATAATAATAAAAAAAGCGTATACATCCATTTTTTTAAAGCGTACATATCTTTGTATTGCTTGTATTTAAATTTCTTGAAAAAGGGAAGAGTATCAAAAGTAGAGAATATATGGTTTTTTTTTTCCTATGCATACAATCCTGATTCTTGAATGAGGTGCTTTTATTATTTGCAGTTGGATGGAATATACAGGTGGGACGTCACAAATTTTTGATGCAACTTCTCAAAGCTAATCTTTTCCACCAAATGCCTCTTCTTATTTTGTCCCCATCCGGCTCTGAATTATTCTTTAATTGGTTATTGGAAAAGCTGGATGAACCAAATTTGAAGTTAGATTTTCTTTTATTCGCGAAGTGGAAGCAATATAAAATCAAATCCCTGGCCTGAGATGAAGAGATAATATAATAATAATTTTAAATAAATGTCTCTAAGAAGTGAAAAGTAGTTTAAACCTTTGATTGATCTCATGCTTGATAAATCTAATGGTGCACCAAGTTATCTGCTGACCTTAATTTTGTAGGAAACTTATTGTTGTTCCACTTATGTTTTATTATGTTAATTACGTTTCCAAAATCTAACCAATCAAAAAAGATTTGTTGGAAATATTTATAAATTTATGACACTAGTTTATTAGATTTTTAAGGTTAGTTGAAGGTCCGTATAGGGATATTAAACATAAAATGGATAAGATATAAGGTGAAATAACATAGATCACTAGCGGAAACCAAGTGAAATGAAATGAAATAAATTTATGGACTGCTTGAGTTGGATTAGAATGACATCAATTTTTAATCATATTGTTGATACATATCTTACGTTTCTCCTCTATTATTTGTAATAATTATAAGGTAAAAGCTTACTCTATACTTAGTAATACTTAATGGGCATTCCAACCTTTTCGTTTAGTTCTCCACTATTAGGTGGGTTTGGTTGATCTTCATCTTGTTCCATTTGTGTTGGTCTTCAAACATCCAAAGAAACACCTTCAATGCCTTCATCAATTTTTATTAAATATAGCCATGCCTTTTGGTTTAGTTCTCCACTGTTAGTTGGGTTGGTTGATTCTTCATCTTGTTCCATTTTGGTTGGTCTTTAAACATCCAAAGAAACATCTTCAATGCCTTATCAACTTATATTAGGCCTTGTCAACTTTTATTAAATATAGCCATGAAGGTGATATGATTTATTTTTATGTTTTTCCCAGTTAAAATCATTTTCATTTTGGGTTTGTCTTAGGGTGCGTTATGTTGCTTAAGAATTTTTGGAAGCATGCTAAATTTTAGCTGTAGAACAAATGAGCTATGGATATGGATATTAAGGAGCTCTACCCATCTTTGACCTACATATCTTTACATATTATTGTTTGTTTATTGCATAAATTATCTCCATTTACCTCAATCGATTGTCTTGCTTCCCTAGTTTGTTGAGCTATCTTTTAAATGTCACATGCTTGCTTGCAACTTGTGCAAATAACCTCTTATGGTGATTTTCTTTACAAGTTCAAAGATTGTACTTTTCACCCTTTAAAAAATGACTGTTGTACTTGATGGGTTTACATTCATTGAATATGGCAATTGTACTTATGGTCTCTACATATTTGTAGCTAAAACCCTCTATGATAACATTCTCCACTTGTCATGGTTGTCAATCAAGTAGCAATGATAAAGGATAAATGAAATCAAATTAAATTATCTACAATGAAATTGTGTCACATAGTCTCTTCATGCTAAACTCAAAAAATCATTCTAATTTGCACATATTCTTGCGTTGCAAATGAGAGAATTTAAAGGGAGTTCAAGTTGAATAAACCATTACTAGGCTAAGGTGGATAAATATACAATCATAATTTTTCATATTTAACTACTAACTTTTTGGATTACGAGGGCTTCCCTTTCAAATACAAACAATGCTTAATCGGTCATGGGGCTATAGATTGTTCCTTCTTGATACAAACTTTGTTAATTGGTGGAAGATTGCCAATGAAGATCACTTTTCTTTGTTGGATGAATTCTCTTAAGATAATGATTCATCAACTTTTGGTGTGGCTTTGGTGTGCCCTTCAAACCTTATTAGGGAACCTCTTACCCCAATCTTAAGCTTGCTATGTTAGTTTCAAATAAACTCCATATTTATTGTGGTGGTAGGTCAACTTTCACATCATTCTCTTGCACTTTGTTCATAACATTAGTGGCCTATTTATGGGGAATCCCACTCAATTCCTCTTGTTTTGAGAATTTGGAAGATAATATATCATGAATGTTGTTAGGAGAAAAGGCTTTCCTAAATAATCATCCCAAACTCATTCTAGTGTTTTGGGGGAGATACCATTTTGTACAAGGCTTGGTATTATTTGTGTGAGACCCCACAAGTCTAGCTCTATCATTTGTTTGTAGTTGTTTTCAATGGCTTAGTTGTAGGTGATTGTCTTTTGGAAGTGTTATTCTATCGTTTCTTGCTTGCTTGGGCTCATTTGACTTGCTTTATGACAACTTCTGTTAAGGGTTGGAACCCTTGTTTTCTTGCTTAATCTAATCTAATAAAAACATATTATTTATATGAATTGTATGGCATAATATGATCCTTTTAGGTCATTAAATTATGAAAATGAGATTGAATGTCAGTAATAATAGAAGGAAAGCTTCCATTTAGGTGTTTGCAAAGATGTGTTGTAGACCTTGTATAATAATAATGCGAATTATGTAAACATAAATATTTGTGGCACATCTAAAATATGTGGGCATTATAATTGGTTAGATAATCTTATGGTCACTTTGAATGTTATATGTGACAGTGAAATAGAAATTTAGTATGGGCGTTGTCACCAAAGTTTGCATCCTTACTTGGCGTTTGACCCCCAAGCAATTATGTGAATCATGGAAATAACCTTCAAGTGTGGGACCTTGACAAGTGAGGTTGAGTCTCTAGAAAAGGCCGACTTCATTTCTAATCAAGGTGTAGTGTTGAACCAACTCTACATTTTGAAGACCTTCTAACCCGATCTAACTACTTGGAAAGGAAAAGGGAAGGATTGCAAAAAATGGAAAAAAGGTGATGCACTAAGATTAAAAATTGTTACTTCTTGCCTATGTTTGCACAAAACATCAATAGAAGAACCCCATAACATACACAAATGTCTCTTTTAATCAATTACTAAGGACTCATATGCAGGTTAGAATTTATAAAATGCTGAAAGGAAAGAGGGATTCAAAATGCAACATTCATAAACAAGATTGTCACAACATACAATTTGGAAACATAAAAAAAAACATTTAGACATAAAGGCAAGACAAAATAGTACAAGGCACTTAAATGTGAGAAGAGATGTAAAACAAAGATATTTCATTAATGAGAAGGTAAGACAAATTTACACTTGTAGGACATAAGTCACTAGAGGAGAACAAAAGAACATCTAAAAAATATTTTACAAACTTGCCTTTATAAATTAGGCATAACTCTGATTACATAGTTCAAGTACAAAACCCTAACTAAACTAGGGCTAGGTGGCAAAGAAGGGGTGATTAGATAAATCATATAACATTTCTGATTGTTGTGTGCAAGATGATCCTTTGAAATGATGGATCATGGCTCATTGAATGTATTTGCAATCAATGAAAAGAAATCATGGCCCTAGGAAAACTACGAGACAAGATGGCATGATTGTGTTTTTGCTAGAGTTGAGAATCAGATAGTGCGTGTGCAACCAGGGGCTTGATTAGATGCTTAGGAATATTCATTGCGGAGGAATGCGGACCATTGATGCAGATTCGTTGATTACTGCTGATTGGGAATTGGGTTGGGACCACCTCTTATAATTCAACATCGGGCATCGAAGGGATTGAAACATGGTCTTATCGATGAGAGAAAACACTTGGCATCCTTTTGGGAACGTTCATCAAAGATTGGAGAGGTCAAAGAACTGTCCTCCTGATTCCCTAAACCTCTTGTAGCTTTGCATAGGAATACAACCTTAATCAAAGATCAAAGAGATAGGAAACTCATCTATCCGATGCGCGAAGGGAAACCACCTTATTGATCAGATGGCTCGCGTGGTGTAGGACCTTTGCCAATATGCAAAGGAATATTTACTTTGATACGACGCGAACTGTTGATCCTACATGGGTTGAGGACTTAGGAGTCAATCGGGGGCAACATGGAAGCTTAGGAGAAGGGGCCGGTTGGCGGACATGGTAAAGCTCTTTAGCTGAGGACTCTTAAGTGATTTGACTGACAGGATTGGTCAACATGAGATTATGACATTGGGAAAAATGACTAAGGCAAGAAGATAAGGGTTTAGGGTTTAAGGCTTAGGGATTTAGCCAATTTTGCAGAGGGGAGAGGGGAATAGGTTCACTGTTGATATCTCTAATCTGTTATAAATAGTGGACCTAAGGGTGACATGAAATGTCAACAAGTATCACATTGTCAAAAAATAAAAAGGGTTAAAATTAGGAATAATCACCACCAAAGAACAATGTTGAGGTCATGTTTTTGTAAGCTCATGTTTTATGTAATGTCACTTGTTAGATTTAGTGCAAACTTTGTTTCCATAGAAGAAATCTAAGTTTGAATCTAGTATCTTTTGGAGGTTGCATATGTGGAAACAAGGATTTGGAAGTGTGGCTACATTGTTTTCATTTTTGTGTTCTCTTGAAGGAATGCAACTACTGGGTGCATGATGCTTTAGATGCTTTGCTTTTGCAAGTGTATTATATTTTTTTCTTTAGAAAATACATTGAGTGTGCATTTTTTTGAAATTGAAATTTTTTGTTAGGGTTTTTTCCTTAAAGTACACTCACCTTGTGGTAGATATGTTATTCTTTTGCATTGTGAGTTTTGGATACTTGTGTTGCATATTGTTCTCTCGTAAGGGTTAAATTATTTTATATTGGTACATTTTTTAAAATTTCGTATTAGCGTCCAATTGTCAGGTTGAAAGAGGAAAGATGTTCTTGGTTGTCAACCTTTGGTATTAATATAATCTTGTGCATAGTTAAATCCACATGTTTGTTGGAAAGAATGAATGTATATATTTTTTTAAATTTCAAATGTGTTGTACATCTAGATGGTTGTAGACATGAGATTTTATGGGAATTTATTTAGATTTTGTCTGAGCATCTTGGGGGTGAGATTTTGTTGGTGACCTTGGGAAAACATACCTCATTATTGAGTCTAGAAGGTTGTCATTTATAAGGCTTTAACAAAAAATTTACATGTGTATAAGATCCATATAGTTTTATGAATTTGAATAGGTGATAGTTGACAAACTTGAAATAGGGTGCAATCAATGGACCAAAAGAAAATATTCATGGCCTTACAACATGTGTACATAATTTTAAAAAATTGTAAATGTTTTGATTAGTTTGCATCGACACCACTGCTGTGATAACAACCCTTAAGTGTGGCTAATTATAGAAGGTTGGATCCTCACTCATTGGTAACAAAGGCTACAACCATTATGCACCTTTGTGATGTGGTGCCACCATCACTTGAGGGCTGCTAGCCAATTGTCAAAGCTAATATTTGAGATGTGTGGAAACATTGATTCTAAAATAACAAGCGTATAAACCTAGGTTGATCCTTCTCCCATACAACATTAGAGATGTGAGTGGGTTATGTTGGTGTTGACAAGGAAGATCCAAGTTGTCATGGATTCAAACTTTTGTTGATTGCATACAATAGAGATTTGGTTGTGTGTGTGCAAGAACTAGTCTAAATAATGGTAAATTGAATAAGTTTAATAGAATGCCAAAGATATAAAAAAGTGACATAGAACTCTAAAAGAAAAATCTAGAAATGAGATACAAAGAGGAACAAATCTTTGTTGGAATTGGAAGAGGCAGTGCTTTAGGATGAAGAAATGAAAAGGCTATGGCCCTGATGGATTTCTAGTAGAGTTTTAACAAAATTTCTAAGAGGTAATCCAAATGGACCTTTTGGAGGTAGTGCAAGGGTCTCATAGAAACAAGTAGATATTAAGGGCCATGAATAGTACCTTCCTTTCTCTTAATCCTAAAAGAGAATGGTCTAGCTCTTTGGATCAGTTTAGATCTATAGCTCTTTTCAATGTGATTTATAAAATAATTACTAAGTTGATTGCAGAGAGACTCCATGCATGCCTTAACAGATTAATCTTTGAGGAGCAAGGAGGTTTTGTTGTTGGTATACAAATTCTGGGTGGGGTAGTTGTTGCTACTGAGGCTAGATTCATTCTATAACAACCTGTAAGGAAAAAGGCTATGTTCATAAAGTTGAACATTGCCAAAGCTTATGATTGTATCAAATGGGCTTTTCTACATAATGATCTTATAGATTTTAGTTTTGGTAGTGAGTGGATTAATTAGGTCATGAGTTGTGTCACATCCTCTTTCATCGATCTTATCAATAATGAGCCTTCTAAGTTGTTCAGAGAAACTAGAGGTCTTTGGAAAGGTGATCTTTCCCCTTATTTATTTATTTCGATGGTTGAAGGGATGTGAAGATATATTAAGTCTTGTGCAAAGCAAGGTTTGATCTAGGGATGAAATTGGGGTAATGGCTTTCATCCTCAATGTCATGTGTAATTTACAAATGGCATGGATTTGATGGGGCGATTATGATCAATGAGGTAGTTAACTTAAGGATTTAGATATTTACTTGGCTACCTTGGGGAAAAGGATTAATGAAGATAAAAGATCCATTTTTCTAATACCCCTAAGCTTATTTAGATAATCATTGTAAGTTTTGCAGTTCCAAATTGGTTCCCTTTTGTTTATCTTGGTGTTCCTCTTGCCACAAGTCCTTTATCTAGGGGTTTTTGGCAAGATGCGATGGATAAGTTTTTTAGGAGGGTTAGCCACTAGATTTGCAGATGACTCTTGATTGTTGGAAGTGTGACACTTTTGAAGTGGGTGGATTAGGATCTCCCTATTTACAGATGCTTTATGCAGTCCACTCCATTGAGTTTCATTAAGAAATTTGATACTCTCTTGTCAATTCTTATGGTCTGACAATTTTCTTACGTAAAAGTGGATTTTGGTTAAGTGGGAGTTTATTTGCATGCTGACACAAGGTGGTCTTGGTCTATGTTAGAATGACATTAGTGGTCAAGTTTTTCCTGGTTGCTATTTACACTAGGTCTTAATGTCCATTCTTCTTTTTGCTGATGACGCGATTCTCTTAGCCTCCTCACCTGAGGGTCTCCAGAGAATTCTTGATATCTTGGCCTCCTTTTGTGATTTAAGACAGCTTGTGGTTAATCTAGGGAAGACATGGGTCATGGTCTTCAACTACTTGAAGACCTCTCATTTACACTTCTACTTCCAGGGACAAGAGATCGAGATTGCCTCCGTATACACATACCTTGGGGTTAAGTTTTCCGGTCCTCGCTTCAGTTTGAGACCTGCTATTCAACCCAAAATCAGTAAAGGGATGGGTTCCCTCGCCCTGATCGAGAGACAGTGCTTTAGACACCACTTTTGGGACACCTCATCCAAGTTATCCCTCCTGGATTCTCTGGTTAGACCTACTGTACTCTATGGCTCTGTTGTTTGGGGACCATCTCTTATTGATTCCGACTTGGCCTCTATTGAGCATATACAGACTCTCCTCCTTTGGCGTATCATCAGATGTCATCGTACCACCTCCCACAACATCATCTTGGCTGAGTTCGGGGCTCATCCCTTTAGGTTGGGAGCCATCTTCGACCTAGTTTGGTTTCTTCACCACCTATGTTTCTTCACATACTCTTCAGATGACCAGAGTAGATACTCTTACCTCGCCTATTGCTCTTCTGTTGAGCTGGCTAGATCTGACACCTCCCCTAGAGATCGTTGCTGGTATGCTTAGGCCACTTCCCTTTTGGGTTCCATCGGGATTGATATTGATCACCTACCCCCCTTTTAGTTTTCTTTGGACGCTCCGTCTCATCTTCTCCCCTCCAGACAGGAGTTGAATGAGCATGTCAGACTTGACATCTATAGGAAGTACATCATCTCGACTTGGACCAAACCTAGTGGGGGCTTACGTTTGAGGATGGCTTTTTATGCTGACCACTTCTTACACATTCAGGATGGGATCATCGTTCGACCCAAATATTTATCACAACATTGGTGCCATGATCTTCAGATCGCACCGGGATCTTTCAGAGTCGGCTTTGACTGCCTGCAAGCGCAAACTGATCATCACATTGACAGAGAGGATCACATTTTCTGTTTATGCACATTGTCTAAGATTGAGACTGAGGCACATTTCATTTTTCGCTGCCCTATATACTATGAGATCATAGGGAGATTCTATTGCTTATTCAGAGATTGCAACTCCTTGACTTCCTTCTTTTGTTACTTTGACTAGAGATGTTTGACACTATTTACAGGAGACGGTACGGCTCCGTGACTAGACCCTGCAACTTCTATTTCCCCAGAAGCAAGTCATCGAGCAGCTCATTATGGATTTCTTCTCGCCCTCGCCCTCGGCTCGGGGTGTGAAGCGGCCCTCATGTACCTTCACCTTTGGTCACTCCAGATCTGTGATACCTCGCAGTTCTTCTACCCATCAGCGGCAAACCACCAGTAGATCACAACGACGGGTCCATACCCATATTCTTCTGGGTCACTATCCTTCTATGTTGGATTTCTTTCCGCTCGGGAAGGACCCCTAGTCCTTGTCCTGGTGGTTCTTGGTTCTTTGTTCTCTGCTTCTTCTTGTTTGGTTCCTTGTTCTTTTAGCATGTTTCCCCGACCACTGTTTGGTGGTCCGCTGGTTTCTTGCTATTTTTGGCTGTATGATTCCTGTCCCATAGACCCTTGTTGGTCTTCCGTTGGACATTAATAAATTTATCTTATCTTATCTTATCTTATCTTATTGAGATTTTTTGGAGATGGTGCACTAATCAAGATCAAGATTGGGTCAAAATCCTTACAACTAAGTATTTGTGGGTGTGGGCAACAAGGATGTCCCCTAGTTCAACTTGAGGGTAAATGATCTATAATTTGGAACACTCTTAAGAGGGGTTCTAAGTTAATTAAGTAGGGACTTTTTTGGATCTATAATAAAGATTTTGAAGCTATTTCTGGGTAAGGTTCTTGGGATAGTTACCTGCTTATCATATCTAAGTTTCTACACTTGAGTCCTTATACAATAACTTTCTTGAAGTTGACTAGAGCAAGGTTTAGGATTATAAAACTTCTTTGAACTTGGGCTAAGTGGAGGTGTCTAGATGGAAAGAACTTGATGAGGGTCTACCTAGAGGTTTAGAGGAATTTTGACATGAGCTTACTATGACTTTGGCTAGTAGAGTGCATAGTTCTTTGAAGGGAACACATGTTCTTGCTTGGGGCCTTAATCCTAAGGGCAAGTCCTCAGCTGACGAGTTACATAAAGTTGGACAAGGAGAAATAGGGGAGGGTTGGTGTTTCTTGGTGGAAGTAGGTGTATATTAAGTTTTCTTGGCCCAATTTGATTTTTTCTTTGTGGTTGGTTGCACAAAATAGGTGCCTAACTTGGGAGAATATTATAAAATGAGGTGTTCAAGATTCTTCTATTGTGTTCTTTACAATAATTGTGGGGTAATCTCCCTCACATATTTTCTTACACTATTCATTTGCTAAGGAAATTTGGCACTTTTGGTGGGGATCTTGGCAACAAGCTTGTGTTCATGCCATTTTTTTGGTTGAGTTTTGAGGTCATTAGTGAAGACTTTCAGCTAAGACATCCTTTTTACATATAGTTTGGGATATTGGCCCCACTTTCATTTTATGGCAATTTTGGTTAGGAAGAAATTGCATGATCTTCTAGAATAAGAAGATGGTGGTGCAATAAGTGTGGTAGAGGATTACTAGCATGCTACATGAGACCTTATCAACAAAGTGTGATCTTTTTGCAACTGTGGACGACAGAGAAATGGTTGTAATCTAAAATTTGAACTTAGGTGGTTAGGGTACTCTATATTCCTTGTTGAGGAAGAGTCAGTATGCCAAGAGGAAGGTTCAATGTGATTGTTTGTGGTTTCCCCCTCCACAGGGAGTTCTTAAGATCAATGTTGATGGTTCTTCGAAGAGAAATTTTGAGCATTGTTGATAATGGTGGTATTAGTAGAGATAGTTATGGGGTTTTCCTTTTATTCTTTTCTATGTATAAATGGTAGAAAACATAAAAATTTCATGGAGGCTCTTGCTATCCTTTCCGCACTTAAAAGAGGTTGTGCCCTAGATTGGTGTAAGATTATTTGCAAATTGGGTTCTCATATGGTACTAGATACGTTGAATGAGCAGAATTGGATTAAGTTAATTAGAAAATGTTTTTTTTGGCCAAACAAATCCTTAGTTTGAGGGTTCTTTAGATTCAATTTCATTTTGTCACATTCCTTAGGAGTGTAATAGGGTGGAAAATTGCTTGGCTAAATGAGCTTTTGAGTATCTGGATGTGTGGAATATTGAGATGAATGGGAAACATTGTCTGGATGTTGCTCGCACATGTTAGTGAAGGTTATAATAGAAGACATGCAAGGGTAGCTGGTGACCCTCTTTGGATTCCCTTTTGGTGGGTTGTTTCTCAATTTTTTGCTCACCTTTTGTCAAGCTTGTTGCTCATTTGGCTTCGTAATGGTTCTTCTTGATTAATAAATTTTTACCCCTTTTCTTAAAATAATAATAATTGCTATACATTTTAATTATCAAATGGTAGATTAATTAAAAAAAATTGTTATATTGTTTTATTTCATATTTATCCATCTATCTAAAATTATATTTTTGATGTTTATATATCTTTATTTTTATGTGGTATTTATATTGAAAATATTTTTCTTTTAATTAAATAGTAATATTTTGACATGCAAATGATTTATCATGTTTAAGAGTTTTATCATTGTCATGACACTTCACCCCTTGGAGCTATTATAGATACTTTTGACATTAATAAATAAAAATAAAAATAAAAATATATGAAATACACATGAATTTAACTTTTATTTCTCTCCTTTAACTAAACATTAAAAAACAAACATTTATAACGAACAAAATGATAACATAGTTAAACAAACATACATATCTTAGATATATCTATGTATTAGAAGTTGACATATATCTTTATCAATTCTATTTATACATCACATTTTTTATGAAATACACACGAATTTAACTTTTATTTCTCTCCTTTAACTAAACATAAAAAACAAATATTTATAACGAACAAAATGATAACATAGTTAAACAAGCGTACATATCTTAAATATATCTATGTATTAGAAGTTGACATATTTCTTTATCAATTCTACTTATACATCACATTTTTTCAAAGATATTAGAACTTTGACTAAAATCTTTTAATATATTTTACATAAATTTGATATTTATATTATTAATCATTTTTAATATTATACTATATTTAATTATTATAATGAAATGAATGCATTCACAAAATTAATAACAAATAGTTAAAATATAAGATAAAATTTAAAAAAAACAAAAAATAATTTAAATATTTGACAACTATATCTATATGAGAGTGCCAAACCACTTTTCAAAAAACCCAACACGTGGAGATATTGCTTTGGAATACACTTCAACGTTGAAATGTCATCCATGATTAAAATCCTTTAACATTACTATGTAAACACAACATATTTAACAATATAAACAAAATATATTATATTAATATTTTAAAATCTTTAATAATAATAATAAAATTATAATACCTATTCATTTGTAATCAAACATGAGACAATGAGATAAAATTTACCTCTATAACTAAAAGGTATTGGGTGATGTGACTTTTAGAAAATAAATAGATTAATTAAATCTTGTAAGAAAGAATGTAGAATCATTCCATATAGATGGGGTGAATTTATACTGTCCATGTCTTATTATAAAATAAAAATGGTTACATTATTTGTGATCAAAGAAGGTAAAATATGTGATCACTAGGTTGAGCAGTTCTTTTGTAATCAAACATGAGACAATGAGATAAAATTTACATTTATAAATAAAAGGTGATGGGTGAAGTGACTTTTAGAAACTAAATAAATAAATAAAATCTTGTAAGAAAGAATGTAGATTCATTCCATATAGATAGGGGCGAATTTACACAGTCCATGTCCTATTATTAAATAAAAATGGTTACATTATTTCTCATCAAAGAAGGTGAAATATGTGATCACTAGGTTGAGAAGTTCATTTCGTAATCAAACATGAGACAATGAGATAAAATTTACCTTTATAAATAAAAGGTGATGGGTGAAGTGACTTTTAAAAAGTAAATAAATAAATTAAATCTTGTAAGAAAGAATGTAGATTCATTCCATATAGAAGGGGTGAATTTACACTGGCCATGTCTATTATTATTTATCGTCAAAGAAGGTGAAATATGTGATCACCAAGTTGAGCAGTTCATTTCTTAGATGTTAATTCTTTATCATAAAGTGTACTTTAAAGTGGTTAAATATTATGCATGAAAATAATTCAAGATTAGACAATTTCATTATTTGATTTAGAAATTTTAAATTAGATATAAAATATAATTTTAAAATTAATAAATATATTATTTTTTAACTTAAATATATTTAAAATTGAACAATTTCATCATCTTATTTGAAGAGTTCAAAGTAAACAAAATAATATTTCTATTTAAAAATATATTTATAAAATGAACAAATATCTATTTAAATATATTATTAGGTACTCTGAATCTTAAAAACTATTTGGTTAAATGGATGCTATTTAATCCTTCATTAATTGCATAGGTCATATTGATTAAATGTAGGGCCATAGCTCTGAAATTCAGACAGAGGAATAACACCTTTTTCATGTCGTAACAAGTAAAATAATTGAGTAGTTGTACAAAAGAAATATAATTAAAATTATGACAAAAGTTCACTTGCAAGGAACGAAAAGTTTGTTGGGGAGCCTTCATCACCATTGTAACTCTTTCTCTTTATTATTATTTTCGTCGATATACTCAAATCAATAATATTTACAATTTATTTTACTTCTATTTTAAAATAATTATTTCATATTAAAAAATACAATTTGTTCAAATTATTTGTAGAAATATTTAAAAAAGAATATTCAATAAATTATACAAGGTAAGTCAAAAAGTTATTAAAAAACATTCTATCATAACTAACACAAATCTATATGTCGTTTCAAAGAAATGATTAAAAAATAAGGCTTTTTAGTGTTAGGTTAGATAAATATTAATTAAATATAATATTTATATATTTGATTGTAATTAGTATAGATATCTTAAATATTATCTATTAAGATTTTTTTTTAGAATAGATCTTTTTATTATCTAGAAAATTAAAAATATACTATTCACAAAATAAAATTGGGGACATAAAGTCATCCCATGAAAGCAAAAATGGGCATAGCTTGAAAGCAAATACATTATAATTTTACTTAATAAATTATATTTTATATTATATTATATAAATAGTAATATTTATAATATTAAATTATCTTTCTATTATATTATACTTTATTTATATCATTATTAAATTAAAACAAATATACTAAAGTTATAATTTAATACCAATTATATTATATCTTATATTATACTATATTATATTATATATATTTTATATTATTAATTAAATTAATTTTAATTTTGTTATTTATGGTATTATATTAGATTACAATAATAACATACTTTAAATCTAATTATACTACTTCTATATTATATTATTTTATCAATAAATTAATAAATTAGTTTTCCTATTAATGTTAAATTATAAATATATGAATAATTATTAAATTATATGCATATTTATTCTAACTAAAGTATATTATATTATTTAATATATTAAAATTCTTAATTAATTTTATATTATATTTTTTTATTAATATACGAATAATTATTATATTATATTAATATAATTGCAACTTTTTAGAAGGTACAATTCCCTCTTTTACTCTTGGCAGGAACTATGTTGTATTGCAACCTTGTTTTATTGTACTTCAAATTATTATTTTTATTTATGAATTTATTTTATAGTTTTAATTTTTTCATAAAAGTTTTAAAATAATTTTTTTAAATGTTGTCACTTGATATGCCATTCTTCATCTCAGTCTAATATGCTTCATATTGAACTTCAAATCTTAATGGAATCCTAGAGAACTAGTTAGATTGAATATATAAAGTACTTCTTTTCCTTGCTAGCTATTGACCTAGAAAATAATAAAATAAGTAAAACATAGCAAAAAAACAATTTAGTACTTAGTTGCAATGGCTTAGAATAGACGAATTAGTGCAAAGTGAATAGCATTAGATATTTGTTTTGAATTTTGAGTTGGAAATGAACATTGTCAAATATGTGTATTCTATAATTGTGGTGTAAACTAGTCAAGTTTGTAAAATCTTTGTGTTGTAATATGTGATAAGTAAATGCGATGTTGATATCTTTAGTATGTGGTATAGGGTAACCAATTTGAGGTATGATTTGTGTGGATGTCAAAGAGGATTTACTCATGTATACCCTTCTTAATTTGGTTTTATGTGTTGTGTAGTTAACTCATTAAAGTTGATTTATGATGCCATGATGGTAGATATTTTAATTACATTTTTTTTTGTTTGTGATAGATTTTTGCTCCTACTACTAACCCTTCCTTTTAAAGGAGGGTCTACTAGTGTAATTATGGGTTGAGAGGGCCTCCTTTTTGACCTAACATATTCTTGGGTGAGGCAAGCTATTGGGAAACCCTTCTCTAACCCAGGATAAGGTGAGCTACAATGAGCTACCATGCGACCCTCATCCATTGAGGGTGAGGAGAGTCACTATATGAGTGTCATAGTTGGAATTGGAGTGTTTTCCCCCATCTCCCCCTCTTTATTGATCCATTGGTGATTCATATGTGGAAACCTATTTTCGGAGAACCATATTCCATACGTTAAGGACGAACTGTAATATGCCATATTTTTGGATCACACTATACACTGGTTCAAAAAGTGGATTTTTTTATTGATATGATTAATTCAGACACTTGCAATACTTGGGTTTTCATCATCAACATAATTTTCTAGTGAAAGGATATTGAGGATTTCTCCTTGTTTAGAATCAATTTTGAAAGAGGTAGCTTTGGTGATATCCATGGAAAATTGGTATGTAAACAAATAGAAATGGAAGATTATTTTCAATTTTGGCACACCCGGATCTTAGTAGAGTATACATAGAAAAATAATGGATATGGTTAGATACAATGAAATAGCTAAATGGAAATACTACTTTTGCAGTGAATGGTTAGTGGGATGGTAGTGATTATAGAATGGATAAAAAAATAAATGTTAATTGGTTGGTATTGTATTGTGTTGATTATGGGGCATTTCTTACATGTGGTTGGTGGACAAGACATTAACAATATTTTATTCTTCTATGTGGCTTGAGGCCACTTTTTATTGTTGGTTATTCTATATATTTGTGTTTTGAGACCACCATTGCCTTCATAGCTATAACAAAGCCACATAATGAATGTGATGTGTAAAGTTTGCGAGATCAATATTTTTTGGTAAAAGATGATGAGGTCATTGATATATTAAAAGTAAATAGATCTTACATATAGTGAGATTTACCATAAGAAACCCCTCCCCTCCTCCCCTCCCTCAAAAATATTATAATGGTTAACTCCAACCAAATGTTTGATTAAAAACATGGGGAGACAAGAGGCACAAGAAAGTTGCATTCTACAATTCACCGAACAAGCACTCAAAAACATCTAAAACACATTGACATTGAATACAAAAAGCTCGACATATGCAAATTCAAACCCAATTCTTGAAGCTCCATGAAACCTCAATGAGTTGCCAAACCATCAAAGATATTAAATGAATGTAGGTCTTGTTCAAATTCCAATGAAGAGAAGACATACAATTGAACATCCAATCATGCAATTGCAAACATCCTATTAAATGTTCATACAATTGTATAGAAAATAAGTGACTACTTTTGAGAATAAGGAATTTAAGTTCCTTCCCAACCATTCTTTCCCAAGGATTTCTAATTCAACATGATTGCACGAGAGAATGAAAGTTCTTCTGAGATTTTCATCATCATATATTGTTAGATCAAAGTGTTCCCAAAAGAATTTACAGAGAGACAATCTCCAAAACTGCTCCATGAGAAAATTGAAAATCTAACAAGACAAGAAACTACACCAATGCAGGCCAAATTTAAAATCACGCCCTGAAAGTAAAGTATAGTGGTGTCGGCTCAAAAAATAGTTTAATTATTCTCTTAAGTTCAATTCCAATAGTACCATATTTTAAAATTTTTAATTCTTTACCATTTTGAAATCTTAGCTATGGTCCTATTTCCTTAAGGACTTATTTTAAACTTTCTCTTTCAAATATTTTAAAATTGAACTGTTGAATTTTTGCAACCTTTATTATTATTTTTATATTCTTTTATAAGATTTTCATTAATGTTTTTGGTTGAATTAGATTCTTATTAGTTTTGAGGATTTTCTTTCTTGTTGCAACTGTTGTCATGTGCAAGGTAATGTGAATTTATAAACTATCGTACCCAATGGGCTTCCCTGGCAAGACATGTAGGGAAGTATATGGCCTAGGAAAAATTCCATGAGAGAATGGAAATACCCTTAGAGAAGGATCTTGATCATCTTCCATAATATATATTTTATAGTGGCATCCTTTGGCACTTTGGCAATATTCAATAGTTCTTGACACAATTTATCCTCGTAAACCTTGGCATATGAGTCTTCATCCTTGTGTGGGGTAGAGAGGGAGTTATTCTATTGGTAAGGTATGGTTATGAGTAACTTTCTTTCTTAATTTTTGGGATAAATTATCCCCTCTCTTTGTGTTGGATTAGGTTGGAGAGATAAGGAGAATTCCCCAGAGATTTGGTTGGTTGTATTCATGAAGATGAATAGGGATATGGAGATTGATTGTTTCATATAAACCCTCCAAGGTGGAGTCCATAATTTGAGTGATAATTTTTTGTTCTTATTGGATAAATTCTTGTACATTGTGATAACCCTTATTGTTGTAGTTTTATTGTTGGTCTATGTGTATTGTGTTATTGTGATTTTTGTATGATTGACCTTGGGTTGCCATATATCCTCTATCTCAATAGTGGGAAGTGTATAACCCTATGGTTGGGAGGGATACTCCCATTGGCTATATGATTTTTAATGAGGTTCCCATGTGTATGATCTTATTCAAGGTATTACTATAAATTGATAACATGAGAGGAGAATAATCCATATTTGTACATGTTAGCATTTTATATTATTTGTCAAACTAAGATGGATTATGATGTTAAACTTTAATGACTTCTAAGAGGAAGTATAATCTAAGTGAAGGGGAGTGTAAGGCCTACCCTTATGTGTACTTATTATGACTGATCCCTTTTATTAATAAACTATGTGGCTTGACTTAGTTGTGATGGGTTTCACATCACATTGGTTAGTTGTATGGGTTTCTAATTATCCTTTCTCTTCATCTTTAACCACACATTGAAGAGCTTGGAGGTTATTGTTACGAAATTGGTATCTCCAAACTGATACCATATCTAGAAAGTAGGCAAAAAACATGCACTTTCAAAAAAAATTGCACATGAAAATGTGTCTGTATGAGCCCGAACAAAGCCTTTGAAGTTGCAAAAATAGGGATCAAACAGGTACAGTCACCAAAAATTGCAATTTTTGCAATATTCATGCACCAAAACCATAAAATATCTATACCACTAAAATGTTTAGGAAATTCTACCCAAAATAAAAAAAAATTACACTCAATTTGGAGTCCGGATGACCAAGTTATGACCTCCCAAAGTCGGATTGCCAAATCAAAACTACAAATGGTGAGGACTACAAATTTTCAAACCTTGCTGATGTCAGCAATTTACTGTCTTAAATTGGACATTCAAATGACCGTCATGACAATGGAAATACACCCAAAATTGATAGTCAAATGACCACCAATTTTTACTTCATGAAATGATGACGCAACTGTGAGCTTAAATTTGATGGTTAGATGGCTGTCAAATCAAAATAAAAAATGCCCCTTGTGATTGTTGGATGACCGTCAAATTTAACAATGTGGAATCCACGAAAAATGAATTTTTTTTAATACAAAATACCAGTTTCTTTGTGTGCTCCCACTTGACACTATTTGATTGCTCGTTGTCTCACCACGTGTCACATTTTGATTTATTAGTTTGGGGTCGATGTGTCCTCGTGTGTTGCCATGTAGGTTGACTGACATGTGGTGGGCTACGTGTGTTGTCGGATGAGGTGGTTTCTTGTGCAGCTGACATGGCGGAGCGGAGCAGTCTCAGAGGAGCCGCTTGGTGGTGGGTAGCTCAGCTGTGGATGTGGAACTTTAGTCCCACATTCACAGTGGTATGAATGTGTTGAGGGTTTAAAACCACAAATGCCCATTGTGAAGATAAATGAGCTCAACTTTGCGTCGTGGTCAACTTACGTGCTCGAGCTTGGGTCCCCGACTCGCCTGCCAGACCAAGCTCGGGTTCCTGACTCAAGTGTCAACTCAGGTTCTCGACTCAGCTTTGTGAGCTCAAGTTGAGCTCAGGTTCCTGACTCTCCTGCCAACCTAGGCTATCCAATACACATGCCTGATAGGCAAAAAAAATTGGGAAAAAAAAATTATACTGCAGATCCAAATTTTTTGACAATATTGCAGATTCAAAAAAATAAATGAAGGAAATGGAAATAAAAACCAGATCTAAAATGCAAATTGGCTAAGAATATTACCCAATTGCAGATCGGGCTTTAGAGGTTCGAATTGCAAAAAAAAAGGTTTGCCTCAAATTTGAATTTTGCCCAAGATAGGCAAATTTATAGTCATAATAAATGGAAATAGCCACCTAGACACAATGGTGAGGTTAGATCTTGCTCTAGACACTCCCAAAAACTACTGATTTCATGGATTTGAATAGTGGCCCTCCAAAAGTTAAAGCAACAATGGCTCTCAAATGACTACGCAATGAAGACTCCTATGGCTCTGATACCATGTAAGAATTTTGATATCGCTTTGATACCATGTAAGAATTTGCCTAAGGCAAAGAATAAAAATTCCAATATCTAGAAGTTCAATTGATAGCACAAGAGAGACAAATATGATATGATCAATGATCAAATAATCAAATAGAATGAACTGATAAATTACATACAATGTAGGAATGCATGAATATATAGGCAATGTGATAAGACTACATGTTAAGGAGATGATAAGCTATCAACCACACTAGGTGGAATCACATGTCCACCAAAGGTGGATCATCGTCCATTATACATCAAAGTATGTGTAACAATGAGAGGATGATAATGTGATAAGAGTAGTAAAGGTGGATCTCACACACAAAGAGGTATGTGATGACAATTATCACACCTAAAGTGGAATTTATCCTAACCATGTGCTAAAATAAAATGCAAACTCCTAGGCGTCACAATGACAACTAATATGCAAATGCATTATCCTAAGTAAACTTAAGTAAAGTGTAATTAGTAAATACTTAATTACACCAATGGTTTTGAATCAGAGTCCTCTTTATAGATTTTGATTTTCATATTGATGAGGGTCTAGGAGCATAATTGTCTATAGCCTTACATTTCAAAGAAAGATCAACCTTTTTTCATTGACTCTTGGTTTTTACTGGCACGAAAGATCAACATGATTGAGAGCTAGAAGCAACTAGGCAAATTAGGTCAATATCTGGTTGGGAAAGTGATGACTTGTCTCAAGAATTTATAGAAGATGATAGTGAGAATTTGATTTTCAACTAATGATGAACTTGTTAAAAGGTATCAAGGTTAAGGCTTGATTTCCTAATAAGTGACACTTGTGAACAATATTATTAGGATCCAATTGGTGAAAAGATAGTGAGACTAGTCAAGTACTCAAGAAACCACGATGAAGGACTAATGTAGACCAAGATTCACTATAGAAAGGATGCACAATTCAAGGTGATAAAATGAGGTAACCAGGTTAAAAATCAAGGACACTGATTAGGAAAGATCGAAGATTCAACTGGATAATTGAATCAAAGGTCAAATGATGATGTCAAAGGTCAAAATTAGGCTCTGGAGGTCAAAGAATAATAGATTGATATGATGAGAGGAAGCTTTTGTATGATAATTCTCAACATATGGTAAGATAAAATGGTGAAAGCTCTAGGACCGTACAATGAAACTCACAGACTGAAATGATAATATGGGGTAACTGAAAACTAGTTTTAAAGATTCAGGTTCATACAATAATTATAACTGGGTGGTATGATATAAATTATCTATTGTATGATAAAGCACTTGTGTCATATGATAAAGTAATCTTTTGAAATGATACAAGGTTAGATCAAACAATTTGGCACTTGGTTTTTGGGTAAGTTCGTCAAATTCTGATATTTGTTTGGAAATTTGATAGGTCCTGATTATGTGTTTGGCTAGATTTTGAGAGCATTTCAAGTGTTAAGAAAACACATCAATCACACAAGTGTAGGGAGATCAAGAACATTTTATCTTTAAAGGAAATTGGCATAGTGTGAAAACCCCCACTCACAAAATTAGGCACACTTCAAGAGTTAATCAAAATACATCCACTGCCAACCACACAATGGGTCAACAATACCGTATTTGTTGACTCCAAACACTTAGGAAGGCATGATATGGAGAGTTTCTTGGGGAGGTTACTATCCTTCTTGCACTTGGATTATCACACTTTTGGGGGTGAATCAAATAGCCTCTACACTAAAGTATCTATTTTGGGGAACCGTTTAGTGATATCTCATGTTAATCATACAAGACAATGTAGTCTCGCAAGAAGAATTGAGCCCTATATCCCTACAAGAACAAGCATGAGATACCACCATCCTTCGAGACTTTAATCTCAAGAAGACATTTTTTTTATAGTGGGACAAAGTAGCTATCTTTTCTTGTTCCCCACTTGAGTCATTCCCGAGAGCTTTTTTCCTCAATAGACATACTCTCTAATGGTAATGCATAAAGTAAATGGATAGAAAAGGTGAAGTCTAGATTTTTGATTTTCCCTCAAGGGGAAAAGAGCATACTATCCTATTCAAACTACTTGTCCCCCAAACATGCCAAAAATGCATACATTCCTCATAAGACAACTTGCATATGAAGAGCTAAACACGTCTAGGTTTCTGATTTTCCAAAAGGGGAAAAGAGAATACTCCCCTAATGTCCAACCAATCACAAAAAAACAATCTCTAATTAGCTATGTGCCTAAATAATCACTGAAGAAGACACAATGTTTAGCTGATGTCAATAGGCAACCTACAATGAATCCATTAGTAGTTTCGATTGGTGTTCTTTAACAAAGTTTCCTCCAACCACAAATGATTTAGTAGTTTCCTTAAGATTTTTAATTTGTAACCTTTGGAAAGAGAATTTCTTCAACAAACGTACTATAAAAACTAGTTAGGCTGTGAAATCAAGCAACCAAAAAGCCAACAAGACCATGTCAATTGTTAGAAATAAAAAACCAAGTCAACAATACCCTAATTTTTTTTTCTCTATTTTTGATACAATAAAACACAAACAGTACCTTTCATCACAAAATAGTACAATAAAACTCAACGGAGGGCATGATAAAACCCTGAAAGATTTCCTATTGTACTATAAAACTCAACAAAGGATGGGATAAAATTATGAAAGCTTGAATATTGTACATTAAAATGCATAGAATAGAATGATACAAGTTAGCATAACATATTATCATATGATTATCTTCACATATAGAAATGATAAAAAATATCAACATATTATTGTAATATCATAGAGAAATTATCCTAGGTCATACAAAACTCTATGAACTCTTAGAAATCTTGAAAAATAAACACAAATGAGGCTAAAATTTGAATTTGAGCCCCACGGTGGGTGCAAGAAATGTGTGTGAAAAATTGGTTTTGAACATACAACACAAAAACTCAATAAATAATTATATCAAAGGGGTTAGTAGCATGAAACCATATTCAAAAAAAGAACAAAAACCTATTTTAAGATGACTTATTGCTTCCTATTTAGGGTGAGTATAATCTATGAAATTTCTCCCATACCATAAGCATGTAGATTAGTGACTTGAATACCCTAAAATGGAAGATTAAAGTGAGCATAAAGCAATGATTGAATTCTTTTCTCCAAGATCTTGAGTAACCATACAAATACTAAGATAAGAATTGAGATTCTAAGCTAGAAATGAAGCTAAATGCAAGATTAAACTAGAAAAAAAACATGATGAAAGTGAACTAAGAATAGAAATCAAACTAAGAACAATGCATATTAAAACCTAGAGTGATTTTAGCATTATAACTCTACTATGCAAATGGTGGATATCAAATGAGATTAGGAGAGGCTTATTTTATAGGAATCCTATGAGAATGAATGGTTAAGATTCGATTGTTGAGAGAGGTTTAGATTATTTCTCCCTCAATCCATGTGAGAAGTCATTGATTGGTCAAAGTTAGGTTTGTTTAGGGGTGAATGAGACAAAAATAGCATTTTACCCATTTAATTCATTTTAATTTGCATTTTGGCGCACCACATGTGTTGAATGGGTTTACTTAATTAAAAAGTGTTAGGAATTTTAATTAAATGCCTTGATTTATCACTTTAATAGCCTTGATTATAGGATTAAATTGATGATTGATTAAAAGATTGATTTAATTATGTAAGTTATTTGATCGAATAACTCACACAATTAGGTCTAATATTTTGATGCCTTTGATTTAGAATTGTTAGGACAATTAATTGAGATTATGGGTTCTTGGTTTACTATACCAATTTTAGGTGATTACACTAAATTATTTATTTGTTAGTTAACTTTACAAGAAAACCAACTATTAAATGTTGTGTCACAACTCCCCTTCATACTTACCCTATTGGGTTTAGTGGGGACCTCCTCTTTTTGTTCCCTTTGTATTTACTTTTTTTCCCCTCCTTTTAGGCCTTGTTCCCCCTTTGCCTTTTTTGTTTTCTTTTCCCTCCTTGTTTTATTTTCATCCCCTTATTTCTTGTCTTTTTGCATTTTTTCCTTTTGGGGATTGGGATTTAGGAATTACATTTTCTTCTTTCAAATAAAATAATTTGGAATACCTGAGCCCTAACCCCTGATATCTTGCCTTGTTGGGCATCAATGATAAAAATTACAAGGTTCACTTAGAAACAAGAGAACCTTTAACCCTGAACACTTAATATTTGGTGGTTTTTCATATAGGTCATCATAGATTAATGGTCAAATTCTAACTTAACATCAAGTTAAATTCAAAACTTGTATTAATGGTGGTTTTGTTTAGAGGGCATATTTGAATATCTTTTGTGACCATTTTGTGTAGGGTTTCGGGGTCCCTTCAAAACCTGTATTTACCTCAATCAAAATAAGTTAAATTCAAAACCATTACCCTCAACCTCTGATCCATTGCACCCAAAGGTATTTATGATGGTATATGGCACCTGCATCTTCCAAATGAGATATAAATATGACTCAACCTATGGTCATTTGTATTGTTCATATTTAAGTTTGTGTTGAGTCTATTCTTCCTCCAGATCTACCGATTGAAGACATCAAGTGTGGGCAAGGAATTATTGATCTTAGGTGTTGGGTGTGGAGGTCAAACTTGCACTTGGAGGTTAGTTTTCATTTTGTTTTGTTTTTGGTTTGTTTGGCTCTTTTTATGCTTGGGTTATGCTAATGGATTTATGATCCTCTCTCTTTTATGGTTCTAATCCTTTTGTGATATTTCTACCCCTTATCCTAGCCCCACTCCTCCCTCAATGATGCAGTCGAAATTCCTTTAACAGTTAACATAAACATTAGAGAGAAAAAAACATATAATATTTTTAGAATTACAATCCTTCTTTATTATTCTTCCAACTACTCTTATGTTTCTACAATGAGAAAAAACACTAATTTAAGTACAAATCTGAAATTACCTTTTTGGCAGTTTTTTCACATTTTTTTTGCCATTTTTGGTAATTTTTAAAATAACTCCTAAAAAGATGAATTTTTCCATGAAGCTTCCTAAAACTAAGATAAGATGAACCACCAACTAACCTTTGAAATTTGAAACAATATTTTGAAGTTATTAAAGAAAAACATAACTTTCTAATTTAAAAAAAAACAAACACTAAAATCTTAAAAGCCACTATAAGATCCTACATCATTCTCCTCTGGTTGAAAAGAACGTAGGTTCTGCAAGTTGTTTTTTAAGGCATGCTTCTTGTTTGGATCTAATCATTCCCACTATAACAAATATATGTTTTATTGACCCAGAGAAAAGAAAATTGAAGTCCTCTTGGATGCAAGTCTGCTCCTTCATGGTCTTCCAATTCTTTGGAAATTTTTCATTCATCTTTGAAACTATCCCTAGGTATTTCTCCCTCTTCTTTTTCTTAAACAATCTCCTATTCAACACTCTCTTGGACTTTATGTCCCAAAATTCCATTTCTTGTGCATATACCTTGGTAGTATCATTATTTATGCCTTCATCGTATAATATAGCAACACATTCTCCATTACCACAATTTTCATAATACCCTTGAAATTATGCATATACCTCATTAATAAACAAATTTGCAACATCTTCATTAGAAAGCTTATTATCAATAGTCATTTCCACTTGCTCAGTTTGAACATTAGATTCAAATAATTGAAAATGATAGGGAGACTCATCTGCAACTATATTTACCTTGTCTTCTTCATTTTTTGATGTCAAAACAGTCATAGGTATACTCACCGTTTCATTTTCTACCTCTTCCTCTATTTTTTTTCCTTTCTTTCATTTTTCTCTTTTTAAATAATCTTTCTAACAGGTCATGTGATCTTCTTCTTAACTGGCAGGTGTCATTTTTGCATTTCTAGTTCTATTAGCTTTCCTATTCGTTCCAATGTTTCTTGTATTTCTCTAATACTTCTCCAATATCTACTTTCCTCATCTTTTCCTCTTTCCTCTTCCTCTCTTTTTCTTCTCTTTTATTTTCTTGTTTCTTGTTTGATGAATCCACACCCTACAAATACCTCTTCAATAAATCCATCTCTTCAAGCAAGTACCTCTAACATTGCTTCCACTTTTCTTTTTCCTCACCTAGGTCTTTCCTCTTCTCTACCTAGTCTTTTGGAATCCAAATTCTCTCTTCATCCTACACAAACATAAATTCACAAACACCAAACTCTCTTTCCCAAACCTTCTGAGCTCTCATAGTAGATGATGCAGCCAAAATTCCTTTAATAATTAACATAAACATTAGAGAAAAAAAACATAGAATATTTTCAGAATTACAATCCTTCTTTATTATTATTCCAACTACTCTTCTTCTTCTATAATGAGAAAAAACACTAATTTAAGTACAAATCCAAAATTACCTTTTTTGGTAGTTTTTCCACAGAAATCATTTTTTGCCAGTTTTGGTAATTTTTAAAACAACTCCTAAAAAAATGCATTTTCCATGAATCTTGATAAAAATAAGATAAGATGAATTGCCAAATAACCTTCGAAATTGGAAATAATATTTTAAAGTTATTAAAAAAACATAACTTTCCAAAAAAACACTAAAATCTTAGAAGCCACTAAAAGATCCTGCATCACTCAATCATAATTCATAGATCATTTGGCCTCTTGTTGTTTAGGCTAGGTTAAGATTTATCTGGTACAGTGTGCCCCATTTTGAAGATGAATAATCAATCTACCCTAAAAATACTTGAGATTCCTTTATGCATAAAATAAGAGTAAGGTAAGGTCTAGATCTCATACAAGCTTAAGACCCCATCCCTATTCACAAAACCTCACTATTGGGATTAAGGATGAATGACCATCAATGATCAAGGTTATGTCTATTTTTTTCTACAAGAAAACTTTCCATTGTCGATCGGAACCCCAACCAATTTTTTTATAGAATTTGACTAAGGTATACCCACCTTTATGGGATTAGGTGTTGGCTTTACATTTTTTGAAGAGTAGAATCAATGAAAATTCCATGGTATCCCCAAATCCAAAGTTTTGAAAGATTTATCCAAAATATGTCCGTCAAGGATTGGGAGTCACATTTGAAATATTCTAAAGTCATCCAAACTCACACAACCGTGAATGCTACTTCTTGGAGATCAAGGATAGTCATTACCATGTTAAAAAACCAAACCCAAAGGTACCTTATGATCCCAATCCCAAACTTTAAAAAGGACATCATTCATCATACATTAGGGTACATTGTTCAAAGACAAAGCTTTTGGTACCCCTGACAAGCAACAAGAACTAAGGTCTACATATATCAAACATCAAAGGTGATCTTGTGATTGTTCTATTGATAATTTGGTGAGTGTTACTCTTGAACCCGAAATACCAATGTTTACGATATAAAAATCAATTAATAAGATAACAAAAATTGGGGTACGAAAGGTTATATGAAAAATAAGGGAAGAAGAGAAAATGCAACCATGAAACCTGATCTCTGATGATGAAAATGCATAAACCTAATATAAGTTATTCTTTTACTTTGTATTTTCAAGCTTGGTTATGATGATGATTTCTAACTTGATGATAATGTTTAATACATTATAATTTGAGTTTTAGTATGCATTTAGCAATGACAGTTCCTTTTTATTACTTAGTAGGGTCATGGTTGGTTTTGACGTAGAGGAAATTGAATCCAAAGAAAAATAACACAAAAATCTAACCATGAAGTATGAGTTTCAAGGATATTTTACCCCATCAAGGATGCAACTGAAGGATGTTTACCTCACTAACATAGATATGGGACATATAGATAAGAAATAATTCCCACAAAAATTAAGAGATAAAATAGAGAGCACTCATTGGTCTACTTCACTAGATAAATCAAGGTTAATGAAAGAAACTACTTTCTCCTATAGTCATCTAGTCCCTATACCTTGTAAGAGCTTGTGTAAAATATGACAACATTGATGAAAAAAATCATTTGTCCCAAAGGGAGAGATAGTTTTAGACAACACTCCAAACAATATTGAAAGGGTTCTTGGCATACCCACTTACAATATATACCCAGTTTTGACCATAGAGAAAGGAGATACATAGTATGAGAGCTCAAAGAGCCATTAGAGTGGATCAATAAGAACATGATGTATAGGCCCAAAATGGTACTTACTAAGATAATAAAGGTCATCCATAGGAGTGTTCTCTATGAAGATGCAAAGGATAAAGTAACTCTATTAAGAAGGGTCATGAGACTACTAGATGTTAAATATTTTCATATTTTGATGCTTATTTTTGTTAAAACTATTATTATTTTGAAATAACATATTCATTGAGCTACCATTACTTATGACTATCTAAATGAGAAATTGGTAGCCGTAAAATTTGACCCCATATTTTATATGACATCTTATCTAGTTTATGTTCTTGCTACTCAAGCAACATTTCTACAATTCGTAATTGTAGGATCAATGAAATACTCCAAAATGAGAAATATATAGATATTATCAATAATTGACTCTAGCACAAAATCAAAACCATTACTGTGTAGGAAATTATGTCTTTGTGTTTTCTATTATTAGGCACCTAAAAGTGTATTTTTCCCAAAAGAATGTTAGTCAATGAATCTACAAAAATCTACAGGTTTGGTAGTTATTTATTCACTATAATTCCAACTACCAAATAGGCTACCATGATATCCAAGTGACTAATTTGTCTTGGTTGAACCATGAAAACATGTGGGACAAGGTCAAAAGGTTATTACAAGAAAACATAAGTATTGCAAATCTCTTTCACTATAGAAATTTTTGCCCATTCTTGTTTAGGCATGAAAATGGAAATGATGAAAGAGACACAACTAGTTGCCTATGATTTGAGACCACTAATGAAAACCATGAGGAGATTAAATTTTTATCCCATTGGTAAAATTAGTGTTATCGTTGGACTATACTTCAAGATGAACCTAAGACTGAAGATCATTAGGAAAATTGCACCAATGATTATGATTTCAAAGTAAATTATTTTGTATAATGGGCCTAAAGTTAGCCCACTCATTTGGACAAATATGGATTCTTGAAAACATAAAAAAAAATGATGTAGCATTGTAAATTTTATCCCTATACAATTTTATAGTTACTTAGGCCTCATTTTTGCATTTTGACATATTGTACTTTGATCACGTTCAATTATGCTCACATCAACTTCAGTTTTGTAACTTTATCTATCATCAAATCATTGGTCCTTTGTTCAACCCTAATAGAATATAAAATGAAACCCCCAGGATACCTTGTCTTATAAAATGGTGCCCTTAGGAACCCTTGTACCACTTAAAGGGGACCAATTGTTGACCCTCAAATAGTCAAAACATGTTGGCCTACTTAAAAAATTCAATTACATTTCATGAGGTGAGATATAAAAGAAAGCCTTACCACTTCATTTTAGCCAATCAATACATAAATTACCAATCAATGTCATCAATTATCATTGAGAAATAAATCAAATATTATTAAGGTAATGAAGAGGAAGTAAAGTTCAAATTTCAAGCATTTGATATGACATCCATGGTCAAGCTATTATGAAGTCAATTATTCATGATAACATCAATATTTTCATGAGAACAACAACACAAAGGAGATTCATGAAGGTATAAAATTACATTTTAGAATTCCAATATCAATTCTAGCCTTTACCCTTTCAAGACAGGCTTTCAATTCAATTACATTTCAATTTTAATTCTAATTATAGTGTATATTCCAAACCCAAGGTTTGAGCTAAGAAAACCACTATTAACCCAACAATATTTTATCTCTTTTATGCATACAAGTAACAATATTTGAAGACATAAACATGGATTTAGGAAGAGCAAAAAGAGAGCTATAGAACTAGCTTTTGTAGAGGTAAAAATGGAAGGACATTGGTGATGTTTTCCATCAGAGACTAACACTTTTCTAACAAAATATTCAGAGAAAATTTTGGATGACATCCTAATATGGAGAATAAAATTTTTATATGTAGCTAACACCCTCACTAAGGCAACTAGAACCAACATTGTCCAACATTTTTAGTATAAGGCACTTGGGAACCCATATGGCTTTTGAATTTTATTTTTTCTTAATTTGTGTTTGTGGCCTTTTGGATATTGTTTTTCCTTTTGGATCATATTTTCCTTTTTTTAACATGTCAATTAGATGGGAAATATTGATCCTTGACTACATTTGAATTGATATACTTGTGGATTTTATGTTTAGAATCCAAATTTATTGGAAGAGGAATGGGATTCATGGATGGATAAGAGTGATATGGAGGTATTTGAAATGGGTGGATGGTTCTCAAAGATGCATGTTTTTGTTGATCTTGATTTATGAAAGGGTATCTAAATTGAGAGCTAGTAGAAGGAAGAATATATGGACCTAAGATGGATAGAAGGGATGAAGGGGAAGGTGTATATTTGGATTTACATTTTACACAGATACCAATGTATTGAGGATAAAATATGTAACCATGGCCATGATCATCATAGTTTTCTTTGATATAGAAGGGTTCTAATATATCTTGTTCATTGAGGCCTAACCCGTTTACTTGATATTACATGCTTTGACAAGTGAGATTCTTGCTACAAGACATGAGTCCATTTTGAGGTAGGTATGATATAGAAGAAATGATAGGATTGCAAAGTAGATGAGACTAGATGAAAGTGGAGGAACCCATTTGACATGTATAAGGTTCATGAACAACTTGTGAAAATGTGTTGGGATTGTGAGGGGTACCAAGAGGAATAATGGGATCCTGAGGTGGAATAAGAGAAATGATAGGATCATTTGGAAAGATAGGATATTGTGGTGAACATGGAGGATTAGGACATAGAAATAAAGGGATGGTGGGCTCACGAGGAGGATCTGATGGGATTGTGGAATATTTTAATAGATATGAAGGTGAAGGGATAAGTTGATCTTGACTTGGAATAGGATCATTGGACTCTATTTTAAATTTGTTCTTCTCTTGAATTTGGATAGAATCACTAGGAACAATAGAATGGATGGCATGATCTTTCATAGGAAGTGGAAGGTCAAAAAGAATTTTAAGGACACTTCATTCTTGAGATGGAAAGGGATCTTGGACATGATGGAGAGGGATGGTGGGGCTATTATAAGATTTTGGAAATATGGGATCTTGGTCAAAATTTGGATGGGATCTTGATCTTGATTTGTTTTAGGACTCATTTCTTCATGCTTTGGATCATCCTCTTGAAATGGGGTATGATTTTGAATATGCGTTGGATATTCTAGGAAGGATTCAATGTTTTGACGTGAGGAATATGGAACTTGGATGGGACTTTTTAGAGTGGGTTTGATTGGAAATAGAGCACATGGTGGTGGTGGGTCTAGCATTTTTGAAGTATGGAAGGGACTTGGGTCATGAAATGGATTAGCTTGTAAATCTATTATGGATAACCCTTGAGAGGTTTCATCATTAGATATGTCATTTGATGGAGATGGTGTGCATTTCTTTTGTGATTATTTAATGGATGAAGGAATGGTGGGAGATATGGAGGCATCTTGAGGGAAACAAAATTTATAGGAGGAAGAAGTGCAATGATATGATTATTTTAGAATGGGCCATTTACAGACATAGGTAGATGATCTTTATCATGTTCAAAAAACTTTGTGTATGACCTAGTTTTTTAAGAATTTATTTTATGGATTTGTGTTGGAATTTTTGTTGTTTGGGTGGTTTTCTTTATGATACTTCATTAAAATTTGTATGTTGTAAGAAATTTATTGATTGAAACTATGGTACAATAGGTTTATCATTGATTATGCTTGGTTTCTATCCAAAGGATGACATGTTTGTAGTTGGACTTGTGTTTCTTGATGATCTACAACTTATTGAATATCTTGATGAAATGAATGGACAAGTGAAATACAATGATTAGAGATCACCAAGCTACTAAAGTGATATAAGGCAATTAAATTAGTCAATGTATTGTCATTGATGTCAACTAGTTTTGACTGTACTTATCATGATAGTTACAAACATTTGAAGAAGAAAATGATAAAGGAATGAGATATCTACATGAAGATGAGATGGATGTGGAAGATATGGCTAAGGTATACATTGGGTAACTTATTGATGAGTCTATGGCATCATGTTGTTGACTTGATTGTATTACATGAATTTGTTATGTATTTAAGATCAAAACTGAACAAGTTTATGTGGTCGGTAATTGAAGATTTCAGTATACATCAAGCTAGTGTAGAGTATACCTAGTAACATTAATAACCGAGTTAGTTATCACCAACACATTCTATATTGACCGACTAAGAGAAATAAATAAAGTTTATAACAACTGACTAAATTGATGAGTTGGACAATTGCTTATGATTCTGAGGTAAATGATAAAGTTTGTTATGATGATCTAACGACTGATAATATTTGAGATTGATCGAATGGAGTAGGATGAAACATGTTATAGACACATCTATCGAGGAAGCTTGAAGCGACAAAAGGAACGATGGAGATTAAGAGGCAAAATATAATGGCTGATAAGAAAATGGTTTGTGAAGAGACATGAGATTCGTTATTGAGTCTGGAGCTTATTGACATTGTAGGAGATTTTGCGTGAAAGGACAATTTTCATGCACCACTGATCAAACTGGTTACATACAAAATTGATTTGAACTGTAGGCATTACCGAGCATTAGAGTATTATTTAGCGGGTTGAATAAGTTGGAGAATATGAAGGATTGAATTGAATATTGATCAAAGGAGGTATTTTGAGCTTAGCATACATCTGAAAATCTATAAATCTTAGTTTTATTTGAATCAGAGCATTACTATATCAGTTTAACCATTGTTACAACAAAGTCTCTTAACCGAGTAGACTTAACAGTCTTTTTGTATTTCAATATGACATTCAATGAATGTTGATTATTTTCTTGTTGACCCCATAGTGAATGATGGTCAAGGGATAACTGTTAGTGATAAATCCTCTAACCAGGTCATACCTCATAGTGTGTTTTGTAACCTTTGACAAGGTTGGCTCCTAACTGAGCCCACTTCAGAAGAGTGAATTATTGTGGGTTACCGGTCCCAGGTGGTTTTTCCCTTAACAGGGTTTTCACATTAAAAATCTACGTTTTTATGTGTATTTGATGTGATTGGATTGTTATTTTACTTTACACATTGCATATTTAGTCTGATTGGTAAAAACAATATTGAATTGATTGTAAATCGATAGATGAAGAGAAAGTTAGTGTTGATAGCTTACCAAGTTGATAATTTGTTTGAAAAGTTTGAATATATAGTACATCTGAGAGATTTGGGACTGTAGGATAACTGGAACTAACTAATTCACCCCCCCCCTCTTAGTTATCTAACAATTGGTTTTAGAGCATATTGGTTTCTTGGAAGGAAAGTTTAAAGGACTTAAGCTAAAGATCACAAGATGTATAAGAGAGAGGTGCCAAAGTTGAACAAAGACAACTTCTTGACATGGCAAAGCAGAATGAAGTTACACATATTTGGAATTGGAGAATCTGCAATATTTAACTTGATCAATGATTACATTCAACCGACTGGACCTTTGAATGTTGATCAATTGAGAGATAGACATGAACATAATATGGCAATGATAGAGCTTGTTGCTGCCTTATCTGATGCATAATTTGAAGATATCAAGACATGCACTAATGCCAAAGAAATGTGGGACAAAATTACACTGGTTCACGAAGGAGATGAAAATGTGGTGAGAGCAAGAGCTGAGAGTCTTAGAGGAAAGTTTGATGATATGAAAATGAAAGAAGGTGAGAACATTTCACAGTACAGTAACTGAATCAAGGAGATTTTCAATGCCATTCGAGGAGCAAGAGGTGTTATTGATGAAGACACTATTGTGAGTAAAATTCTTAGAACCTTGCTACCTATCTATGCTATTAGAATCTTTGCAATTCATGAAATGAGATCTGCCCTGAGTAACTTTCTTACACTTGATAGCCTAATCGATAAATTGACTACTTTTGAGTTGAATAACTATGATAACAGTATTGTACCAAATATTGAGTTTGCATTTTTGTCATCTTTGAAAATTGGAAAATCAAGCAGTAAACACATGATAAGAAATGAGAGTGATAGTGACAGTGATGTGGACGAACTTGATGAACATAAAAGCACTAATGGATAGGAGTCTGCAAAAAGGTAAAGGAAGATACAAAGAGAAATTAGCTTTGGTATGTTTTAATTGTAAAGAGATTGGTCACATTGCAACTAGGTGTCCTAACCAAAAAGATGATGAAGAAGACAATGAAGCATCCAGTGATAGAAAGTATGACAGGAGAGATAACCGAGATCACAGAGGCAACCGACAGAATGATAGAAGAAGTAATCAAGACAACAATGACAAAGGCAAGAAAGCATGTTACCTTGTTGAAGAAGATGATGACACTGACACTGACATCGATGAAGACATTGAGGTGGTATTTGTAGCTTTGAAAGAAGATTAAGAAGAAGAAGAAAGGTATGTTGAAACAACACTTATTTCTAAAGTTATCAAGAATGATACATGGATTATTGATAGTAGTTGTACTCATCATATGACTGGCGATGAAGAAAAATTTGAATACCTTGAACATTATAATGGAGGATCTGTTAAAATGGGAAATGATACACCTTGTCTAGTAAAAGGAAAATGATCTATCTTGTTGAACAATAAGACTAGATGTGAGAATGCATATTGGGTGAAGGGACTTAACTATAATTTGTTGAGTGTAGCAAATCTGAATAACTCAGGTCACCGAGTTGCATTTGAAAATAGAAAGGTGAAAATATATGATGAAATTGGAAAGTTGGTCAGTACTGGTGAACAATCAAAAGGTAATTTGTTCTATCTTGACAATGCTGAAACTTGTTGTTTAATGGATAGAACTGAAGATGTGTGGTTGTGGCACAAAAGGTTGTGTCATGTTAATTTTGAAAACATGGTTAATATTAGTAAGAAAAGAAAAAATAGAGGCTTATCGAGCTTATCTAAACCTGACCATGTCATGTGCAAACAATGTCAAATGGGAAAAATGTCAAAATCTAGTTTCAAGAGCAAGACCTATTCATCTAAAGCTATTTTGGAGTTGGTTCACACTGACTTGTGTGGTCCTATGAGAACTCAGAGTTATTATGGTGACATATATTTTATTTTATTTGTTGATGACTACTCTAGGATGATGATAGTTATGTATTTGAAAGAGAAATCTAAAGCCTTCACAATGTTTAAATGGTATAAAGCTAAAGCGGAGAAAGAAAGTGGAAAAGAGTTAAAATGCTTAAGATTTGATAGAGGTGGTGAGTTTATTTATGATGAGTTCACTAGTTTTTGTAATGAGCATGGAATAAAAAGACATGTTTATGCACCGAGAACACCACAACAAAATGAAATTGCTAAAAGGAGGAATAGATCCATAGTTGATTGTGCTAGAACACCAATGATTGAAAAAGATGTTGCACAAATGTATTGGAGAGAAGATGTTATCACTGCTGTATAGACACTGAACCCAATACAACTAAAGAAAGATTCAAATAAGACACCTTATGAGTTATGGTATGAGTACACATCGAATGTAAGTTATTTTAGAATATTTGGAAGTAGATGTTACATTTTGAAAGATGATAGAAATGGAAAATTTGATTCTAAAGGTGATGAAGGAATATTCTTAGGATAATCTACTAAGAGTAAAGCATACAAATTTTTGAATAAGGTTTGTAACAAAATGATTGAAATTGAAAATGTGAGAGTTGATGAGTTTGATGAGAAAAATCATGATGAAGAAAGCAAAAGGGAACTAGAAGACTACAATAGATATGCATTCATTGAGAAACCTGGCATTCTACCTGAGCAATAGGTTGAAGTTACCAAGAAAAAGGATAAAGACACCGAGCATCAGCCTATAGATACTGAGAATTAGGATGTAGATATCGAGGGAGATATTGATCCTACACCGACTAATGAACAAAGAAGAGAGCAAGTGTTAGAAAAATTTGTGAGAAGACACCATCCATAGAATCAGATTATTGATGATAAGAAAGCTAGCATGATGACATGAAGTAAGTTGAAAAACAATACATGTTTAGTTTGTGAATTTGAACCTAAAAATGTTAGAGATGCACTTGAGAATGATGAATGGATTAAAGCAATGAATGAGGAAATTGAGAAAAAACTAAAGAACAAAACATGGGCATTGGTATCGAGACCAAATGATAAAAATGTAATTGGAACAAAATGGATATTCAGAAACAAGTTGAATGAGAATGGTGAAGTCACTAGGAACAAAGAAAGACTTGTATGTAAATGGTATGCACAAGAAGAAGGTATTGATTATGGTGAAACTTTTGAACTAGTGGCAAGACTTGAAGGAGTTAGAATATTACTTGCATATGTTTCCTACAAAGGATTCAAAGTGTATCAAATGGATGTTAAATTTGCATTTTTAAATGGGATACTTGAGGAAGAGGTTTACATTTAACAACCTGAAGTTTTTGTTGATCCAAATTAGAAAAACATGGTATGTAAGTTGCACAAAGCATTGTATGGACTGAAACAAGCACCAAGAGCATGATATGAAAGACTGCATTCATATCTTATTAGTATTGGATTTGTTAGAACAAGTGACAATAGCAATTTATATTTGAAAGGAGAAATTGATGACAAGATTCTTATTGTTGAAATTTTTGTTGATGATATCATATTTGGAGGACTTGATAATCTATGCAAATCATTTGTTGATGAAATGAGAAAGGAATTTGAAATGTCAATGTTTGGAGAGATTAAATTCTTTCTTGGTTTGCAAATTCTACAATAAAATGAAGGGATATTCATCACACAATCAAAGTATATCAAAGAAGTGTTGAAGACCTTTGGAATGGAAGATTCAAAACTAGTAGGCACACCGATGGTCACATGATGCAAATTAACAAAAGATGATCAGTAAACCAAGGTTAATCAAACACTATACATATCAATGATTGGAAAACTGATGTATGTTGTGCATAGTAGACTAGATATTGCACATTTTGTTGGGATTGTAGCAATATTTTATGCTAATCCTAAGGAATCACATATGAGTGATGTTAAGAGGATTATGAGATCCTTGAAAAACATAGAAAATTATGGTTTATGGTACAAGAAAGAGGATAATTTTGAACTACAAGTTTACACCGATGCAGATTGGGCTGGAAATATTGATGACCAGAAGAGCACTACTAGTGGAGCATTCTTTTTGGGAGAAAGATTAGTTACTTGGATAAGCAAGAAACAAGCATGTATTTCTTAGTCTACTGTTGAAGCATAATATGTTGCTGATGCTGCTAATTGTTCAAACATTGCATTGATAAAACAACTTTTGGAAGGAATGAATGAAGAGATCACTGATCCAATGATAACATATTGTGACAACACAAGTGCTATAAACATTTCTAAGAATCCAGTGATGCATGCAAAGACTAGGAATATATCTATTAAGTATCACTACTTGAGGGAACAAGTACAAGAAAATCAAGTGAAACTAGAGTTTGTGAAATCAAAATAACAACTTGCAGACATATTTACCAAACCTTTACCGAAGGATACATTTGAGTAATTGAGGACTAGACTAGGGGTCCATCCCCTGTATATCGGTCACTAAGGTGATCAAGAGATTGCATCAACCTATAATTTATCAGAATATCAATGATGTTGATGCATATTGTTCACACTTTAGGTTTCCTAAATATTGTGAAAGCTGGAACTGAGAACACTGTATATTGGTACATGAAGGTACTTGATTTGAACCAAAAACTAGAGAAAATATTTTGGCTACCACAGAGCTGCTTACTCTTTTTGGCATTGTTGTCAAAGGGAGAGAATGAATCAATGAGAGTCTGCACGAAATGTTGTGTAGTTATTAAACATATAAAATGAACAAGCTAGGGAGAGCTTACTGAGATACAACATTTATCTATAAAGAGTTGTAGTATAGATGTTTGGTATTCTATGGTATATTTCATATTGTGTTGCCATCAATGCCAAAGGGAGAGATTGATGATCTACAACTGATTGAATATATTGATGAAATGAATGGACAAGTGAAAGAAAGTGATTAGAGATCACTGAGCTACTAAAGTGATATGTAAGGTAATTAAATTAGTAATTGTATTGTCATTGATGTCAACTATTTTTTACTGTACTTATCATGATAGTTACAAAAATCTGAAGAAGAAAATGATAAAGGAATGAGATATCTGCATGAAGATGAGATGGATGTGGAAGATATGGTTAAGGTATACATTGGGTAACTTATTGACGAGTCTATGGCATCATATTGTTGACTTGATTGTATTACATGAATTTTTTATGTATTGAAGATTAGAACTGAACAAGTTTATGTGGTCGGTAATTGAAGATTTTTGTATACATCGAGCTAGTATAGTGTATACCGAGTAACAGTAATAACTAAGTTAGTTATCACCGACACATTTTGTATTGACTGAGTAAGAGAAACAAATAAAGTTAATAACATTCGACTAAATTGATGAGTTGGAAAATTGCTTATTATTTCAAGGTAGTTTGTTATGATGATCTAATGACTGAATTTTTTTGAGATTGATCAAATGAAGAAGGATGAAACGTGTTATAGACACATCTTCCAAGGAAGCTTGAAGTGAAAAAAGGAACAATGGAGATTAAGAGGTAAAATCTCACAAATGATAAGAAAATGGTTTATGAAGTCTGTTTAAAGAGACATGAGTTTCATTATTGAGTCTGGAGCTTATTGACAGTGCAAGAGATTTCGCGTGAAAGGAAAATTTTCATGCACCACTGATCAAACTAGTTATAGAAAGAACTGAGTTGAACTGCATGTATTATCGAGCATTAGGTTATTATTCACCGAGTTGAGTAAGTTGGAGGATATGAAGGATTGAATTGAATATTGATCAGAGGAGGTATTTTGAGCTTAGCATAGATCTAAAAATCTACAAATCTTAGTTGTATTTGAATCAGATCATTATCATATCAGTTTAACCATTGTTACAACAAAGTCTCTTAACTGAGTAGACTTAATAGTCTTTTTGTATTTCAATATAACATTCAATGAATGTTGATTGTTTTCTTGTTGACCCCATAGTGAATGCTGGTCAAGGGAGACTATTAGTGATACATCCTCTAACCAGGTCACACCTCATAGTGTGTTTTGTAACCTTTGACAGGGTTGGCTCCTAACTGAGCTCACTTCAGAAGAGTGAATTATTTTGGGTTGCCGGTCCTAGGTGGTTTTTGCCCTAACAAGGTTTCCACATTAAAAATCTGTGTTATGTGTATTTGATGTGATTGGATTGTTATTTTACTTTACATATTGCATATTTAGTCTGATCGGTAAACACAATACTAAATTGACTGTCAATCGGTAGATGAAGAGAAAGTTATTGTTGATAGCTTACCGAGTTGATAATTTGTTTGAAAAGTTTGAATATATACATCTAGGAGATTTGAGACTGTAGGATAATATTAACTAATTGATTCACCCCCCCCTCTTAGTTATCTAACATTTATTTGGGACACAATGGTGCATTTGAGGACATAAGAGGATTTTCACTATAGTGTGAATTGGTTGGAGCAAAATTAGTTTATGTAATTGTATGTGACTTTGGTATTGATTGACTTGATTGCACAATTACTTATAGTATTGGGGGTTGTGTGATTTTTTGAGGGACACTTGATGATTTAGCTTGCCTTGGAAGGAAAATTTGTTCAAAATTTAGTGGTGGCCCTAGTTTAATTATGTCATACTCAGGTTACATGATAATACCCTTTGGCTATGTCAAATTGAATTTTGGTTTTGATGGGTTGAAGTCTATCTGTTTAAATTATGCCATTCTTTGTGTTTGTTAGACATGTTGGATCATTGATTATTGTTATGCCATATTTTTTGGTTGCTGGTTATATGGGATCATTGCTTATTTTTATTGCTGGTATGATGTCATGTTTATTTATGTGATGAGCTTTGATATGTCTTGTTTTGAGATTAGATCTTGTATGTTCACTTGCCCAAGGTTTTTATTTAGATATCAAAGTAGTTTGGACATTTGGTTTCTACTCTTTTCAATATTTTTTAGTTTTTATTCCAAGATCTCCACTTTTCCCAATAATTTTTCCTTTGGTGATGGAGAAATAGGGATCATGTTCATTTGGACATGGTAAGATTGATCCAAATTTTATGACATGTACGAGTTGGATTGACACAATTGGTCATTTGATTGCAATGAGAAGGTCCCATGAGAATAGGAAGGTTGATGTTAGAGTGATGCTCTTTCAATTGGAGGATCACCTTCTCTAAAATACATGTAATACCAAGTCATGATGCTTATTTTGGATGAAGATCAAGGGCCAATGCCTTTTGAAATTAGGTTGAGGTTTTGATTTTTTTATTTCACAGAAGCTTGGGATCTCATCTAAAGCATTGAGCTATACTATGTTTTTGAATTTTCAAAGTTTATGAATGAAATGAAATGCACCTAAAGGGATGATAAATGTGACTCTAAGAGATGAAGGAAAAATGAATTTTAAAGAAACTAAAATACAACCTATGTTTTTGGTATTTTTCATAATTTTAACAATACAAATTAGGGATGGCAAGGATGCAATCTATATTTTGGGATCTCATTTCAACCAATAGGCTATATAATGTTTTTGGATTTTAAAATTTTATGAATGAAATGAAATTAAACTAAAGGAATGAAAAATATGACTCTAAGAGATGAAGGACAAATAAAATTTAAAGGCACTAAAATGCAACCTATGTTTTTGGTATTTCTAGGAATTCTAACTATATAAATTAGGGATGAAAAGGACACAATCTATATTTTTGGGATTTTTGAGACTTTTGATAACCTTGGAAATACAAGTCTATGGATGTAACCCTAAGAGACTAAAATGAAGACAAGACTTTAAAAGACTAAAGGATAAAATGAAGGACAAAGGAAAAAGTTAGACCCATCACTAGACTGATGAGTTCGGGTTTTGAATTAATGATAGTGATAAAAGGCCAAAGTTTTGACAAGGTCTAAACTTCCTATCAGCAATGTAAGATTTAACCTTAAGACTTGGATTTTTGAGATTTTTCAAAGTTTGATTTAGGATCTAAATGCAATCTAAGGACATAATCTAAGGAAAATGCAATAGAATAATACAAGGAATTATGAGATTGGATAAATCAAAGACCTAGGTTTTAGAGAGTGCAATAATGGGGCAATGATGGACTTAGGACCTAGGGAAAATGAGGATTCAAAAAAATTGACCTAAGGATAAACCTATGTTTTGACATGCAAGGATGAAATGAGATTCCAAAGATTCTGACACTTTTGATTTCCCATGTTTTGAAATGTTTGAGTTTGACAATATTTCAAGACTAGTTTGATGTGACAAGTGTTTGAACAATTGTTAAGATTTGAGTGAGCTGTGTTTTGAATGGAAAATCTATTTGAACACACACATAAGACACATTAGATAGAGTGGTTGTTTTGAAATAAAAAAAAAAGTGGAGGAATATTAAAGTGCCCATGCAAGCTCAAAGTATTATTCAATGGTATCAAAAAATTGAAAACACTTTGAAAACAAGCACAACCTAAGGATTATAAGAGGATAATACTTGTTGATTCCCCACTTGGATAAGTCCATATACATAATCGAAGAGGACAAGTAGAGAATCAAGTGTCATTGTCTCCCCCTTACATGGCTTGGGAATAACTTGATTTGTTACCTCGAAGGTCTGAAGACCTTATGAATTGATGAATTTATGTCTCAACAATGAAAAGTACCTATTGGGTTGACTTCGAAGGTCTAACCTCTTGCACCAACAAGAATCATGTTTTGGGCTTCTAAAACATTAGTTCATAGTGGGGGAACTTCAGTGAAACCTATCACTCAACCTAGCATTGATGGTCCTCACTTAAGAGTCTATCCCAACCCTATAAAAGGGTTTGATATACCTCACACCAATGTGGGTACTGGGTGAACCATCAGGTTGAGACTCAACCTTACCGAGCCTTCATGACTTTCACCTAACATTTTTCTTTGTATAGAGGATTGAGGAAGCATCACTTGGTTCATTCCATTAGGGTGTGTACTTTTTCCATCCAAAGTAGGCCTTTCTAATAAATAAACAAATTGAGCGTTGTTCTCAATTTTTTCTTACGCCCAGGATCCTGAAGGCAAGGCAAGAGGATACTAAGTGTAATAGTGGGTCCACCCTAGAAAGTGAAAGTGTATAAGGCAATTTAAACATACATGATTAATTTACCAATTAGAAAGGAAATGTGAACAAAATAGCACATATTTTTGTTCTTTTCCCTCCTAATTAAAACAAGGTGAAAATTGTTGTTTATTAACCCATTTAGAAAGGAAATATAATCAAAATAGTACAAATTGTTGTTATTTTCCTTCTTAGTTAAAACTAAGTGAAAACTGTAGGGTTCAATTTATCCCCCTAATTAGATCAAAGTGAAAATTATTGGGTTCATTGATCTGCCTAATTAGATTATGTGTAATTTTTAGTTCATTTATCCACATAATTAGACTAGATGCAAGTCAAGTTCATTTTAAACCCCTTTAACCTATTGATTGAAAGAAATGACCAATTAAAAATTATGAATCACTGCATGCAACAACAAATTAGCAAAGAAAAACTACATGCAAAAATGAGAATAAGATATTTATTAGATTTAATGTGTTTCACATCAGGTTCACCCGAATGTAGACTAGGAAAATCAGAGTTAGAGAACATGAAACCAAAATGCCAACCACAAAAGAAAACTTCATGTAAACTATCCTTATCCTACCATCGATGCCATCAAAATGAAATGCATGAAAACATAAAGTAAATACAACCAAACCAAGAATTACTTTGATGCGCTTCAATATTATTTCTTTCTTCTCTAATGATATATTACTCAAGTAGATTAAGTGCACACATGATATAAGTTGACAAATGGGCAACATAAGGATAAGATTACTTGAAGTATGTGGTTTTTTTAGATTAAGGAAAAATATGCCAAGTTATAGAAAGATTGGGATATTTTGGATGACCACGAACAATTTGGAACTCAACACAATCAATGCACAAGATTAAATGAGAGGAAAATTTAAGTGATGATAAATTATAAACTACATTTCCAAGTGGAGGAGAAAACAAAAATAAGATAGAGTTAAGTAAAAATAAATATTAGAACTATTTATTTTCAGCAAAAAATGCCATTTGCAAGTGGAGGAAAGGAGGAAAAATGTAGGGAGAAATTAGTGAAGAAATTAGGGGAGAGAAATGGAGGAAGAAATTAGTGGGAAGTGTCACAGGAGAAATTAGGGGGAAATATCACGGGAGTGAAAATTAGAATTAGAGATAAATTAGGGGATGTGACACGAGTTAGAAAATGGGGGAAATTAATAATTAAAAATTATTAACCCCCTCACATTTTAGAACTAAACAATTAAATTAATAAATTTATTCAATTGTGAGAAAATGATGAAAAAGGAGTAAATATATATAATTTATTTACCAAAGGGATGATACATTAGGATAAGGGCACAAATAGATGACAAGGGGATAGGGACCAAATAATTGACAAAATTATTTAATCAGACTAGATGAAGAGAGTGACCAATGGAAAATTGATAAAATGACGAGATCGGAGGACAAAATTAATAATTAATTAAATATCATCATTATTTAATTAATGAAAGAAAGACACATTATCAACGAGTGATGAAGACCAAATACATAACATAGAAGACATGTTAAAAAGGATAGCCACATGAGTTAACCACTTTTAGTGTCTACACTATAAATACAAAAAAGATGTCCCTAAGAAGGTGATCTAAAGTAGAATCGGGATGAAGTTTTCTCATGATCATAAAATTTTAATATGGCCATGGTGGTTCTCAATGCTCGTGAAGTTTTTTACTCCCTAGTTGAGCATAGAATTTAATAGAATCATTAAAGAACAAAGAAAATATCAAAAGATGTACAAAATCTAAATTGCAAGGGATGATTCTAGCAATCCCCATTAGGGCTATGGATGCCTAGTTGAGAGTGGAGCTATGCTAAGAGAGAACTAGATGTAACTCTATTGCAGTTATGGACACTTGGTTGACTATAGGGAAATGTCCAAGAAGTCACGTGGGAAAATGCTATGAGGAAGGTCCTTTGACCTAATTCCTCTCTTAATTATCTTAGCTAAGGTCCTAAGGAAATGAACTCATAATGCACACACCATGAGATTTCAAAGGTGGGAATTAGGACCTTAGAGGTCCACGTGTCAATTTTTTTAGCTAATTAGGAATTGAATAAATTTACTTGATTACGGGTTGTTTAGGTGATGCTTGCTAATAAAGAAATGCTAGAGGCATTTCTCTTTTTTGGGGGGTCTATTTATTGTGTCACAATTCACCTCCCCACTTACCTATTTGGGTTGAGTGGGGAACCCCCTTTGTTCACTCTATTAGTCATTTCTTCCCCTCACCCCTTTAAACCTCATCCCCCTTTGCCTTTATTTTTTTATTTTTCTCCTTACTTTCTTTTATTCACTTTCTTTCTTTTTATTTTTGTCTTTTCCTCTTTTACGAACCATGCATTAGAAGTTCTATGTTGTTCCTTCAAATGAAATAATAAGAAATTCCCTACTCATATCCCTCGATGTCTTGTCCTATGGAACATCGAAGATCCAAGGAAGTTCAAGGGAAATAAGAAAACCTTTGATCCTTGACCCTTGATGTCTGATGGTTTGTACAATTGGACATTGGGGATTAGGGCTCATTTGTCAAATTATCAATTGATGGAAACTTAAATTTGAAACCCTAACCCCAACCTTTGATTCACAACACTTATGTTCATTTATGATGGTAGGTGAAAACTACATCATCTAATTGGGATATAAACAGGGCTTGATTTGTGGCTATTTACACCATCCATCTTTGCGTTTGATATGGGTGTACATTTTTCCTTCAAAGGTGGAAATTGTAGAGATGAATTTTGAGCAAGAAATTATTGATCTTAGGTGTTAGGTGTGGGGATTAGACTTGCACTTGTAGGTTGGTTTGTTTTCTTTTTGTTTGCCTTTGTTTATGATTGGATCAGGGTAAGAACTTTTAGCTTCACTCTCTTTCTTATTTTCTATTCCTTTGTGTTGTTATCTCCCCTTATCCTATCACCCTTCCTCCCTTAATTGACATTACCTAATCATTTGGCCTCTTTTCATTTAGGTCAGGTTATGGTTTCTCTAGTAGAGTGTGCCCCAATTTCAATCTAAAACATCAATATACCTTCAAAATATTTAATATCCCTTTATACATTTAAGAAGAGTAGGGTAAGGTCCAAAGTTTGCATAATATTAAGATCCCATAAGACCTATTCATGAAACTCTAAAGTTTGGCTTAAGTATGAATGATGATTAATGACTATGATCATTTCTATTTTTTTCTATAAATAAAGTTATCATTATCTATCAAAATCTTGGCCCATAGATCTAAAATTATATACTAAGGCATAAACACTTTTTATGTATTGAGTGTTAGGTTTATAAAGTTCAAAGAGAAAAATCACCCAAAAATCCACATTATCCTCAACCCCTATTTTTTTGAAGACTTAGTCAAAATATGATGTCAATTTGGGATTGGGGATTGGGGGTCACATTTAACATTCTCTAAAGTCACCCAAACTCCCCCCAAAATTTGAATGTGAATGTTTCTTCTTAGGGATTAGAGGTAGTCATTACCATGTTAAAAATAGAACCTAAATCTACCTTATAATCTTGTTCCTCATACTTTAGAAAGGACATTATTCATTGGACATTAGGTACAAATGTTTTAAAGAAATAGATATTAATATCCATCAAAACCCTCACCCATAACAAGTGACAAGAAGTAAGGTGTACGACTGTCAAACATTAGGGTCAATCTTGTGATTATTCTATCAAAAATGTGGTGAATGTTACTCTTGAATCCAAATCCCAAATGGGAAGGCTAGTGAAACCAATTAAGGAGTTATCAAGGATCAAGGTAGGAAAGGTTATTTAAAAAATAAGGTAAGAAGAGATGATGCAACCATGAAGCTTGATCTCTAATGATGGAAACACATTAACCTAATATGACTTATTCTTTTACTTTGCATTTTAAGCTTGTTTATGATGATGATTTCTTACTTGATGTTAAGGGTTAATAAGTTATAATTTGAATTTAGTATGCATTTATCAAAGGTTGTTCCTTTTTATTTCTTAATTGGGGCATCATTGTTCATGTAGATAAAAATATATCCACAAAAAAATAACATAATACTTTGACCATGAAATATGAGTTTTAAGTCTATTTTTTGTCGTCAAAATAAAAGGATGTTTACCCCATTGATAAAGATCAAGAGCATGTATATATGAAATAATTATTGAAAAGAATCAAAGATGAAACAAAGATGACTCCTTGGGATAATTCATTGGCTAAATCATATTTAGTGCAATTTTTTGTTTTTCCTATATCCATCTAGTCCATAGACCTCATAAGACACTATGCAAAATACAACAACATTGATAAAAGAAAAGTATTTTATCTAGATTGAGATATTGTTCTTGATAACTCTCTATTTAACATTTAAAGGGTGTTATGTATACCCACTTACAATAATTGTTTGGTTCTAACCATAGATAAAGGAGGGAAATATCATCTATAGATTAGTGAGCCATCATAATAGATCAATAAGAACATGATATACATGTCTAGGAGGGTGCTTACTAAGTTGAAAAAGATCATCTATATGGGTGTGCTCCATGAAGATGCAAAGTATCAATTAACTCTCTTAAGTAGCATCATGGGCCTACCAAATGCTAAATATTTTCATCGTTAGATGCTTCATTTTTTTGAAACTATTCTTTCCTATAAAGAGAATATTGATCGGGCTATCATTATTTGTGAGTGTCTAGATGAGTAAATGATAGCATTAAAATCTAACCCCATGTTTTATATGTCATCTTATCAATTCCACCTCCTTTCTACTAAAAAATTATTTATATAATTTCTAATATTAGGATCAAGGGAGGTCTCAAGATACGAATATACAAATATTATCCACAATTGAATATGACAAGGAGTCATGACCATTACTATATAGTAAATGATGCCTTTGTATTTTTCATTAACAAGCACCTAGAAGGTTATTTTGACAAAAGGATATCAATGGATGGAGTTGTATAAATTGTAAGGTTTGGTAGTTGTTTTATCCACTATAAAACTTTTACATATATCAAAGTTGTATGATGGAACCAACTACCAAAAAAGATACAAAGTTATCCAAGTAAAAAATTGCTCCTATTAGAAAAATGCATATAAGTGGTGGAAGCTCACAATATTTTTGTAAGGAAACATAAGTCTTGTTTCTCTCTATATATAAAATGTTGTCCATTCATGTTTAAATATGAAAATTACAAAGATGACAATGACAAAAATAGTTGCCTATGGTGTGAGGCCACTACTTACAACCAAAAGGAGAGGAAATTTTGATCCCATTATAGAAATAAGTCCTATCATAGGGGCATACTTCAAGAATTAACGTAATATTAAAGATCATTGGATAGATTGCACTAATGATTATGATTTTAGAGTGATGGATTTCTTAAGGATGGACCTCAAGTTAGCCCACTTGACTACACAATTATAAATTCTTGACAACATCAAATAAAATGGTAAGAGTCTTGATCAATATTATGAGGAAAATATAGTTTATGATCCAAAAAAATTAATGTTTATCTCAACATTAATGAGCCAAAGGACCCGAAGATAAGAGAATGAGAAGTTATTGAAAGAAAATTAACAAAAATAATATGCATACCACAACACAATGATTTACTTTAGGAGGATCCTTATAGGAGAAAAACCCCAGACTCCAAAAGTTACTCAACATACTATTTAGAAATCAATAATAGATTACAATATACTTACAAATAAATATTCTCACGAGAGTATCACCAATGGAGATACAAAGCCAACTCAACAACTATCAAACTCTTGGAATACACCACAATTAATTTCACATGTCTAATATATAAGAGGTACAAAACATGAAAGTATCAAATTGTGTTACAAAACCATTGGGTAAACCCACTCTAAATGGTGCACAAAATAGCCATTGTTTCTCCTATAACCTAACTCTAAATGATTATGATTTAAACTAGAAAATTAGATACAAATCTTATTTTGGGGGGGTGTTTCCCCTAAAAATCCCCACTATGGTGTGTTGCTCCTAGCACTTAGCCAGTCAGGGGACCAAAGTCCGCAAGGGGGGTAACCCCAATTGCTAGTCCCCCACCCTCATATACCAACAATAATTATTTTATCAATAGTGCATTTTAATTATTTCAAGATTGAGACACAATTTTCCTAACAACAATAACCAAGACATGTCTAACTCATGGAACCCATGGTAGGCCCATCGTGGTAAAGGTCCTAGGGTAACTAGAGAGGGTAGAAAGATTAAGGGAATATTTAAACATAGGAACCTTAAGAAAACAAATAAATCTGGTAGTTACCACTCTCCCAATAGTAACAAGGAATTCCAAAAGTAAAGATAAAGGGAAAAAGATAAACCAATCTCAACCACGAGCTTAAAAGAGAAAGTTGGTGACACAATAATAATTGAATGAGGAAGAAGAGAAGAGTTACCCCTTGTGAGGAAAAGAATAATAAGGAGTTTTGGAGAATCACAAAAAAAACACATGAATTACTTTTCCTTCCCCTTATCCTCTTGAGGTTCATTTAACATATCCACAACAAAAGAATTCTTCTCCTCTGCTAAAGCGACCCTCTCCACAAATGAGAATATCCATACCTCCAATAGAAAAATTACTATTTCCACCTAAGGAAATAGTTTCACCCAAAGATACAATCCAACCATTAATGAGAAAGATTTGGATGTGCAATAAGTCCCTAATAAACGAAGTGTTGAGATGGAAATTGAACAAGGACAATTAGAAGAGGGGAAATAAGATGAAATTGAAGAGCTTAGGGAAGATGAGGATGAAGTTTCTCATGAAGATGAAGCTTCTCGTGAAGAATTAGTTTCTCATGAAGAATAATCTACCCAAGAAAAAGAAGCACAAAAGGTAAAAGAAATGGACATTCAACAACACCTATGGATGAGTTTGGAAAATGAGATATTTTTAAAGAAAAGAGAGAATATAAAGGAAAAAATCAAAAAATATCTTTGTGGTGATTACAGATGCACATGGTCACCAAAAAGAATAGGTGGTTGTCACCCTTGTAGATAAGATAAAAGATTAAATGTTGATACAATACTACATATATAAGAAATTGATTTGGGAGAACAGGCCCAGGAAGGGGTGAATTTTTCCTTATAATAAGTAGTGAATAATATATTCAAAAATATGTAGAAGGATGATACTATTAAAAAAAAATATAGGGTACATATAGACGTGTTAAAAAAATATAGATCATCTCATAGGGCCATTAGATTCTTCCACACATTTACAAGTCTCTAGGTATCTTTAGTTCTAGAAAATAGAATGCATTGAAGGGATAAAATCATCTCAGTAACATTAGAATGGAGAAGGGATATTGATACTAAAGCAAAGAGGTTATCAAAATAAATTTTTTCTTTGTAAACTATCTTCCCATTATACGCATCAAGTCAACTAATAAAGATCAACTTCTAAAATAGGCAGTTCTAGATGAATCAAATAGAAAAATTCCTTAGCAACAGATCCATGCCATCAAATTAACAATCACCTATTACATAAAAACTATTCCTAAAATAGTTGAGAGTTTTAATGCAGCCGATACTTTACTTCAAATGGTTTAAGACTCCATTTCGGTAATTTCATATACATTGTGGGGAAGTAAGGCAACATAAGGAACACTCAAAGCCTTGTTCAAGACTTTATACAAACATTGCACGGATAATGTACTAAGGACATCATTGACTAGATGTTAGATATAAAATGTAAATTGGGAAACATGCAACCATAGCTTCCATAGTTAAAGATATAAAGAGAAAGTTAAGGAAATGTTGGAAGATTGTATCAGTAAAGCTCAAATACACCAAGTTACCTGATTTAGAGGAGATAAGTTCAGTGGTCCAAGCATTCACACAAACCTTTCTTGAAGTGTTCACTCATTTATGACAATAATAACACTTGTTTTGACATCTAATGAAACTTTGATGGAGACAAATAAAGCATTTTTTTAAATATTGAATTAGATTGTTCACAACTAGGCATCACTATATACATGAAGAAATAATGCATCATCTTTAACTTGACCAAAGGATTTTCCATGCAACATTATTATCTAATAGAAATTATCCCTTGAAGAAACAGTTAAAGACACAAGAATGGAGTCCAATAGAAGCCACATACTATATGGAAAATTGCACAACTACCCACCACCCATAACTGCCAGTCTCACCCAAAATTACAAGACACATTATTGATACTTTGGGACTCCAAATGATTGTACAAAGTTTACATTAGTTGGCGTTAGTTTAGGATAAGTTTTAGAGTAGTTTTGTATAATAACAAAAATGAAATAAGGTGGTTGATCCTATTTTCTATTACACACTCAGAAGGAAGATGATCCAATAGGCTTAAGTACTAAGTGAGTCAATGATCCTTCACTAATAATGAATTAGAATGAGTTGGATCTCAGGGAATTAAGACTGACTAATGCAAGATAGAAGGCTAAATAAGCTAAAGGACAACTTTTGGTAGAAATAGACATATAGAAAGAAGACAAGAACCTATAATGGATAGAAACATAAACTATACTGCAACACTAACCTATGATTAAAATATGAGGTTGGCTTTGAGGGTATAAAATGCCTAGTCATCTTGTACTTGAGTATAGGTAACCTAGTCACCTATACCCTACACTTTTTCTTAAAGCTTACATAGATCATTTGTTGGATCTTGTGCTTTCTAGATTTGCAATAGTAGCTTTGTCATATGTTCCTATAAATTGAAATGGGGAAAAAGGTTGTATAGAGTGATTTTCCTTATCCAAACCCCTATCTAGAATCAACTTTGAAATGAAATAAGATAAATGAAAGTGTGTTGTCATATAGAAGAGGCTAGATCTAAGAAATGAAGTATATCATACCTTGGAAATGCAAATTATTCTTATTATATGATCAAGTATGTTGATGCAATATATTTGACTTAACACAAAAACCCAAAAGGAAATCATGGAAGACAAAACCTTGTGTAACAGATGTTGTAGTTTTTCACAATACTTGATTAGAGAGATAGAGAGAAAGAAGAATTTGAAGAATTGATTTATTTGATGAATGTGGATGGATGCTTGAATGTGTGGTCTTCTTAATTGATGGTGAACTCATTTTCTTTTACTTCAATGATGAAAAGAATCCAAATCCATAGAGAAGATTGCCTTGAAAAACCTTAAAATGCTTGAGACTTGGCCTTGAATGCTTGGATGCAAAATTGTAAGAGAGCACCCGAAATATTGATCATGGTTAAGATGATTCTTCATGGTTAAGAACCAATACTCCCACATGTGTGAGGCCTCCAAATTTTTTTTTATGTCCTCTTATGAGTTTTATTTAACCATTATGACATTATATCTTGTAAGAACGTACCAAGGGATCCCCAATGAGGAACTAGTTACTCTTACATACCACTATTATTAGTTGATCAATGATACTAGCCTAGATCCACTAAATAATCCTCAAAATAGACCTCTTACGATAGTCATAAGACTAATAGTTGGGGCTTCCAACTATGGAATGTTTATGAGCACCCAAGAGAAACACTATTTTCCATGTATGTAGTGCCTCCCATGTTTGCATTTTTTCATTGCTATTTTTAATCCATGTTAGACTGTGTTTATGATTTGTCCAAAGATTGTTGTGGTAGCTTCTAGATTTGATTATGTAAATTTTTTTATGATAAATCTTTTACACAATCAAATCAAGAAGCTATTACAAAATACATATGGGTTGTGGAAATTAATATCTTTGATTTATCCTATGATTTTTCATATATTATTCTTTTACATTGGCATTCATGAGGTGTACCCAATTACATTTATATTCTTTTGATCATGTTGGTATCACTGGAGATGTGGATATTAGTTTATACCTATCATTTTAGTGATGATCATATATGCATGATGACTCTACAATGATGTAACATGATGTATGGATTATATTATGAGGATATTTTAGGTATATTGAGATCTATGTGGTTTCATGAGGATACAATGATGATCTTATGATGATTTGATGAGATATAGTGTTTTTTTATCATGTTTTAATATTGACTTGATTTGTGGAGTAATTATGTGCTCATTTTTGTTGTGAAATGACATTTAATACATTAAATTAGACTAGATCAATATATGTGTGTTTTATATGGATAATTGCACAAGGATGGGGAGCCAAAAAGTCACCAATCACTTTTTTGGTCACCCAAAAATGGTATGGCATGCACCATATAATATATGGTTCACGCCTTATGGTTTAGTGTGTTGAGCCTTGGGCTTAGGCATGCCAAGCCTATATGGCATACACCAAATGTTGCAATGAAAACATGTATTTCCCTTTGTATATATATATCTCTCTCCCACTTTGATCAATTTATTCAAACTCAAGTCAAATTCAATCTCGAAGCAAGAATATATGCATAAAATATAACATTTAAGTATAAGTCACACTTTAAGTTATATTTCATGTATATATTGAAAGGGTTTTTGAGAGTGGTTTTAGATATCTAGGATTTATAATTTATATTATAGATTTTATAAGATCATGTAATATTTTAGACTTAGTCAAATTTCAATAATTAGTATGCTCATATCAAAATTCTCTTTCTCTCTCTCTATCTCATTCTCTTTATCTACCCCAAAATATAGAATTATCTTTCCCTCTCTTCTCTCTCTCACCTTTCTCTTACCTCTCTCTCCCCTCCCTAGGTCACTCACTTCCTTTCCTTGTCTCCTCACCCTCATAGCTATTTTTTATTCTCTCACTATCTCTTCCTCTCTTGTCCTCTATTATTGTTTCTCTCCACTCTCTATCTTATCTCTTGATTATTATGTCTCACTCCTACCCTCCATATCTTTATCCCCGAGTCTCTCCCTCCCTCCATAACTACCTTTATAACCTTCCCTCCCTATCCCATTAAACATCTATCTCTCCCATTCTACTCTCTCTCTCTCTCTCTCTCTCTCTCTCCATTAAATATTTTATCCATTTATTCATTTTCCCCTCTATCACTCTCTCCCTCTCTTCCGTATATCCTTTCCACTCTTTCTCTCCCCCTTCTCATAGTCTCCACCATCTCATTACCACTTTATTCTCCCCATCTCTACTAATTGGACCCATGATCTTGGCATAGACAATGAGAGAGAGAATAAGAGATAGTGAGGGAGAGAGAGATGGGGTTAAGGAGGAAAGAGAGATAGGAGTAAGAAGAGATGGTGAGAGAGAGAGAGAGAGAGAATACCATAAAATAAAATAATAATAAAGAGAATAAGAGAATGTTGGCATGATAATATATTTTTGGGTTGATCTATACTCTATCAATTCTATCAGATTTGATGAATAGGTTGCAGATATCGATTGACTGGATGGTTGGGTAAAGGCATAATATGCTAAGTGTTTTGACCGGTGAACATAAAGATAGTAATAGAGAATGTTCTAAATGAAAATTGAGATAGATGACACTTTGGGAGGTACCATTGTTCCTGGTGGTTTACCAAGGTCAGCTAACTACAATTCTACAACCACAACGGTTAACTCAACGATTTGGGTTAGTATTTTGGTGATATGTTAAGTGTGGATCAGTTGTGGTACTGATTGGTTCTTGATAATCATATGATCAAGATGGTTGATTTTTGGTCTGACAAGTCAATATGTTTTGATTAATATATTATAGGCTGACATGTTAGGTATGTTTGGCATGTTTTTCCATAAGTTTGGGCAATATTGTGGACCAACTTGTAATACATTTTCAAGTATTATCCGACTTGAGAACTTCAGTATAAAGATGGACTAAATCACATGATTTAGGGTTGCAATTGTGATTTTGGTTGTGTATCATCAGAAAATGGAAGCACTTCCATTTAAGACTAGTTTAGCCATCCGAGTAAGTGGTCTAGGGTCATGTCAAATGCCTTGAATGGGTCTTTGATAGGGATCTAGCTTTTTCCCCCTATTCTGCTTCTCTCTCCATCTTTTTCTAGCCTATTTCTAGCACATGGTCCTGAGAAACTAAGATTCTTGACCTTAGGGTCAAGGTCTACCTCGACCCTGACCTTGGGTCCAAATTTCAAGTTCTGGAGGTTTTGGGATATTAGGCTTCAAAAAGTTTATTTTCCTGCTTTCGGGTCAACTGTTTCAAATTTTGGAACGGTAAACTCTTAAATTATATTTAATCTAGGTCCATTTCTAGGGGTTAAGGTTTAAATGGGAATTTAATTCTCCTATGTCAGCCTCTCTAGAAGCTTGTGCCCTAGACTAGTATAAAAGGAAGCCTTCCTCTCTCATTTGAAGCCATCTTGATCTCAAGTAAGCTATCATCTTTCACATCCACAATCAAGCATCTTTTGTGATCATATCTCTCAAGTGCAATCAAGCAATCAAGAAATAAAGAAAGAAGGAGAAGGAAAGCATTCAAGAATTCATTTATCCTCTAGCATTCAAGCATTCAAGATCCAATTCATCAAGGAAATCCATTGATAGTTATTGAAGGATTCAATCTCTTTGGAGCCCTCTTGTTGAAGATTTCTCATCCATTTCCATTCAAGATTCTTCCTATTCCAAGATCCATTCAAGGTTGGTGTTGAAGATCTAGTGAAATTGATTTGAGACATCCTACATACAAATCTACATTCATTTGGAGCATCCATACTTGTGGATTCAAGGATTTGAATCCTCCATAAGGATTTCAACATAAGCAAGGTGAATAGTTCCATTTACTTTGTTTATTTTCTGCAATTTCAATTACATTTCAAGGTTGATTCCAAATCGGGGTTTGACCAAGGCAAACCCCTCATCCAAAAAACAAAACCTTTTTCCTTGTAGGTACAGGTGTGGAACAATGAATTTTAGTTCAGATATGAGTACCCTTTTTGACGAACTTCCAAGATCTGCGAATAGAATTTCTGTCTGAATAGTGCAGGTCAAGGTCAACTTTTTGGTGTAAGATTGCCTCGGGGTAAGATCTTACCCTTGTTTTGGGTCAAGGTCGACCTTTCTTAGAAAGATAGAAGGTTTCTAGGTTTTCTCTATTTCTGTATTTCCAGGCTAGATCCGGTTGCAGAATTTCCTGAAACTAAACACAGACACCAGAAAACAATATTTTCCAAATTTGTCATATTTTGAGGTTAGTACTTATCTTCAATTCAATTAAGATTTATATATTTCCTTTCCATAATGGAATATAGGTTTCTCTCCTTTCTTCATATTCTTTATCGATTGATTCATTTGTGTATTAACCATTTCCTTTTGGTTGATCAATTTGGATCTTTCCCTTGGGAATTTGAGGTTAAGAACAAGATCCTAATTTTCCCACACACTATATCCCAACCATATTTTATCATCTTCATATCATATACCTTTACATCATTTTAATTTTCTTATATTATAGGTTGTTACGATCAGAGACAAAGGCAATACAGTGCGCCAAAGATCAGAGATTACAGTGGATCTATCAGGCAAGTAGTGTCAATCCTAGATCAATAATTTGAGTACATTGCTCATGGATAACTCTAATAGGTTATTAGGTTAAATCCATTAATAGGGTGGACTTTAACAAGATGACTTATTAATTGGAGTTATAAATCCTCTTGTGAGGTAGATCCTAACATATTTTTTGGTACTTCTAACAAGGTACTAGTAACTTCTAACTCGGTGAACTCTTGATAGGGTATTTTAAGCTCCTAATAGGGAAAATATGTTATCTACACTTCCCCACCATGGGTTTCTCCCTCTTACAAGGTTTTCCACAATAAAATTAGCGGTGTTATGTGTTATGTTTTTTGGATGCTTGAATTGTTATATTTCTATTGCATGGTTATACCTGCATGTTCGGTTATTTGGAAGTTGTTTAAAAGTGTGATCGAATTAGTAGTTGAATTGGTTCATTACTTGTCTACATTGATTCAACCCCCCCCCCCCCCCCCCCTCAGTGTCTCCTATATCTAACAATTGGTATCAAAGCATCATTTCCTATAAGAAGCCTAAGGACTTGGGAGAGATCCTTAAGGAAGACATGGAATCCTATAGAAGGCAACTTGTAGAGGCTGAAGACATGATTGAGAAACTAAAAGACCATTAAGGAAATATAGGGTTAAAAGATAAGACCTAGTTCAATAGCTGAATGAAAGTCAAGACCTAATTGAACTCCTATTTGAACAAAGTAGATATGAAGAATTTGAAGCATCCCTAGAAGCCTTATCTCAAGAGAATGAGAAGTTATTTAAGGACAACAAGGATATGCATAGGGAGATGGAAAAGTTGAAGCAAGAAAATAAAAACATGCAAAGAGAGTTGGTGAACTTTGGAATAAGAATGGGTCAAGAGATAGAAGCAAGGAGAATGGCTAATGAAGACAAGAGGGTTGCAAAAGATTCTCTCAAAGGTAAAGATGACACCTTAAAATAAAATATGGAAGAACTATTCAAATCTGAACAAGAAGTTGTTATTTTGCATGAACAAATACATGGTACAAATTTAGAAAATACCAATATCCTAAGAGAAAATGAGAATTTGAGGGATGAGAATGAAAAGCTGAAAGGAGAAATGAAAGAAGCCAATGACCTGTTGGATAATTTCAATAAGATTTGTGCTAAACTTGATGAATAACTCTAGAACCAAAGGAGAAATAGTAAAAAACAAGGTTTAGGGTTTTCAAATTTTGAAGTCGGTGATTCATCTGGTACTAAGAAGGATGATGTAAAAAAAGACAAGTTAGCACCTAAGGTGAACAATAACAAAGATGGTAAGAGGAATTATAGACCGGTATGTTTCAATTATCACAACGAAAGTCATATTGTTGATGTATGTAGGATTAGACCTATTGGACCTATTAGACCTAATTCACCTTGTTGGCTCTCAAAATGGTTTTATGCTTTAGCAGCTACCAATACACTCACTTACAAATTTTAAAGAGTTTCCAAATCCAATTATCAAACTCCCATGAATGACAAGACCAAATAATAGGGGCAAAACTCCCCCTACACTTCTGGCTCTACAAAACTAAGGAAGGTACACCTAAATTTAGTAAAATACTACCCTTATTACACACATCCCTAAATTTAATAAAAATATTATCTCACAAATGGCTCAACAATAACAAGAAAATACTAAGTAATGGCTAACTACTTATTGATTCTCAATTGTTATGAAGCATGAGATCCACATACCACAAATAAAACTAAAAAATGAAAAGAATTTAATCAAGATGGTTTAACCAAACAAAATGGACCAACAAAATAACAATTACAACATGTTTAGATCAATGCCTTATCATTGGGAAATACTCTCAGTTTACAAATCAATATATGAATGACATAAAAAATGGTAATGATCCAAGACTGAGATTATTATTGCATTGCAACAATATCTAATCATGTAATCCTAATTTGGAATTTTTATAATGATCCTTGTACTAACCTTATGAACTTATGAGTTCATCTTCAATATTTTGACTGATCTTTGATCATAACTTATAATTAAAACATACACATATGGAATATATGCAGTGAATTGAATAAGAACTTTGAATTATCGAATTCACAACTCATAAAACCAAGATAGAGGAGAGCAGAAAATTTGAAAAATATTTCATTGACTTCATAATCATTGTCTTCATACATTAACTTGCTCATTCAAATAAAACTCAACAAACTTAAGACTCCAAAACTAAACTTCTTATTGCTCTATGAAAGTTACACAAGACTCACAAAATTTGCTAAACCTGACTGAGACTCAAAATGTTTCACTATCAAAACTCTTAGCCCTTGCTAACTGATCATATAAATCCTTTTATAGAAAAAGGATTGCAACAAGATGCTGATATGAAAAAAATTGTCATTAGGAAAGTGGACCACTAGAAATAGGAAAACTAAAAAGAATAACACTCCAATATCCCTATCCATATATTTCAACCTACATTGAACATAAAGAGTGTAACAACACAAAAATGGCACCTCACATTACTGTTATCATGTCCCATACTACCATAACCACCCTAAATAAATAAACCTCATATTTGCAAAAGCTTTACAAAATCCTCGTTAGTTTTGAAATATTGTCTTTCTTCTAGCAGATAACATCTCTCACTTCCTTCTTTAATTTTACCATGACTTTCACTTCATCTCTTATGCATTGATGACTAAAGACATGTGTCACAATCCCATGATCCTGCATAAAATAAACCTACAATGACTTCCATCATAGGATCACGTAGACCATCAATCTCTGTAGAAACTTGACCATTGAATAACCATAGGAGACCAGTAACCATCGATCACCTTTTCATTCAAGATAAAATATCTCCATTGATTTTACCCATGTGCTAAAAGATCAACACTTTAAGTTGTGAATGTTTTAACATTTAATACAATTGACAACTATATCATAAAAATCTCTATCTACAAAACTAATGAATCAATTTCTGTCACTTGCCACATGCCTTGGTCCCACTTCATAATCACTCACTAGTCCAAGACACACAAAATCATCATACAATCTCGCACTGAATAATCTTTGAACAACTTTTGATCATGGGATTACAAGAGTCATAGATCTTTGGTGAATTTTATTCTTTGAACAAGAATGGCATAAAATATCCTTCGAGCACCTTTTATGATAGAACAAAATATCTTTGATGAAAATTAACATGTACTGAAAGATAAGATATTAGTAGACCGATCTTTAACCAAATGGGACACCAAGCATAAAAAAAGGTATAAACATATACCACCAACCAACCAATAAATTCCTACCACTTGTAAACCTCCTCAATCCTACTTCACAATTGCCCACTAGTACAGGATGCGTGGAAACATCTCGCAATCCTTGGAAAAATAACAATCGATCACTTTGGACCGCGGGATTACGAGAACCGTTGATTACTTTAGAGATTTAATCACTAGGCAACACTAGTCATCTTAATTTCATGCACCACGTGGCACTCTCTAACGATTTGGTACTACTTCTTGTTGAAGTTGATGAGAAAACAACCCATAGCTCCCAAGAACACATGCATGCAAACACATATCATAGAAAGAGAGAAGCAAAAGCTATGGAGGCCTGAAAGCAAGGATATATGAAAGAGGAGACATTATTGATGTGCAAAAACAAAATTTGCAATCAAATAAAAATGAATGTGTTAAATTTACAAGAGAGATCAATCCTTATAAAGGATATCTGAAACCCTAAAATGGTGGAGAAACCTAGGTTTCATGATAATAATTAATAAAGCAATTAATTATTATATGCCTAAAGTTTAGCTTAAGTAGAAAGAGATAATAAGTGACTTAATAATCAAATCAATATGATTTAATTAATAAGAAAACAACTTATTACTCTAACACTTCTCTGCCCTCATCAACCTAGATTATGAGATCACTGGATTGTGTCATCTGTCATCCATGGCCCTGCCATCCAGTTTATCCTCCTACGATTGGTCTTGCCACATGGAAACATCTCACAATCTTGTGAAGAATAAAAATCTATCACTTTGAAACAATGAGATCAAGAGAATCATTGATTACTTTAGAGATTTAATCACTTGGAAACACTGAGGTGAAGTAACCATTGAGAAACCTTCTTGACATATTAAAAGATCTCTGTTCATTTTCACCATGTGCAAAATGATTGGGGCTATAGTAATTTGAAAATTAACCAATTTGGATACAAGATTATAACAACGTCGACCAACTAGAAAAGGATAGATGGAAAGACTTCTCCATCCCACTATCAATCTATGACATAAGAAAACATCATCACATGATCAGAAAAACTTGACATGTAGCTCGTGACTTGAAAAGGTAAAAAGGTCCCACTTAAGTCATAGAACAAATCAGCCAACCTAGGGAAAATGAGTGACATGGTTAGAAAAATAAAAAGGGTCCTGACTTAAAATGATAAACCACTAGGATTTCAAATAAAAAATCCTCTTCAATGATTAGATGACCCATGACATAAGTCACAAAAGGTAATAGAGAAAAAGAAATAAACAAAGGAGAACAAGGGTTTCTAAGGTTTTTATAAAGAAAACAACTGAACCCCTATCAAAGAAGGAACAAGGAAACCTAGGACAAGGAAGATCACTAAAACTCAGGGTGAAACCTAGACTACAAAAATCATTCCAACACACTTGTTGCTAGATCTAAATTTTTTTATGGTAGATCTGAAGGTTACAATTCTAGACCTAATGTTTTTCATGGTAATTGCTATCATTGCAACAATTATGGTCATAAGGCTAATGTGTGCACGGCTAGAATCAATAATCAAAGGTCATATGGCCCCAACTGGTTGAAACCTAATCAACAAGGAAATCAATTGGATGTTACTTGTTCTATTTGTCATAATTATGGATATACAACACTCAATTATATGATGAGAAATGGTAGATGAAATGTTGGACCATGGAGACAAATAGGTACAGTGTTTCACTATTGCAACAAGATTGGACATATTGCTTGATCTTGTAGAGATAAGAAGAAAAATATTGGAGACCAACTAGTGAATAATGTTGGCATGTGATGTTTTGGAGTACTAGGAATCATTTAAGGGTTTTAATTTATGGAAACACTTATGTTAGAATGATCACATGTTAAGGAGATTGCCACCAGAGTCTCAGTCATAAAAATGGCTAAGTACAAAATCAGGTTGACAAGGTACAGTGGCATAGTTTTGGTCAGTGATAAAGATATATGAGGTATTATGGCTTGCAAAGTTAACTAAAGGTATTTTGGGATGTTTTCATACTTTAGTTAAGAGCGCATAAGTTTTGGTTACCAGATCTATGAGATATAGTGATCGGAAGGTATGCGAAGACAGTAAAATAGTGTAATAGGGTATATGAATAGCTGCAAAGATTAAGGAAAGCATAATGGATATGGTAACATGCTAAGACAAGTAAATAAAATATATTTCTAACTCTTTGGTAATATAAGAGCACTGAATCCATGTATATCATTTGCATAAGTTTCTATTATGTTTTGTATGGCAATTATGAGGCCGACTGGAAGGCTAATTCTGTATAATTATAGATTGGTTTTGTGAAAGAAAAAAGAAGGAATGATTTATGATAATGGAGTAAGTTTGTGAATACAAGAGAAGAGATCAGATGTGAGATTAGTAAGAGGCTGAGCTTTAATTGGAACTATCTAAGCAATATAAGTTCTTGTATTGTTCCCCTTTTGAGAACTACTTTTGAAGACAAGTATTGATTGTAAGAGCAGTTTGCTCACCACCTTTAACCAGGTGTTTTGTATACCCCTAATAGGGTTTTTTATTCCTCTAACAAGGAAATGTACTATGTAACAATCAACTCCTAATAGGGCTAGATCTCCTAACAAGGATAGTATATTTTAGTACATATTTGTGGGTACCATCCCCACCAGGGTTTTCCCTTTGGCTAGGGTTTCCTCGAGAACAAATCATGGTGTCATGAGTAATGTGTTATTCTTATATGTTCTTTTCATTTTTGCATTACTTTGGATTGTTTATAATTGTTTAAAGTTGAAATAAAAGTTCTGTAATACTGATTCACCCCCCCCGTCTCAGTATTACCTAATCCTAACAATTGGTATTAAAGCTTTTGGCCTTTTGAGAGAAAGTTTAACAACTTAAGGGAGATCAGAATGGATTCAAAAGATTTACAAGTGAACTTTGAAGCTGCACTTGAAGATCTGGATAAGATGAAAGCTGAGAATGGCGAACTAAAATTCAAATTAAGAAGAGCAGAAGGTTTCATGAGAAAACTTAAAGAATAGCTTGAGATTGTAAAAAATCAGAGACAAGACCTTATGGAGAAAATCAAAGAAGGTTCAGATAATGATACATCAGACAAAGTAAAGAAGTTGGAGCTAGAAAAAGAACAAATCAATCTCTTAATGATCAAGGAGACTCAACATGAAAAGGATGAAAGAAACAAAGTTGAAGAGTCACTAAAAGAAGCTAACCTACAGATAGGACAAATGAAGATTAAACTTGACCATTACAAGGATAAATATTAGGAATCAGAAAAATACAATCAGATCATTAAAGGTGAACTCACTCAAGCCAAACTACACATTGAGAAATTACACAAGAGCAGAGACATGAATGATGAACAAAGAGCAGGACAAAAATCTAAAGAAGACATGAGTGGATCCAATAAAGATGAAAGTTCAAAAACTCAAGAAGAACCAAAAGAAGCCAAGAATGAGGAAATACATATTCCTAAAGAAAGACCTACAAATGAAGAACCTAGAGAACAGTTCAGACCTTTCAGAGGTAGATGCTTTGGATGCAACAAAATTGGACACATGAAAAGAGATTGCATAAATAAAGGTAATTCTAAGTCCTTTATCGGCTATTGTTTTAATTGCTATGAGTGTGGACACAAGAAGGAAGATTGTAGAAAACCTGATCAGTCCAGGTATAAGAAAGACTATCAGAAAATAATCTGCAGCAAAGATTACATGTCAGAAATGCAATAACTTTGGGCACACAGAAAGGTACTGTAAGATACAAGCTAATCAAGAAAGAAGAAGACCACCTATTTGTTACATATGTAACAATCCAGGTCACATTGCAAAGTTTTGTAGATACAATGGAGATGACAACATAAGAGGACCAAGAAGATCTAGTGAACTAGAAGGACCACCACCTTGTTAGGAATAACAGTCCATAATACAACTGAGAGGGGGGTGAATTAGTTTTATAACAGAATATTAAAATTTAAAATTTAAGCTCATTCAGAAACAATGAACACAATGAATGCCAACTCAATAACACAATATTTTGGTTTCGGGGAAATCCTGTTAAAGGTAGAAACCTCGGTGGGAATTAGCACCCACAAATGATGTACTGAGAGTATAGTAATCCTTGTTAGAAGATATAGCCCTGTTAAGAGCTTATTGAAACATTATAGTACATAGTCCTTCTTAGAGGACAGACCTTGTTAGGAGTCGAGGAAAAAAAGAGGGCTCACTACCCAAAGAAGGTTAAATCCACCTTTAGAACTCACTAGTTTGCAACAGGTGTATATGAAGAAATACACAATATTTTGAACTGTTTGCCTGCAAATGTCTTTGCTTGATCCATTCCAATGAAGTCCACCAGTAAACCTATGCTCTACATGCAACATACACAAGCTTGTAGGATTCACAACCTCTCTATATAACATATATTCCATCCATGTCTTTTTCAAAGAAAAGACTCTACATATATACCTTATTATATTTTACCATGATCAGGTCGGCCCATAAGGCTTTCCTAATTTACATATGATTACATAAAATCTTACTAAGATACACATGGTATCTAGAACAAGTATACAATTATTACAATATAATAATTAAGGACCGACATCCTTAATTCATGTTTGCCAAACAAAACACACTCTTCCTTTCCTGAGTCGACTTCTAAATAAACTATCTCTATAACATACGCCATAGATGATGTCACCAATCACTTCATACCTTGTGCTGACCAATGAACATCCTTCAATAACCTATCTTTCATCCTTCAAGCTCGCATACCTTGAATCTAAGTCTTCTGAAAGATATACCAAAAAACCCAGAGACTAACTCTGTCAATTCTCACTGTCACAGTCCAGTGACCAGTCTTCATTAAACCATCCATATCTCTCTCAATATGAAACATCTAAAGATGTGATCTTAGATATAAGATCACAACATCCATATCAACTCTTGTCCAACTTCGTAGCATCTGAAACATCTGTACAGTGTCCGTACACTATGATAACCTGCCTGGTCTTCTCTCAGAATCATATGTTGACATCAGTGACAAAACACAAATGACAATAGTATGAATGCTCATTAAGTAACGTAGTGATTAAACATATTAAATGTCTCAATCACCACCCATGCATTAGCAATATCCAACAATATCCAACAATCTCCCCCTTTGGCATTGATGTCAACATATGGGAAAATCTTATGCCAAAGTTAGATCAATCCAAAGTCCTTCAACTGAACAATCTCCCCAAATAGTAGAGATTTTCTCATAGCAACACTCCCCCTTTGACAACAATGGCAAAGGGTGCCATGAGCCTTCAACTTCCTTCACATATAAAATTTCTTGCACGATCACTCCCCATGAGGAGTAGATGCCTACATCGAGTCCAAAAAATGATAAGGCTCTGAATACTTCTGGACTAATGCATTTCTACATCAATTAGGTTTGACTAGGAGGGGCTTGAACCCCCAACATACCTCTGAGATATTCAAAGGTATCTTTTAGTAGTGGCTTTGTGAAGATGTCTACAATTTTCTCTTTTGTACTGATATATTCTAATTTGATTTCCTTTTGTGCCACCTTGTCTCTCAAGAAGTGATACTTGATAGAAATATGTTTAGTTTTGGAATGCATCATTGGATTCTTTGACATGTTTACTGTACTGGTGTTATCACAATGGATAACCACAGGTTCTTCAAAAATTACTCCAATGTATGACAACATTTGTTTCATCCAAATAATCCAAGTGCAGTTTATAGCAGCAACAACATACTTTGATTTAGCAGTAGACTGTGCTATACAATCTTGTTTCTTGCTTAGCCAAGAAACCAACTTTTTCCCAAGGAAAAATGCACCGCCACTGATCCTTTTTCTGTCATCAATATTTCCTACCCAATCAGCATCAGTATAAGCATGAAGTTCAAAGCTATCATTTCTTTCATACCATAAACCATAGTCTATGGTTCCTCTGAGATACCTCGGTATCCTTTTCATAGCAGCTAGATGAGTCTCTTTGGGTTCTGCCTGATATCTAGCCACAATTCCAATAGCATTAGCAATATCTAGTCTGGTGTGAGTCAGATATTTTAGCCCTCCAACCATTGATCTATAGAAAGTCTGAAAAACAAATTTTGATTCATCATCAATTATTATCTCATTTCCTGTCACCATAGGTGTTCCTACTGGTTTACAATCTTCCATTCCAAATTTCTTAAGCAATTCTTTGAGATACTTGGTTTGAGAAATGAAAATGCCATTCTCATTCTGAGTTATCTGCAGTCCAAGAAAGAATTTCATTTCACCTATCATAGACATCTCAAATTCACTTTCCATTTCTTTAGCAAACTTCTTACATAGATCATCATTACCTCCAAAGCTAATGTCATCCACAAATACTTCTACTATCAGGATTCCATCTTCAGTAGTTCTTAAATACAAATTACTATCTGCATTACCTAATCTGAATCCAAGCCCAAGTAGATACTTGTGTAACCTTGCATACCAAGCCCTAGGAGCTTGCTTTGACCCATACAGGGATTTCTTCAATTTGCACATGTCTTTGTCTTTGCATATAGGAAATCCATTTGGTTGTTCTATGTATACTGCTTCTTCAAGATCTCTATTTAGAAATGCAGATTTAACATCCATCTGATGCACTTTGAAGTTTTTGTGTGCAACATAAGATAGGAATAATCTTACTACCTCTATTCTAGCAATAGGAGAAAATGTTTCTTCAAAGTCTATGCCTTCTTGCTGTGAGTATCCCTTACACAGTAGTCTTGCTTTGTTCCTTACAACCGTTCCTTCTTCATCCATTTTGTTTCTAAAGACCCATTTTGTTCCTATAATATTTTTATTTTTAGGTCTAGGAACCAATTCCCAAGTATTATTCTTCTTTATCTGATCCAATTCTTCTTTCATGGCTTTTATCCAAGATTCATCTTTAAAGGCTTCATCAATAGTTTTTGGCTCAACTTGAGAAATCAAAAAAATTTCTTCTCCAGCTTTTGATCTAGTTAGCACTCCTTGAATGGTATTACCAATAATTTGATTTTTAGGATGGTTATTATTTACATACCTTGGATTTTTAGGAGTCTCAGTATTCTTTCTTGTATCATCATCACAAGCCTCTTTTTCACTTTCTTTCTCAACAAGTTCTTCTTCTACAATAGTAGTGGTTTCTTTCATCTCTGATATCTAACTGTTGTCATACATTCTTTCTTGTATCTAAAACTTCTCATCTATTCTTACATTGTTTCTTTCAACCATCTTCCTCAATCTCAGATTGAAACATTTGTATGCCTTGCTTTTAACAAAGTAACCAAGGAAGATGCCTTCATCACTTCTAGCATCAAATTTCCCTATCTCATCATCCCTCTTGATATAACATTTGCTACCAAAAATTTTGAAATATTTTACAGTAGGAGTATGATCAAACCATAGTTCATAGGGAGTCTTACTTGTACCTTCTCTAATTTTTATTCTATTTAATGTGTACTCTGCTATTCCAACAACCTCTCTCCAATGTACATGAGATGCATTTCCTTCAATCAACATTTTCTTGGTAGCATCAAGTATAGTCCTGTTTCTTCACTCTGCTATCCCATTCTGTTGTGGATTCCTAGGAGCAAATGTTTGTCTTTTTATCCCATGCTCTTCACAATATGAATTGAATAAATCTAATGTAAACTCTCCACCTTTGTCTAATCTTAAACACTTATTTTCAGTCCTAATTCATTCTCTACTTTTTCTTTAAACAACTTGAATTTATCAAATGCTTCTGATTTTTCTCTCAAATAAGTAACCCACATCATTCTAGAAAAGTCATCAACAAAGAGTATAAAATACGTTTCACCATAGTATGACTTTGTTCTTGTAGGCCCAAATAGATCTGTATGTACTAGATCCAACTTCCCTTTTGATGTAAATGATTTTCTTTTATGACTACTTTTAGTTTGGTTTCCCATAACACATTATCTGCATACAGTGTTAGAAGGTTTCACAATCTTTGATAGATCTCTTACTGCATTAGCCATACTTGCCTTCACAATGTTATCAAAGTTAACATGACAAAATCTTCTATGCCATAACCAACTATCATCTACCTTCGCAACAAAACAAGAGGCTCCAGATGTGTTTAGTTCAAATACATTACCTCTAGATTTTGAATTGGTAGCAATCATTTTTCCTTCCTTGCTTCTGATAAAGCATTTACCATTAACAAAACTTAACTGAAAGTCTTTATCCATTAACTGTCTAACACTCAACAAATTGTGTTTCAGTCCTTCAACAAGTAGTACATTGTCTATATTAGTCTTTCCATCCAAAGTAACGGATCCTACTCCTATGATGGATTTTGTTAGATTGTCTCCAAACCTTACAACACCTCCATCATAATTTACTAATTTAACAAACTTATTCTTATCACCAGTCATGTGATGAGAACATCTACTGTCAATTATCCATTTAGTTTTCTTGTCAACATGAGATACTAAGGCTTTTTCTTCATGAACAGGTTCATCTTTAATAGAAACAAATCCAATCTCTTCATTGTCTAAATCATCATCATCAGAGATTCCTTCACTAGCATAATAACATTCTTTGTCTCTTCTAATCTTTTCATAATTAGGTTTGTACTTAGGAACTCTTGTAGGACATCTAGATGCAAAATGACCTATCTTATTTCATAAAAAACATTTCAAGGGTAACTTGCCTTCAAATTTTCCCTTACCTCTTTTTTCTCTTCTAGAAATCAGTGCAACAAGTTCTTCCATCTTTCTTTCTTCTTCCATTATCTTTTCCCATTCCTCAACATACTCACCAAGCTCTTCTTTTAGGTCTTCTTTGCTTGTACTTGGAAGTGTAGATACTTTCTTGTGTGCAGATGCCCTAAATGTAGATTCAACTTTAGGTGTAGCTTCTCCTAATTTCATAGCTTCAAAGGTAGTTAAATTTGCAATCAACATTTCTCTGCTAAAGTTTGGAGTTAGGGGTATAGTTTCTTGAATAGACATTGCCTTGAATTTGTAAGTAGGAGTTAGAGATATGAGAATCTTTGAAATAACTTCATCTTCATCATAAGTGCCTCCATAATTTCTAATTCCAACTACAACTTCTGTAACCCCTCGAACATAGGCCCTAATGATTTCATCTTCATTCATTTGTAGCTTCTCCATCTTTGTCTTCCAGTTTTGCAACTTCGCTTGTTTGGTATACTTGTCTCCTTCATAAAGTGTCTCTAGTCTGTTCCAAAATTCATGTGCTAAATCCAAATCTTTAATTTCAGTAAACTCACCCTCAGATAGTGTGTTGACCAATGCTTCTCTTGCGACCATGTTGCATGAAAATAACTTCTTTTCATCATCAGTAGTTGAATCCAAGTCATTCTTAGGCTTCAGAGATTCCTTCTTCTTTACAATCATCTAGTAGTCTATGCCCAAACATAGAAAATGTGTTCGCATCTTGTTTTTCTGACTATCAAAGTTTTTAGGATCAAACTTAGGACTATCCTTCCTATAGAATTCCATTTCCAAGATCACCTCAAGTTGTTAAGCTTTCTCTCTAAGGACCACAAGCTTTGATAACAATTGTTAGGAATAACAGTCCACAATACAACTAAGAGGGGAGGTGAATCAGTTGTATAAAAAAATATTAAACTTTAAACTTTAAGCTCATCAATATCAGAAATAATGAACATAATGAATGCCAACTCAATAACATAATATTTTGGTTTCGGGGAAACCCTATTAAAGGTAAAAAACCCGGTGGGAATTAGCACCGACAAATGATGTACTGAGAGTATAGTAATCCTTGTTAGAAGATATAGCCATGTTAGGAGCTTATTGAAACATTATAGTACATAGTCCTTGTTAGAGGATAGACCCTATTAGGAGTCAACGAACAAAAGAGGGCTCACTCCCCAAATCTCACTGCCCAAAGAAGGTTAAATCCACCTTCAGAACTCACTAGTTCGCAACAGGTGTATATGAAGAAATAAACAATCTTTTGAACTATTTTCCAGCAACCGTCTTTGCTAATTAACATTTTACCATGATTAGGTCGGCCCATAAGGCTTTCCTAATTTGCAAATGATTACATAAACTCTTACTAAGATACACACAGTATCTAGAACAAGTATACAATTATTACAATACAATAATTAAGGACCGACATCCTTAATTCATGTTTGCCAAACAAAACACACACTTCCTTTCTTGAGTCAGCTTCTAAATAAACCATCTCTAGAACATACACCATAGATGATGTCACCAATCACTTCATACCTTGTGCTGACCAATGAAAATCATTCAGTACCCTATCTTTCATCCTTTAAGCTTGCATACCTTGAATCCAAGTCTTCTGAAAGATATACCAAAAACCCAGAGACTAACTCTGTCAATTCTCACTGTCATAGTCTAGTGACCAGTCTTCATTAAACCATCTGTATCTCTCTCAATATGAAACATCTAAAGATGTGATCTTAGATATAAGATCACAACATCCATCTCAACTCTTGTCCAACTTCACAGCATCTGAAACATTCATACAATGTCCGTATACTATGATAACCTACCTGGTCTTCTCTCAGAAACATATGTTGACATCAGTGACAAAACACAAATGACAATATTATGAATGCCCATTCAGTAACATAGTGAGTAAACATATTAAATGTCTCAATCACCACCCATGCATTAGCAATATCCAACACACCTATGGTTATAAGGAAGAATATTAGTGACAGTGGTAAAAGCCTAAATGATTACATGAATGAACACAAGAAATTAGAGGATGAAAAGATATGCCAAGTAAAAGTTCTAAATAAGGTAGTGGTTCAAGGAGAGACAACAGATGATGTTGTGTCTTCACATGATGAGTTCTTTGATGTATCAACCTAGAAGGCCTCATGGCATTATGGGGAGCATTAGATGCAATTAATATAAATTATCCAGCCCCTACAAAAATTAAAGTAAGCTCATGCGAGCTTAGATGTGTTGTGTATAGATGTTGTGAAGTCTGTGGATGAGATCACAACACTTGAAGATTCATCTTCGATGTTCGCAAGTTTTGCATTGACTAGACGACATGTGAGGTTGAGCTACCTGTGTTTAATGTATACACTCAACTTGCGATATATAAAAGACTTAAAAGATTTCATTCCTACATCATTTGGTGATTAGCGACTAATGAGAATAGAAGTGTAAAAGTAGAGCAGTGATCCAACAAAGAGATTTTATGTTTGTGTGAAGCCAAACATCAGATTCGAGCATGTTTTAAGGTATTTAGACTTAATTACTTTGGAAAGTCATGTATGCACTAGTAATTTATGATGTGGTAGATAGAACTAGGTATAAATTCAAAAGGCATGCATTCAAATCCTATGAGGATGATTTAGAAGGAGTGTTTTCACAAACCCCAGTAGGCGTATTACACATAGAAGATATTACGGCATACATTCACTGCAAGTATGAAACTGTTGGGGAGGTTAACATCTAGAGTGAATTGGATAATATGGTAGAAATTGACAGATCCATGATAGAAGAATTAAAACACCTAAAATATCAATCAATCCTTAAGTTAACCCTATTCACATAATTCACAGAAGTTGAATGGTTTAAGATCATTCTTAGCAAAATTCATGACCAATTTTTGTGGATTGGTGAGCAACCAGCAAATATTTGTGCGCAAATGATTCATGAGATCATAGGCCTTGATAATGAAGGAGCCCTACCTGTGGCTGAGAAAAACCTAAGGAAATAAACATAAACCCTAACTCATTCTAAATGGGATAAGAGAAGGATGACAGTTAATGATATACATTTATAGGATGTCAGATTGATAGCAATGTTGCTAGGTTACAAATTGTTTCACAATAACAAATTAAACTCTGTGTCTGCTGGAGTTATCATGATGGCTTATAGAATGGTTAAAGAAAACAAATGATATAACCTTTGTGAAGTTTTGGCACAATAGTTTCTAGAAAATGTTAAGGTTATTAAGAAAGACAAATCCAAAGCATTTAGGTTTGGATCATTACTAATTCATATGTATATTCATGTCATTCATAATTTTCCTAGCATGCATCCCAGAGCATGGAAAAATGATGTACCCACTGGACTCCAAATCTCAGACAATTATAGAAGATAGAAGGACTGGGTAGATGGAGAATTGTTTGCTATGAAAAAAATACTACAAAGGTAGATGAAAGAAAGGTACATGATACCAGAAGAGATAGTGGAAAAATATGAAGACACTATATGTTTCATGGTTGAAATAGATTGTGTCTTCTTTGAGGCAATTGAGCCTATAACCAAGTGGTGCTATCTCATGGGATATGAGGTAAGTGTTGAAGTACTAACCATGCAAGTAGAGCATATACTAGTAGCAGAGAAGGACCCTAGCCAAGAAATATGGGATACCTACAGAGAGAAGTATGGGAAAGTAAGAGAAGAGCAGGAAAAGGTAACAAGGAAGAGAAAGGTCAACAAGATTGTTGAGGAAATTATTGTGAAGGTAGGAATCACAAAGAAGTAGTATTTAGACTTGAAAAACCAAATGGAGGAATCTTCCAATATTGCCACAGATGCACCCATTTCATTGAAAATAGAAATGGCTGCAGTTCCTACTGTTACTATTATTGATGCACAAGAAGATGAAATTCAAGAAATTGTGCCTACAATCATTCCTAGAAGATCTACAAGGACAATCAAGAAAGACAGTCCCAAAGAAATAGAGACAGAGGTAAAAAGGAAGAGGAAGTAAGAGAAGATAGTTGAAAAAGAGGAAGAGAAAATAGTTCAAAAGGATCCACAAACCTTGTGGAAACCAAACCTTAAATCACTACAGAAGAGAGCATTGAAAGATGGAAACCTAAAGACTATAGATAGATACTATGAAAGATATGAACCTAAGGAACAAGTGATCATAGAAGATACTGTCATTGAGTATCTATTATCTTTTAAAAAGAATCTATTCAAAATTGAAGGGAGTGTTCCTAAGGAACTGTATAGTAAACTGGAAATTAGAAAACAACTAGCACATTCAGAGGATGAGAATATAAGAAACAAGGCAATTGAAGATATGTTGTTGGTTGTATCTATATAGGAAAGAGAAAGAATCATAAAAGCACTAAAACCCTTATTGAGGACAAAGGCCAGACTAGTTAAGATTATGGCTAGGAAATATGATGAGGTGATTAAGGACACCCAAAAGGCATTGGACCAAATTCTAATGTTTGACATGCCCAAGAAAGGTTCACCTCCCAAAGTCTCTAAACCAGTATCCTTGGTTTTAGGAGAAAGTTCCAAGGCAATAGATGAAAGTTCTCAAGTTAGCATGCAACCAAATTTCTTTTTCATCAGTGTGCCTGTTAGCCTTGACACCTCGCAGGATATAAATTATCCATTATGGACAATGTGGACAATGCAATGGAGGTTGAGGATCAAGAACAAATAGAGGAAGCAAAATCAGAAGAGAAACAAGAAGAAAAAGCACAAGAGAAGGAACTACATCAAGAAGAAAAGAAAGAAAGACAATAAAAATTAGAAAAAGTTGATAAGGTCAGACTGGACACACCCCTATTGTTGACAAGTATGGACAAACTAGTTAGTTCCGATGTAGATAGCATGGATGAAGATGAACTGATGAGACTTTCATTTATGGCTTTTTCTAAAGCCAAGGAGAGGTCAGTTCAGAAAGGAGACAAGAGGACTAAGATAATGATCAGGGCTATAGAAATAGCAAACATGATACTCCCCTCACCTATTATCCTAAAAGAGAAGGATGAGGTTGAGATAGCTTTGACAATCATTTTGACTCATTGCTAAAAACAACAGAGGATAAGGCTGAAAATAACTTCTTAGAAAAGTTGAGAAAAGTTCATAAGTCCATTTCATAGCTATGTGATGTTTTGGAGTACTGGGAATCATTTAAGGGTTGTCATTTATGGAAACACTTATGTTAGAATGATCGCATGTTAAGGAGATTGCCAGCAGAGTCTCAGTCATAAAAATGACTAAGTACAGAATCAAGTTGACAGGGTACAGTGGCACAGTTTTGGTCAGCAATGAAGATCTATGAGGTATTATGGCTTGAAAAGTTAACTAAAGGTATTTTGGGATGTGTTCATGCTTTATTTAAGAGTGCATAAGTTTTGGTAACTAGATCTGTGAGATACAGTGATCGGAAGGTATGCGAAGATAGTAAAATAGTGTAACAGGGTATATGAATAGTTGCGAAGATTAAGGAAAGCATAATGGATATGGTAACGTGCTAAGACAAGTAAATAAAGTATATTGTCAACTCTTTAGTAATATAAGAGTGCCGACTCCATATATATCATTTTCATAAGTTTCTATTATGTTTTGTATGGCAATTATGAGGTCGACTGGAAGGCTAATTCTGTATAAGTATAGATTAGTTTTGTGAGATAGATTTGACAGTCATTTTGACTCATTGCTAAAAATAGCAGAGGAGAAGGCTGAAAATAACTTCTTAGAAAAGAAGTTGAGAAAATTTCATAAGTCCATTTCATGGGACTTAGGCATTCTAAAGGCTACCACTCTTAAAGCCAAGAGTTGTGTAGCACAAGGCGGGAAACTATATAGCTATTGCATAAATCCTTGCAGACATTTGAAGAATGTTCAGGAGGCCATACCCAAAGACAGGGCTAGTCTTGATAGTATAATGGACAGCTATGAATCATCTTCATAGACTATGGGAGAGGTAGATAAGGAGATGTTTAGGCTACTGGAGAAAATAGGAGTACTAGAAATGGAGAAAGGGAGAGTTGCAGACAGATTTGGCTCATTGAGAAGCCTATTAACTCCCAAGCTCTCAATATTGGAGACTCATCTCTCTGAGATGATAAAGGTTGAAAGATCAATGTCAGTATCCAATATCATTGACCTTAAGGTAGTAGAGACAAAATCATATGCATTGAATGGATTAATCCATGTCAGTGAACTATTGATAAGTTCATGGAACAAAGAAGTTAAGACCTTGGAAATCTCCTTCCAAGATGTCTTAAATCTGGTGATTAAGCACTAAACCATTTGTGCTTAAGTTTTAAAATTTTGGGTATACCTTTGCCATTGATGACAAAGGGAGAGGAAGAAAAAGGAAAAATGAATGAGGAAGAGAAAGAGATATGTAGACCTGTATGTAGAAAAGAAAAAGTTGTAGAAAAGAAAAAATAATAGAGATAAAGAAAAGAGAAAGAAAGTTGTAACACTTAGTCATTTTTCTAAGTGTTGCCATCAATGCCAAAGGGAGAGATTGTTGGCTTGTGATGTTTTGGAGTACTGGGAATCATTTAAGGGTTGTCATTTATGGCAACACTTATGTTAGAATGATCGCATGTTAAGGAGATTGCCACCAGAGTCTCAGTCATAAAAATGACTAAGTACAGAATTAGGTTGACAGGGTACAGTGGCACAGTTTTGGTCAGTGATGAAGATATATGAGGTATTATGGTTTGCAAAGTTAAGTGAAGACATTTTGGGATGTGTGCATGCTTAAGTTAAGAGCGCATAAGTTTTGGTTACCATATGATTGGAAGGTATGCGAAGACAGTAAAATAGTATAACAGTGTATATGAACTGTTGCGAAGATTAAGGAAAGCATAATTGATATGGTAACATGATAAGACAAGTAAATAAAGTAAATTTCCAACTCTTTAGTAATATAAGAGTGTCGAATCCATATATATCATTTGCATAAGTTTCTATTATGTTTTGTATGGAAATTATGAGGCTGACTAGAAGGCTAATTTTGTATAAGTATAGATTGGTTTTGTGAAAGTGAAAAGAAGGAATGATTTATGATAATGGAGTAAGTTTTCAAATATAAGAGCAGAGAATAGATGCAAGATCAGTAAGAGGTTGAGCTTTAATTGGAACTATCTAAGCAAGATAAGTTCTTGTATTGTTCCCCTTTTGAGAACTACTTTTGAAGACAAGTATTGATTGTAAGAGCAATTTTCTCACCACCTTTAACCAGGTGTTTTGTATACCCCTAACAGGGTTTTGTATTCCTCTAACAAGGAAATGTACTATGTAACAATCAGCTCCTAACAGGGTTAGATCTCCTAATAGGGATACTATATTTTAGTACATATTTGTGGGTACCATCCCCACCAGGGTTTTCTCTTTGGCCAGGGTTTCCTCAAGAACAAATCATGGTGTCATGAGTAATGTGTTATTCTTATATGTTCTTTTCATTTCTACATTACTTTGGATTGTTTATAATTGTTTAAAGTTGAAATCAAAGTTCTGTAATACTGATTCACCCCCCTCTCAGTATTACCTAATCCTAACAAATAAGCCTATTAATGATGAATGAAAGAAGATTGGAGATGTCAAAGGAATCAAAAAATAGATGAAGGAAACATAGAATAAGAAAGGTGAACTCAAATCTTTAGAATTGAAAAAGAGCTCCATAACATCAGATAATGTGGAGAATTCATCATCAAATTAAGTCAATGCTATTGGGTTAGGGGGAGAAAATCAAGTAAGATTTATGACCTATCCCCTAATTTGTGTGTGCAGTAAGATCTATCAACATATTTAGATGCCTATTGATGTTTTAGATAAATTTGATGGAAATTTTGTGTCACGTATGATTCTATGCGGCTGCATAAGGATTTTTATGACATAGTGATCTCTTATGTTTCTAACAGTTGCTACTAGTTAATGGTACTATTTGATCATTGCATTGAGTGTAACATTATAAAAGTAGATAAGAAAAGATAATTTCTCATTTTGCATTCTATGAGATATTTTGAGCACTTGCAAAAGATTCTAAGGAAATTGTGATTAAAATTTGTGATATTGTGCCAAGATTAAAGTAGTGATCAAAGAACCCTAATTGGAAAGAAAAGAGGTATTTACGTGTGTTGTAAAGTTTACTGTTATCAAAATTTCATTGTTTTAGCAATTTTTCTATGAAGGCATCTTTGAGAGTCAATTCATCTCATTAATTGTCATTCAATCAGTTGACATGCAACAGAAATGTAAATACACTGCAAACTACTGGAAAAGCAATCTTTTCATTTGTATTTAACAATGATAAAATACATTTTTGAGTTCTTTCATTTGAGAATACAAATGCATGTATTTAAGAGCAATTCAGAAAAGACTCACACAAGTCGTGAGCATAGCCTATCTCTTATTCATAATTTAAGATAGCATTTAAAAGACATAATAGAAGAAGAAGAGAAGAGGTCAAGAGTAACCAGTCATTGCCTGAATGCTTTGACTAGTTAGTATGGTTGCTGATCTGGGAGATATCTTCGGTCTGCAAGTCTTCCAACAAGTTCCTGATTCCTGTGAAAAATGGAGAAAAAATGAGGTTAGATCCCATATGGATCTAAGCAATGGCTGATTATTTTTTATTTTCTCTATGTCTACGCTGCCTTTTAAACAATCCTAAATCAGAAGGAGAGAGAAAATTAGTATTCTCAATGTTGGTGTGAAAAGAATTTATTGCTAATGTGTTTGTTCCATGTGCAAGAAAATAATCACTCCAATGAGTATGTGCTCAATATACGCATTGGAGTAATTATTTTAAATAGGTGTCAAGAATTAGGAATGAATCATATAATGTTAAAGGGACATATTGCTTTTGATATGAAACCTTTCATTATAATCAAACGGATCAGCTAAGTCTATTTAAGGGACAATAATCTCAAATTGAAACCTTATAGATTATAATAGTAACAAAGCATTCTTTCCAACAAATGCAAGCATGTTAATTTCACAAGGAATAGGTGCTGAAAAGCTATGAATGCGAAGCTACCAAAATTGGTTTATGGGTGTCACGAGCCCATGCTCAAACCTCATAAACAAATTTCATTTGCTGGTTTATATTTATTCTATTCTATTTGAATAATAAAGTTTGTGCACATGCTGATAAAGTGAATACAAGAAATAGTCCAACAACAGCTCATTATAAGCAAAACAGAGGAAGCTTTATATTTATGAAAACTGAAGGGGCTATTAAAATAATGAAGATCAAGTGTTTTTCTGTTCAAGAAAAGAATAGAATAACAAGGATTAAAGAACAGAGGTATTAAAGAATAGCTTAGAGTGAATTTTCTTCATCTTCATTGATCAAGTTATTGTAAATATTGTTTGGAGCTATCTATGTTTGAGTATTTCAGATACAGGCCTATTTTTTAGAAATAGAGAGGAGAGAATGGTATGTAGATGTGGCTACAGAAACAATAGGCTATCAAAGTTCTTCAACAAATTGAAGCTTTTGAAAGGATCCAGTAATATAAATTGAAAGCTATGCGGAGCTATAAGAAAGATTTAGCATCTATGAAAGAGACTAAAGTTATATCTATAGAGGAAAGTATGGGGCTTCAAAATCTCAGCTAGAATATGATAGGAACTTAGTGTCCTTGGTAGGTTCACATGCACTTGGAACTTCATCAGCAAAATATGCAGTGGTAGAGATTACTACAGAAATAAAGTGTTAACACAGAACGAATAGAAGATTGGTTTGAAATGAAAAGTAATCTGTATATGCCGCGACATGAAAAAATTCATAATGAATAACAGTAAAAGAAGTTTCCAGTACTCACAATATCATATAAGGTTCCATTTTTTTGTTGCCAATGCTCAAAAAATTTGAGTCAATGTAAACTCAGCCACGCCTCAACCCACTATGCGGTTTTTAGTTAAAGCAAAGACCTAGTCATAGTTAAAGATGTTATAAAAGGGCCCGTAAAACTCTAAAAAACTCTTGGCTAAAGGCACAAGATCAGGTTTGAATAGCAGACTTTAGCAGTTACAACCCGAGGTCAAGAAATCAGCAATAATTTCATAATGACAAGTATCAAGTTACAATTACAACTCAAGTGCCAGTTAGAAATCAAGATCTCAGAAAAATGAAAACCCTTGCCATGTAGTAATAGCAGTGACAAGGAGGATTCAAAATTTTATGCCAAGGCTATGAAAGTATGCAACAGTAACAAAAGATAAAACTCTCAATAGTTATGACAGCCTTGAATATTGACTGGAGGTAGTGATTTGAGAGAAATCGAAGGTGGAGAACTACATTCCTTATTCAAGCAAATGAAATAAAGAAAAATAATGAGCTCATCTTTAGAAAGGAACAACACCAGATGCAAATTTGCAAAAAACTTTAGAAAACACAACTCCATAGCTATAATATCAGTAATGGCAGCTTCCAGTTAAATGGAGTTTCAGACTTTACCATTGCAAAGCTCAAATCAAGATAACATATAAGTGAAGATAACAATGGCAATGAAGATGTTTCATATACTTACAGCTGCAATGAAGGAAGGGTGTTACAGAGGAGTCTAGTAGATAGTAGGCTTCAGCAATCGAAGCATTTGAAATTGCAGTAAAAAAACCAGCACTCATGGCGATCGTCAAGGGTTTCAAACCCTATGCTCGAGACATAGAAAATGCAAAATGCAAAATAAGTGTTTGTGTTTTAGGGTATCAAAATGATATGTTTGCCTTTATCCCATTTCATATAATTTGAAGTCCATTTAGGTCAAACTATTCTCCCGATACTTTAAGTTATTATTTCATTTGTTATTTTCTTCTTACTTAGGTATCGAGAAGATAGTTTGTTTAGTAAAATTTTCCTTTGTTTGTATATGTTTCTTTGTAAAGAAAATATTGATGATGTTATTATAAATCATTTAATATTTTGCTATCTTTCAATACAAACTATAGGTGAATGGAATTTTTTCTTAATATCATGATCATTAGTCTGTTAATGACACGTGTTTAAAGAAAAGAAGATGGAGAAATTATGATGTTTGTATCCCTTAAGACTTTGTCTTGAAGTCTAAATGTGAAATGGAGACATAAGGAGGGATTTTAGGGGGTTGAGAAAGTCTCTGAACCTCTAGAGTAGATAGAGGAGCTTGTTGAGCAGATTTAGGGAGGTTGGAGTCCTTCTAGGAGTCTTGGGTCGGATTTTGACTTTGTCATGTCAGTTGAAGGGTCTTTATGGCCATTTGGAGCTTTTTGGGGGCAGTTAAAGATGATTCATAGGTTACTTTATGACTTAGTGGAGTCTTTTTAGTGGATAAGCTTCATTTTATGGGTTTCTAGGTCTTGTTTTGGAGGCTATTTTTTAGCATCCGACCCTTGGTGGTTGAGGGGTTGTGTACTTAGTGTTTTGAACACTCTTTATTGCATTCAGTTTTGATTATGCAAAGGAGAGTTTTTGTGACAGGTTTTTGAGGTCCTTGGAAAAATTTTGCATGCATCTATAACTCATTTTTGGGAGATTCTATATGATAGCATCTTTTGAGCAAGTTCTTGGAATTTTCAAGCCTTCTCTTTTTCTACAACAATGTGTATGTTTGATCTAATGAATTGAATAGAGAATCCAAGCATTCCTTCTTAGTTTGTCTCAACTCTTACCCTGTTGTAGGAGTGTATTTTTGTTTGCAGGTTACATTTTGTGCTCGCTTTATCTAATTTATCAAGTGAAATTTCTTCTTTTCCTTGGTAAGTTTGTTTCAGAGCCTTAATGTGAAACACTTTTGCAACCCTTTATAAAGTTGAAGTGCTTATTAATGTTTCTGGTGTACAAGTTCAGAGCAAGCTATCTTGAAGTCTCCTACTCAAGTTTGGTGTATCACCTGGTTCTTTAGTTTAAGTTTAAATCTTAGGTTCATTTTCAGCAAATTCTATCTCTTTTCCCATAAGTGTGAAGTAGTTTTATGCAATAACCAGTGATTATCCAATAGGAACCGGCCTAGAATCCAGAGGTTTCATTTCTAGATACACATTTCCCACATGCAGAAATGAATCCCATGTTAGGCAGGATTATTAAACTTGTATAGTTTAATAGGGTGCAAATTCTTAGCCTTAACATTTACTTTATGATTCTTGAAGCAGATTGTTGGCATTATGGACACTCTTATATTGGTTGAGATTACCGAGGAACCAAGGCCAATATTTAAGTTGTATCATATGAATGTAGTAGAGAATGATCCCTTAGGTGCTTTGTCTTCAATATCCCATGGTGTATTATAAGATCATTCCACTTGCTGATTAGGTTCTTCTTGATGATTATATGTTTCAGATCATGTTTCTTGAGATTTAGAACATTTAGCTTCAACAAAACCAACTCCAGTCTTTTCACCTTTAGGCTTATGTCTCTCTAGTTTTTCATCAATTTTTTCACTGCTCGCATGAAGCCTTTTAATATGGTTCCTTTCCTCCCCAAGTTCTATTTTAATGATTATATTGTACTTCTCCAATTCTTGATTCTTGATCTTGTATCCATCAAGCTCAATCTACAATTTTTCCATATGAACCTTAGTACTTTTCAAAGCCTCACCAAGATTGTATTTTTCCTCTTTGACTTGTTGAATCTCTTTAGCCATCTAAATGGTAGTAGATTCATGTTCCTATTTTAATGCTTCTTTTTCCTATACCAGATCTATTTCTTCGTCTCTCATCTTCTTAGTGAGTTCTTTTCTTTTATTGTTGGAAACATCAATATGCTCTTTAAGTTTCTTGATGTATTCTTCTACTTTCTTTAACTTGAATTTCAATTTAGTATTGTCAGCCTTAACCTTATCTAGGTCTTCAAGTGTTGCTTCAAAATTTTCTTCCAATCTACTTAAATCCATCTGGATCTCCCTTAAGCTGTCATGCTTTCTCTCTAAGGGAATTATGCTCTAATACCAATTGTTAGGATTAAGTAATATTAAGAGGGGGATGAATCAGTATTACAACACTTTTAATATTTTCTAATAGATTTAAGCTTAACCATGTAATAACTAAAATTAGAATAACATGTACATAAAGTAAATAGTTCATGACACCATTATTTTTTTTTGAGGAAAACCTGTAAAGGGAAAACCCCTATGGGGATGGTATCCACAATAACTGTACTAAAATATAATATCCTTGTTAAGAGATCTTGCCCTGTTAGGAGTAGAGTATTACATAGTACATTTCCTTGTTAGAGGATAGACCCTGTTAGGATTCTATATACAAATGAAAGCATACTACTCATATAGAGGTTATATCCACCTTGATACACATAGAATAATATAAAATTATGAACTATACTTAGCATCAAAATGCTTGATTAGTCCCAATTTTAATCTCACATATGCTATGCCCTTCTCTGATATCAAAATCCTTCCTCACACTTCATATCTACTTCATAACCCAAAACCATACCCTTCATATCTCAAAATAATTTCATATATACCCAATCACATAATATGTCTAGTTTGATCACAACACAAAACCCAGTAGTAAATGCATAATGGGTGATCATACATCCACACAAATAGGATATGACCCAACCAAAATCCAAAGTAGCACTTCTATAATCCATGCATTTACTCCTTTAATCATCGTAACTATTCATCCTCTTTGTTTCACTGCTATATTGTCTCTGCTTACTCAAAACATGTTGCAACTCTCACTAGTCAATTCCAAAATATAAGAGACCTTAACTAAAGGTATACTACATCCCATAATACATTTATCCAAGCTCGCATGATGTAATTAATCACATACTATTCTCGCTAGACAAAACTTGATAACTATATCCTATCAACTATTTCTTGGACTTAGTCATTTTTCCAAAATAGAACAACCATAATTGGTCTGTAATCCAATCGATCATGCCAATAAGTAGTATTTCCATAAATGACAACATATATGTTATACCTATTAGGCCACTTTCCAACAATCTCCTCCTTTGGCATTAATGGAAATACTTAGTGAAAAATGACTAAGTTCCCAATACCAAACTATTGTCTATACATCTCTAATCATTTCATTATACATTTTTCACACCTATTACTCCCTCTTTGACATCAATGGAAAAGGTATACACAAAAATGTACACATCAAAAACTTAGAATTACTTACCCAAAATTCATACCATATGAAGTATATCTTGGAGAGAGGCTTCCAATATCTTTTCCTCTTCTTTCCAGGTTTTCTCCAAGGCTTGGCCAACATGTATTAATCCATTCAAAGAAAAGGGTGAAATCTTAGCATTCTCCAATACTGTTGGTATGCCTCCATTAAGATACTTCTTCGCTATCTCCATATCCTCAAGGCATTTTTCTAGAATCATCAGTTTCAGAGTAATTAGACTCCTCAACACTCCAAATCTCCCTAACACTCTTACTTTTTTAACTTCAAGCACATTGATTTTGTCCAATAGTTTGGACACTTTCTTTTCCAACTCTGTAACAGTTTGAGAGGAGGATCCACAATTCTTCACTAGCTCATCCAATTCCTTCTCATCATTTCTAGTTATGTCTTCAATTGTCTTCATGTGTTTAAAATGATTTATACAATATCTATATAACTTCCTTCCATGCTTTATGCAAGACTTAACTTCAACAATAGTGGTACTCAATATACCTATGTCCCATCTAATAAACTTGCATACCTTTTCTAATTTCTTCACCATGTATTCTCTTTTAGTCTTAGCTCCTACAACCTTTTCCAATGAGTTGAAGTGAACATCAAATTCATCAAGGAATTTGTTCAGATTATATACTGCATCATTTTCGTGAAAGGTGAAAGGTATGGGTAGGAGTTTGTTGATTCCATCTACTGCCTTGTCAAGTACCTTTGTCTTCTTTTTTGTCTTATGTCCTGATCTTTACTTAGTCTTAGAAAAGGCCATAAGGGACAACTTCATGAGCTCATGCTCATCCATGTCATCAACATTTGCGATCACAGGCTTGTTGTCACTTTCCAATAATTGTGTTGAAGAAGTGAATAACTCCTTACTAGGAGTAGGGACATAAATAGAGTCTTTTGTTTCTTCCTCCATAATAGCTTAAACTTTTATAGCCTTATTCCCTTAATCTATGATTTCCCTTAGTTATTCCTCTATTATTATATATATGTGTTATTCCTATTATTATATTATCTATATAGGAATAACTATATAACTAATATATATAGGAATAACTATATATATATTATTATATATATGTGTTATTCCTTCAACTCAGCTTCTGTTATCATGCCAAGATTAATCACAATTGTTGCATTTTGTCTTGCATTGTTATCAACCTCAATAATAGTGTTTTCATTCTCTTGAAAGGGGTCAATGTCATCCTATGAGTTGTCCAAATACATAGGTACACCTACCACAAAGAATTTTGGTTTCCACACATTGTTGTAGAATTGATTTATATTATCCTCATTAATGGGTGGTTCCTTTTCAGTTATAGTAGTTCTAGATGATTCATGAATGGTAATGTCTTTGGGTTTAACACTTTCTATTTTCTTAGCCACCATAGGAGGGCCTTCACCCAACAACAATATATCAAGTTCCTTTTGTATATATTATCTACTTCATCATATTTTCTAGCTTAGTTTGATCAATCTGGATTTAGTTCTCAGATATAGCTTCAAATAAATGAGTAGTCTCTCTATCTCTTAATGTGAGATAACCGGATGCATGTCCTCAATTATTTTTTTATCTCATATTATTATATTATTCTAGAGATATCTATTTCCTCACTTCTAAACTATTATACAACTCCTTAGGAATACTACCTTCCAATTCAATTAGGTTCTTTTTGAAAGCCAACATGTGATTTATCACCATGTCTTCTATTTCAATCTTCTCACTATCATTATACCTTTCAAAATATTTGGATAGTGAATTTAACTTACCTTTAGTAACAATCCTTTTTGCCAAGATAGGTAGATCAGGTTTCCATAGTTGCTTTGGTGCTAATTTGTCTTTCTCTTATTTCTTCTTCGCTTCTACCTTTTTTCTTCTAGGAGGTGAATTACGTTTAGTCTTAGAGGACCTTTTTTTCCTCACAGAGGTAACTGTTATTATTTTTAGCACACTTGGTCTCCACAAAGATCTTTTTGGAGGAGAAGGAGAATTCTCAGTTGTTGTGACCATAGATAGGGATGATTCTAGAACATCTTCAATCACTAGAGGTGAAAGGGATGTAGGGGAAGTTCTCACCACCTTTGAAATATTAGCTTTCATTTTTCTTAATTCCTTCATCTCTTCCTTACTGATACCTTATTTTACAGCGATGTCATCTATTACTTTATCAACCTTCCTTTTTCTTTCTGTTCTTGACAGTTCCTTCCTTAATGTTTTGGATTTCTCTTCATATTGATGGAATATGGATGAAGTGACTAAGAGGGGGGGGGTGAATCAGTCAACCATAAATCATTTAACAATTATTTCTTTCCAGATCCCTTAGGATATCTTAATGAATATTATCTGTTTAACACTTGGTAAATAGATTGCAGTAACTTTGTAGATGCAGAAAGTATTAGTAAAATTATTTTTTAGATATTCATCAGCACTTGTATATGATTAAGATAACTATTAAGAACACAAGAGACACAGAATTTAACGTGGAAACCCAATATGGGAAAAACCACCAATGTATCTAGATACTGATTTTCACTTTTCTGAAGTGATGCCCGGTTAGAAGCCAACCCGGTAAAAGGTTACAAAACACACTGTTAGGTGTGACCTTGTTAGAGGATTTAATCATCCTGGTAGGAGTGGCCTAGTAAGAGGTCTTGAGAACAATTCAATGGAATTGTCACCTTGTTAGAGGATTTACAATATGGTTGTTAAACCAACTCGGTTAAGAGATTTAGAATTCACCGTTACAATGATAAAAAGATAACAATGAAGATGACCTATATAATAATGCAACTGCCTTGCTGATTATAGATCTCTATTTTGTATAAGTGTGATCCTTCCTGATCGAATATATCTCTGCTGCTCCTCAAGGATATCTGGTCATCCTTCACAATTTCACACACACCTTTCCTGTCTTTCTTCTATATATCTTCTTCTATATTTCTATTCTTATTTATTTTTCACATTTGACCTTTTATTTATATGACTTTAGATTTGTCAAATCGACATTACTTAGTATAACAGTCAGCTGAAATAAGCAAACTTTATTTGCAAAGATCCTTCAAGGGCCGACAGTGCTCGGTGACCATAACTTTCTACAATCTTTTGGAGACCAAGGGAACTCGGTAAACACTGATAATCCTTTTTCTTCGATAACCGACTGAACTCGGTAGATGCTAACTTTTCTTCGACAACTGACTGAACTTGGTAAATGCTGATTTTCTTTGATAACCGAGTGAACTCGGTAAACACTGCTTTTCTTTGATAACCGAGTGAACTCGGTAAGCACTAAATTTTAATGCCAGGCAGACTGACTGAGCTCGGTAGGTACTGAATGTTGTGGACTATGACATTGTGTGACATCAAAGACAATACATAATTTGAGTAGCAAGTTTCTTCAGACAATTGTTTCCAACAATCTCCCTCTTTGGCATTGATGGCAACACAATATGTCATAGCATAAGAAATTTTGAAAGGATTAGCTCAGTTCAGATTCAAATCTCCCTCTGTCAGCAAACTTCCTTTTTCTTGAAAACTCTTCCTTCTAGCTATTGAAAATTTCTTGAAGTAATAGCAAAGACATAGCAAACACTCCCTCTTTGACAACACATGCCAAAGACAATTCACATATTACTGGTGTAAACTAATGTACCTCAAGTACTGATTCATATGCAATGATTCCTTGAATATGCTGCATCAACATGTTGATTTTCAATCATGTTCTGGTTGATGCATCACTAAAACTGTATTTAGTGAGCCTCGGATAGGGGAATGACCCCTAACTTACCTCTTAGATACACAAATGCATCCTTGGGTAATGGTTTGGTGAAAATGTCTGCAATCTGCTCTTTTGTATGAATATATTCTAATCTGATTTCCTTGTCCTGCACCAATTCTCTGACAAAGTGATATTTAATAGCAATGTGCTTGTTTTGGAATGCATTACTGGATTCTTCGAAATGTTTATTGCACTGGTATTGTCACAAAATATAACAACTGGTTCTTTGATTTCAACCTTCATACCTTGTAATAACTATTTAAACCAAACAATATTTGAACAATTTACTGCAGCAGCAACATATTCTGCTTCAGCTGTGGATTGAGATGTGCAATTTTGTTTTTTACTGGTCCAGGATACCAATCTTTTTCCAAGAAAAAATGCTCCACCACTTGTACTTTTTTTTGTCATCAATGTTCCCTGCCCAATCAGCATCATTAAACACTTTTAAGTCTAGATTGCCTCCAAATTTATATCACAAACCATATTCTTCAGTTCCTCTTAAGTACCTTAAGATTCTTTTGATTGCCATCATATGATTTTCCTTAGGTTTTGCTGAGAATCTAGCTACTATACCAACTGCTAAGGCAATATCAGGTCTTGTATGTACTACATATTGCAATTTTCCAATCATAGATCGGTATAAGGTCTGATCTACTTCTTTTGAATCATCATTTTTGGTAAGTTTCAGTCGAGTACACATGGGTGTACCAACTGGTTTTGAATCTTCCATACCGAACTTCTTAAGTATTTCCTTAATGTATTTAGATTGAGTAATGTATATACCATTCTTGCTTTGCTGAATTTGAAGACCAACAAAGAATTTTATTAAACCAAACATAGACATTTCAAATTCTTTGTTCATTTGCTCTGAAAATTCTTTGCACTGATCATCATTCCCTGTAAATATAGTATCATCTACAAATATTTTTGCCAATACAATTTTGTCATCCGGTCCTTCTTTAATATACAGATTGCTGTTATCATTGGCTCTTTTGAAATTAATCTGAATCAGATAGTTATGGAGTCTTTCATACCATGCTCTAGGAGCTTGTTTCAAACCATACAATGCTTTGTGTAACTTGCAGACCATGTCCTTTTTGTCTGGATCAACAAAACCTTCAGGTTGTTCAATGTAGACTTCTTCATCAAGAATTCCATTGAGAAATGCAGATTTTATATCCATCTGATATACCTTAAATCCTTTATGTGTTGCATAAGCAAGTAGAGTTCTTACACCTTCTAATCTTGCAACAGGAGCAAAATTTTCACCATAATCTATACCTTCTTCTTGAGAATAACCTTTACATACCAATCTAGCTTTGTTTCTAGATACTGATTTTCACTTTTTTGAAGTGATGCCCGGTTAGAAGCCAACCCGGTAAAAGGTTACAAAACACACTGTTAGGTGTGACCTTGTTAGAGGATTTAATCACCTTGCTAGGAGTGGCCTGGTAAGAGGTCTTGAGAACAATTCAATGGAATTGTCACCTTGTTATAGGATTTACAATATGGTTGTTAAACCAACTCGGTTAAGAGATTTAGAATTCACTGTTACAATGATAAAAAGATAACAATGAAGATGACCTGTATAATAATGCAACTGCCTTGCTGATTACAGATCTCTATTCTGTATAAGTGTGATCCTTCCTGATCAAATATATCTCTGCTACTCCTCAAGGATATCTGGTCATCCTTCACAATTTCGCACACACCTTTCCTATCTTTCTTCTATATATCTTCTTCTATATTTCTGTTCTTATTTATTTTTCACATTTGACCTTTTATTTATATGATTTTAGATTTGTCAAATCGACATTACTTAGTATAACAGTCGGCTGAAATAAGCAAACTTTATTTGCAAAGATCCTTCAAGGGCTGACAGTGCTCGGTGACCATAACTTTCTACAATCTTTTGGAGACCGAGGGAACTCGGTAAACACTGATAATCCTTTTTCTTTGATAACCGACTGAACTCGGTAGATGCTAACTTTTCTTCGACAACCGACTGAACTCAGTAAATGCTGATTTTCTTTGATAACCGAGTGAACTCGGTAAACACTGCTTTTCTTTGATAACCGAGTGAACTCAGTAACCACTAAATTTTAATGCCAGGCAGATCGACTAAGCTCGATAGGTATTGAATGTTGCGGACTATGACATTGTGTGACATCAAAGACAATACATAATTTGAGTAGCAATTTTCTTCAGACAATTGTTTCCAACACATATGTACCCCATATTTCCTTATTGGGGTCAACATCAGTGGATAGGATGTGCTCAACCTAAATAGTAAGAATCTTTTCACTCACCTCATATCTCATAGGATAGCACCATTTTGTTCTAGGAGTGACTGCTTTAAAGCCTACACAGTCAGTTTCTACCATGAAGCAGATTGTGTCTTTGTATTTCTCTATAATTTCATTAGGTATCATCTTTATTTCCTTCATTTCCCTTTAGAATACCTTAAACATCCCAAATATTTCTCCATCTACCCATTTCTTGTCCCGCATTCTGTAATACTTGCTAATTTGTGTAGTTGTGTGGTCATTGTTCCATGTATTAGGATGCATACCAAGCAACTTGTGTACTATATGGAAAAATATATGCAAGATGAGGAACCCAAATCTGAATGCTTTTGACTTATCTCGCTTAATTTGTATCATATTCTCCAAGAATTATTGTCTGAGTACGTTGCACAAATTGTATTGCACATTTTATTTCACCATCTTATATGCCATTATTATCACAATAGTAGAAATAGAATTAGGTCGACTACTATAGTGAATTTTATATCCCAACACCATTGAAATCAATCTCACATCTTTCTGAAAGATGTTGGTGATTGTCATTTCTCTTTTATCCCACTTTGTATGCATTAGGGTTTCAACTTGCTTCTTCATGTTTTTCTCCACATTAGGAATAATGTTAGAATTGTTCAATCTAGTAACCTGATGACTAAGTTCACTTGTGATCTTAATAGGTTGTTTTCAAATCCAAAGAAACTAGTCATAAATTCTTCTCATCACAATTTTGATCCATTCTTCTTCATCGAACTCATAAAATTTCATCATCTACATGATGTTTAGATTCTGCAACTCTGCAAAGTTAGGTTTCCAAGTATTGTCTTTATTCAACATGTCTTTCATCTCCTAGTGAATTGACTCATACTTGTAGTAGATGTAATCCCTAATGTCTTTGACATGTAAAACACTGTGCGGGGTCTGTGAGAATGCACCCTCAGGGTCTTCCTTCATTGATTTGTATGGATATTTTTTGAAATTGTACCTTGGTCTCTCACTAACATCAAAGATTAATGGAATATCCATGACAAACAAAGATTGTAGATAAGTTCAAATACCTTTTTTCACTATGAATTAGGGTTTGCATGCCTCGTGGTCACTGAGTTTCTCTATCTCCTTTGCTTTCTACTTTGATCCCCTTAAATTATTTCTTGAATGGAGACCAAAGATTATTTCAGAACATAAACTTATAATTCACAGTACATAAATTGATACATTTCCCAATGAATCTGTAAGTCAACTAAGCTCTAGTCATCCATCTTTCTGGCGATCATTCAATATAGCATGTATAACTATGCGATCATAGATATAGACATCAGATACATTAAAATGTTTGTATGTATGCCTACATAATGTTATTCTTCACACAAGGGATTGGATAGATTATTGTTATGATTCTCCAAAGCTCCCCCTAAGGCCATGCTAGACCATTCAGATTGATGTGGCAAAATCAGCATTAGGTGAGGACCTAATAGTATCAAATGACTCCCCCTGATCCTTAGTTTCACTTTGTTCCTTTTCCTTCCACACTTTTTCACAGTCCTTGTTTCCTTCCTTCTTGAACATTTGATTGAACTCATCCATATACTTAACCATGCTCTTCCCAACATCACCAATGTTCTTCTTCAATGCTATAGGAGGTTTCTTGGTGTTCATTGGTCTATTGTATTTTTAGAACTTTGCAATGTGTCCTAGATTATTGCACTCGTAACATGTAGGTGGAGATATGCTCTGATTAACCTGCAATCTACAATTCTTCTCTATGTGTCCAAAGTTGTTGCATTTGAAACAAGTGAACTTTTATGTTCTTTCTTGTTTGGTGTAATATTGCTTATGTTGAGATTGATTTGGTTTTCTACAATCTTCCTTCTTGTGCCCATATGTATAAAAATTAAAACAATAACCAGAAAAGGACTTATAAGGAGTCTTACCTATGTAATCCTTCTTCATGTGACCAATTTTGTTAAATTCAAAGAATCTTCCTTTGAAGTATTAGTTAGGTTCCTCTTTTTGATTAGGTTCTCCTTGATGATTAGATGTTTCATCTATTTTTCCTTCAAATCATCTTTCTTGAGATTTAGAAAATTCAACATCAACAAAACCAAGTCCAGTCTTGTCACCTTTAGGCTTATGTCTCTCTAGTCATTCATCAAATTTTTCACTTCTCGCATGAAGCCTTTTAATATGGTTCCTTGCCTCCTCAAGTTCTATTTTAATGATGATGTTGTACTTCTCCAATTCTTGATTCTTTATCTTGTAGCCATCAAGCTCAATCTGCATTTTTTCCATATGAACCTTAGTAATTTTTAAAGCCTGACCAAGATTGCATTTTTCCTCTTTGACTTGTTGAATCTCTTTAGCCACCTGAATGGTAGTAGCTTCATGTTCTTTTTTTAATCCATATTTTTCCTATACCAGATCTATTTCTTTGTCTCTCATCTTCTTTGTGAGTTATTGTCTTTTGTTGTTGAAAACATCAATATGCTCTTTAAGTTTCTTGATGTATTCTTCTACTTTCTTTAACTTGAATTTCAATTCAGCATTGTCAGCCTTAGCCTTATCTAGGCCTTCAAGTTCTACTTCAAAATTTTGTTCCAAACTGCTTGAATCCATTTGGATCTCCCTTAACCTATTATGATTTCTCTCTAAGGGCCTTATTCTCTTAGACCACTTGTTAGGATTAAGTAATACTGAGAAGGGGGGGGTGGTTGAATCAGTATTACAACACTTTTAATATTTTCAAACATATTTAAGCTTAACCATGCAATAACTGAAATTGGAACATGTGCATAAAGTAAATTAGTTCATGACACCATTATTTGTTTTCAAGGAAACCTTGTAAAGGGAAAACCCCGGTGGGGATGGTACCCACAATAATTAGACTAAAATATAATATCCTTGCTATGAGATCTTGCCCTATTAGGAGTAGAGTATTACATAGTACATGTCCTTGTTAGAGGACATACCCTATTAGTATTCCATATACAAATGAAATGATACTTCTCATACAAAGGTTATATTCACCTTGATACACATAGGATAATACAAAACTATGGACTATACTTAGCATCAAAATGCTTGATTAGTCCCAATTTTAATCTCGGATCTATTTTTCCCTTCTCTAGTATCAAAATCCTTCCTTGCACTTCATATCTACTTAATAACCCAAAACCATACCCTTCACATCTTAAAATACTTTCATATATACCTAGTCACATAATATGTCTATTCGACTCAAAACACATAACCGAGTAGTAAATACATGAGTGATCATACATCCACATAGATAGGATAGGACCTAATCAAAATCCAAAGTATCACTTCTAGAATCCACATGTTTACTCATTTAATCATTGCGACCATTCATCTACTCTATTTCACTGCTATATTGTCTCCGCTTACTCATAACATGTTGTAACTCTCACCTGTCAATTCCAAAATACAAGAAACCTTAACTAAAGGTATAATACATCCCATAATACTTATATCTAAGCTCACATGACATAATTAATCACATACTATTATTTCAAGAAAAAAATTCTTAATTGTATCTTGTTAACTATTTCCTAGACTTAGTCATGTTTCCAAAATAGAACAACCAAAACTGGTCTGTGCTCCAAGCGATCATGCCAATAAGTAGTGTTTTCATAAATGACAATATATATTATATACCTATTAGGCCACTTGCCAACAAATAATGCACAATACAATCTATGTGAGGTCATGAGAAGTCAATTCTTTGTGAACATGGAGAGAATCAAGAAGGACAAGAAATAAGTTTTCAAGTATGGTTCAGTGTTGGTATGTATATTATTCTACTTGTAAAATCATTTCCTTGGTATTGGTAATGTTCAGTGGTCAACTGATAAACCATTAGTAGTGCAGATTAGGGAATGCATAAGAATGCTAGGAAATAAATTTAGTAGTGCTATGTGCCGTTATTTCAAATATTTCCAGAAATGAATGCACAAGAGGGAAAGGATCTCAACCGGTATTGTAGAAAATTACAAGGAAGATATATGTTTTATTGTGGGTACCGATACATGCAAAATGTAGGAGATACAACCAAGATCTTCTTGGGATCTACCAATGGGTTATGAGGTAGATGGTGATATTATATCACTCCATGCTGATGAGTTAGTATCTAAACCGATTGATGCCATTACTCCTAGGTTTGGTACTTATGAATAAACTTGTCTAAAAATTAACTCATAGCTAATGGAACTAGTGATATAGAGAAGAGTGAAGAAATGAGTTAATGACCTAGTCAAGAAGAGTGGCATTACAAAATAAATAATGGATGAGATAAGGAAGAAGTTTGTGAATGAAGAAGCTAGTACTTCTAGTGCTGCTACATAAGAAATTGAGGTAGAGGTTGTATCTTCTACAACTGGTACGGCTACATGAAGAGAAACTAGAAGCTTCATAGTGAAAAGGGAAACTCCTTCCCCTGTTACAAGAACATAATTAAAGATGAAAACAATGATTCATATTGAAGCATTAGTGGTTAAGGAAAAGGACAAGAAAAAGGAGAAGACACCTGAGACTGAGAAGAGAACTTACAAGAGAAAGAAGAGTGTAACACATGGCTACTAAGAGTAAAAAAGAAAAAGTAAGAAGGAAGATAAATTAGAGGAAGAATAAGCTAAAAATAAATTTGACAAAGAGCAAGCCGAATTGAAGGCCAGTGGTAAAAAATCAAAGGTTGTAGGCATGACAACAAAGAAATCAGTCAAACCAGTGACAAGGAGATCTAATACTATAGATAGCATTGTTGAAGAAGTTAGAGAATATAGAAGTATCACAAAGGTAAGCGGATGGTATGATAAATTTAATGATAAGGATAAACTAAAGATTGAAGAAGCTATTATATACAACATGCACAAATTATGCAGAGGGCCTATTGAGTTACATAAAATGATACCTGATACATTATTCAAGAAGATTGATGCTAGGTGGAGGTATGCTCTGAAAGATGATAGATAAATGTTGGAAAAAGCTTTGGTGGAATTGGAACCTATATTACTAGTTTAAGTAGAACATAACACAATTGCATCCCTAAGGCCAAAATTTAGAACAAGGAGAAGATTATGCAAAATACTCATTGGTGAATCTCAAGCAGTTTATGATGAGACTCTTGATATCATGAAGGAATTGGAGAAAAAAGATGAATTGATGGATGCTACTGAAGAGGAGAAATGAGCGCAAGAGGTTACCATTGAAGAGGTAATAGTAGATGAAATTTCCATTGTTGATAAAGTGATCGAAGGAATCATTAGTGATATACCTTCTGATACTCCACAACAAGTTCCTATTGTTGAAGATGTGCAAAGAGAATAGTGTGTACATACGGATTTGACAACAGAGGTTGATGTACATGTTGTAACTAATACAATTGAATGGAAAAAAGATGAAGTTTCTACAAAGGTTATAACTGGTGTATATGCAAAGAAAGATGAGACACATTAAGTGGATGTTGTAGCATATTCAATAAAGATAAATTGGACCTAGGTGGAAGTTAGAGTTACAAGATCAAGATCAAGGCAATTGATACTCCTGAGGAAGAATTTGAAGATGAACTTAGTACTGAGGATGTTGAGGTCATAGAAGAACCTATTGATGTTACTAAAATGAGTCCCAATGAGCTAATGAGAATGTTTGAGATACTGAAGTTGAAAGCTAAAAGGGACAAGCTTAGATTTGAGAAAAAACTAGAACAAGTACTTATGTCAGCCAGAGACATTCTTGAAGATCTTGTACCTAAATTTGACTATGATCTAAATGCTACATCGATTGAGCATATGGATATTTTGATAAGTGTTATTTCTAAGGAAGTTACTAGTTCAGAGGAAGCTGCTGAGTATAGAGAAAATGTGAATTATGAAAAGAAGAGGGCTGATAAGTTAATGGAGTCTATTGCAACAGATAAAGGGCTACTTACTGATCAAGTAAACAAGGTGAAGGGAAAATTGAAGGAAGTTGGTAATTTACTTGCCAAATTTTATGATTTTTATTTGTTTACTAAATATTTAGAGCTAAAAAGGAATGAAGATCAATAGGAGGTTAAGTCATTGATTTCTAGTTTTGATCCTATTACAAATCAACAAACACTTATGGATCACAAGTGAAAATGGTTAATCATAAGTTGAAGACTATTCAAGAAGAACAAGATAAAAGGATAACTCCATTGTTGGAGCCACAAAACTATTTTCTACCTATGATAGATGTTATGCAACAAAAGGTCAGAGAATATGAGGTGACTCTTGGGTTACGTAATATGAGCACACTTAAAGCCATGTATGAGTTAGCTTCTATTCTACATGAGCATATTCATGCTATGAAGAACTTGCAGAAGTCATGGGAGAGTTCTTTGGGGTCATCCAAAGTCAATTTCAAAGATATTTTTGAAAGGTTGTGATTGATAAGATGATTTCATTTTTGACATTCATTTTGTACCTTTTCCATTGTTGTCAAAGGAGGAGTGATCGGTGCAATGAAAATGATTTAAGGGGGGTAGTTTGGTTATTTTCACTATGTCTTGCCATCAATTCCAAAGGGGGATATTGTTGGAATTATGATGGATTTTTGGGTTGAGATGTAGAGTGATAATGTTTATGAGTTTTTCATTGATGGAAAATCTATCAATTCTATCGAACTTGATTAATAGGTTTCAAATACCGATCAACTAGATGGTTAGGTAAAGGAAGAATATGCTAAGTATTTTGACTAGTGAACATGAAGGCATTAATAGAGAATGTTCTGCATGGTGATCGAGATAGATGACACTTTGGGAGGTGCAATTATTCCTGGTGGTTTACCAAGGTTAGATAACTACAATTCTATGATCACAACCATTAACTCAATGATTTGGGTGAGTTAGAATTTTGGTGATATTTTAAGTGTGAACTGGATGTGCTACCAATTGGTTCATGTTGATCAGATGATCAAGGTGGTTGATTTTTGGTCCGACATTTCAATATGTCTTGGTTAATATATTATGGGTTGACATGTCAGGTATGTTTGGCATGATTTCTCATAAGTTTGGTCAATATTGTGGACCAACTTATAATACATTTTCAAGTCTTAGCCGACTTTAGAACATTAATATAAAGGTGGACTAAATCACATGAATTAGGGTTGCAATCATGAGTTTATCTATTGTGATAAGAGATAGAGGTAGTATAGTGTGCCAGAGATTAGATATTACGGTGGATTTGTTAGGAAAGTAGTGTCATTCCTAGATCATCTATTTGAGTACATTGCTCAAGGACAACTCTAATAGGTTAGCAGGTTAAATCCCTTAATAGGGTGGAATTTAAAAGGTCTTTTGTATAAATCCTTTAATAGGGTGACTTCTTAAATGGAGTTCTAAATCCTCTTACTAGGTAGATCCTAATAGATATTTTGGTTCTTCTAAATTCTATACCAAAATCACCAATCCTAAACCCTATATCTTGCACCCTATTACCAAAATCCTATGTTGTAAACAGTTTATATACCCTAAAATATAGATCTAGACATGGATTGAGAGAGAGAGAGAGAGAGAGAGTACTCATAGGAGCATGTTGATTGCTGAAATTTGACTAAGTCTAAAAATTTATATGATCATAAAAAAACCTAGCATCTACATTATAACTCCTACAGATTTGAAACCACTCCCAAACATCTTGACAATATATACATAACATATCATTTAAAAAATAAGAAAGGAAAAATACATATTTAAATGTGACTTATACTTAAATGTTATATTTCATTTTAAGGGATTGATTGTGACTTGATAGTGAAAATTTGCATTTTTTGCATTTGGCGCACATGATATGAAGAGCATTTTTTTTATGTTTGGCACATGCCATATATGATATGTGCCATATTAACTACCTTGGGAAACTCCAAGCCTTATGCTTGGATTTTCCTTGGACATCCAACCCAAAGGCTTGGACGAATGTAATAGGTTTGAGACGTATTTTTTAGCAAGCAAAGACAAATTTCTCACATTTTTTATTGCTTCTCATCAAGTTTGCACGTGGTTCAATGTAGAAAAACTAGACACAATGATGTTGTTAATCTCGTTGTTAGCTATCTAAACCATATAATATATTTTGAATTAGTTTAGAAACTAGATTTAGAGTACTACAACTCTAATTTTGTTGCATCTTCAAATTTTGAGTGTAATTGTCTTTATTTTCTCATTGAAGTTTAGAATTTGTTGATTTTAGAAAGAAAAAAGAAAAAGTGGCAACTTATACCCCCTTTTTGGTCCCGCATTTGATGATTAGTTGTGAAAGGGATGTTATTGTATCATTCAAATATATGAGAATGCATTCCTGGTTATTTTGACTATGTTTTTACATATGTGTGCTTCTACTATTTTATACCTGCATGATTAGGTACACTTGACCTATGAATGTTTTAGTGATGATATTTTTGGGCATCAAATCCATCTAGCTTCACAATTCTAAGCATGCCCACATCGTAGATGGTGGTTATAGGAGATAGTCATATTGGCCATTCATACTACCTACCATCCATGATGGTCATTACAGGAGATAGTCCATTCATACTATCTATCTTATTTATCATTCCTAATTTGGATGATATCCCTATGTTACCTATGTTTATACCTCTAGTTACCACATAGGTAATGTTTTTTTACCTTCGTGCATAATTGTGAAATGCCAATAACAAGTATTTATGCATTGTTGGTCATTTGTGAATTGTCATAGTTGGGTAAATTATATTAAATGATATTTAAATTATTTTAAAGAGAGTTTAATATTTACCACTAAATATACTATATGTGTGTTTGATTTAATGCCCATTATGAATTATTTATTTAATTTAGTGCTTTTTGGATTTTATTTATGTTTGGATTTAAATTGGATTTCATTTTTGAAAACACTCTGGGTTTTATTTTCTTTTGGCTCTCAATAACCCTCTTGATTGGAAAATCAATTTTCTTAGATTGGGAGATTGTTTGAGATCTATTTTGTGGGTGTTGGCTCAAAATATTTCATTGGATGAATGCAACTAGACATCCAAAACTCACTTCTTTTTGTTGTGTGTTTGGAATTTGCTTCAAGTTTGAAGTTTTCTCCAAGTTTTGAGGTAGGAATTCTTATTCCTCCTTTTTATCTCTTTTAAATGATGTTTGTAAGTTACAAATAGATTATTGGATGATTTAAAGCATGTTTCTATTTTGTAGAATTGAATTTGAGGTATTTTTAGGCTTTCCATGTTTATAGATTGAAAATGTGGGGTTTTTTGGTGTTATGTTGCCCAAATCTTTATGTGTGGATGAGATGTGAATATTATTGCATTTATGTGTCTTGTGCATGTGGGAACCAATGTGTTTTCATAGAATTTTAAAATTCAAAATTTGGATTTTAAAGCTTTTTTTAGGTTCATCAATGGCACAACCTGAATGATTGATTTTGATCAAGTTTTGGCTTTTCATGGAAAATAGATTTTAATGTTTTGAGAATTGAAATGGAATAATGATAATTTATATTTTGTTTGGTTATGAGATTTTATTGGGATCCATACTATTGGTTTGAGACCAATTTAGTGGGCCATGAGCATGGTTGGAAAAGTGACATGTTGGTACTTGGGTATTTTGTTGCATTGAGATGTTCACATTGGTTTTGATAATGTACATCATTCATGAGAATGAGATGAGCTTGGGTGTGGGTGTTAGAGTTAGAATTGGGGAGTGGCTCACAAAGGGGGTTGTGGCCCAAAGTGACTGCCAGGGTAACTCATTGGCAAGTTGAGTAATGTAAGTGATAAAATGAATAATAAACAATAAATAAAAATATAATAATAAGATAAATGCGAATGCCCCTTGCATGCCTTGAGTGCTTATAAATACTAAGGAGATATTGGGAATTATTTATTGGATCTGTGGGATGTTGATTTGGCATGATTGAGCCTCCTTTTCTTCAGGACATGAATGCTTGATTTTGCATGAGTCATCCCTTTGTGCTATGCAACAACACTCTTGCTTCTTAGTCTCTAACATCCAATGCTTGTGTAGACTTGAGTAGTGACCCTAAATGGATTCATATCTTGGTATCACCCTTGTTCTTGATGCTGCATTGTAATGCATTGGATTTCCTTGATGGAGTTCTTACCTTGCTCGAGTGTATACATTATGACTTATGTGTGTAGAAGCCTTTCACTTCCCTTTTATTTACAAAGTGACTATTTGGGTTGTGTGACCATCTCCATGAGCATGGTGGGGTGGATGTTCAAGTACAACATGGACAAGTGGTGTGACAAAAAACTATTGGGGACTGGTGTATAGAATTGAGATTGGACTTGGAGGCTACTTCACCTTCCTTAATATTACCTCTCTCTCTCTCTCTCCCCAATTTTGTATTTTTGGGCATTATAATATAAAGAGATATTGCAATATTAAATGATGTGTATTTTGTACTCCTCAATATGGGAAAGATTGCATTTCAGCCTTATGTTTTAGTAGGTATATTTATTTTAAAGAGTTAGTTTTTTGGATGAATTTGATGGATTGATGTCTGAGCCTGTCCTGTAGTGCCTACACTAATCAATATTTTTGCCTAGTAATCAACGCATAAAAGTATTTGGACTATATTGATAGTGATTGGGCCTTAACTATAGATTAGCATATGTGTTTGTGCATCGATGCATGGGATTTTTAGTATCTGTGCATGTGGATTGAGGTTTGCACTTGGTCTTCACCATCTGTGTCTATCTTTTGGCATTTCTTCCATGCTTAGCTCATATGCTTGGGAATCTGACATGGTTGTGAATGCAGGATGTTTATAGCCATTTATGTGTTTGGTTTTTTGTTGATTTCTCATATTAAGTTGTAAGGATAAATGGATAAAAGGTATGGAAATTATCATAGGAACACTATTGTAGGGGCTTATAAATGAACCTAGATTTGGTTAAGTTTGTACTAGAGGTTGATTTAGTCATCTCCTTATGTAGCCATGAGTCCTTGACTAACTTAGTATTAAATATAGCTTATTGGATTCAATCCAAGATCTTGTGGCAACTTGAGGAACAATTGGTTCCACTTCAGTGGTGGGGTTATTAATCTTTGAACCCTTGGAGACGGTTTAGAATTTTGCTAGTGCAGGGTTGTAGAGTGATTGATTGGTTTAACTTCTTCAATGGAGTGCAATGCTCTCATATATTAATCTTGTTTAATGTAATCATTTAAAAAAACAAACATATAATCTTATACATTACAATGTGGGTAAAATTGATTATAAGATTGTAAATAAAAATAAATTATACTAGACCTAAGAGTTGTAAGGAGTACACACACTTGGACCCCTAGTCCTAACAATCTAGTAACATGCATTATTGAATTCATGTTAATATTAAGTGTTGATTCAATGATTTTGAATGATGCTCATTGATTTTCTCTAGATGCCCTAATGATTATTAGATGATGCTATAGAAGTCACAAATGATCATGAAAAATCATGGTTTATCCTTTAATATAACACCTTACTATGTGAATTTAACATTTCAAGGTTATGTTAATGGGTAGTAACTACTAATAAAATTTGGCTATATTAACCAATTTTTAAATTAATTTAAAATTTTAGGGATTGAATGCATACCCATATATTTGAGCCAATTTCATTTCCATTCTCATGGATTTGAAGTATATTCATTTTTGTGCCCTCATAATCACCCTAATATGATGGATGGTAAGTTGTAGATCAAGGCATACCAATTAAAATGTATGATCAAATTAATGAAATCTCAAATGATTTTCTAACTTTTATATATAAATATAACACTTATACATTAATCATAGACCCAAGGTGTCTTTCACCATGTATAAGAACATGAATTTAAATTTCTAACATGTGATAATTATCTCATCATAAATTTTTAAATTAATGAGAACAATGAAGCCATTTCTCTAGAGAAGAGTGTCGACTTAAAATTTTGTTAATAAGGAGGCAAAGTAAGATCAAATCATCCATTTTTTGTGTATTTTGTTGAGCATCAAGTCATCACTACTACTTCCTTTACAACTTGCTAATATATTATTGTGTACATTTTATGTCTTTTCTTATTATACATGGAAATTTTTTAGCACTCTAGCTTCAAACACATCAAAATCATACATGAAATGTTTTGAATCAGATCCAAAATTTTATAGTAGCTTAATGGGAAGTATCTACTTAAACCTAAAGCTTCAGATCCACATCATTAGATGCATCAAACATGCATATGTTTGTAAAAGGTATTAAAAACATGGGTTTTTAGACCCTAATAAATCAATTAAAAAATAGACATGTTATATTCAAACTTATCAGTACTAGAAAATAAACATGGTTCCCCAAACATTATTTATTTTAATACCAAAATAATTTATTTAACCCTATTTTACAACATCTCTAACACCCAAATTGTAAACATAAGATTAAAAAGTCAAATAATTTAACCCCATACACTAAAAATTATTTACCTCAACAAATTAGTTTAATAATATATTATTGCTAAGTGAAATCCCAAACCCTAACTATTACTTCACCTAATGTTAGAAAACATAACCTAATATTTGACCACAATCCCTTAATTTCATTTTAGTTGATAGAGGATGCATCCAATATTTGATATATGAAGATTCTTGGGTGTTGGCATGTTGAGATCTTCCAATTAAGAAATGTAATTATTGTAATTAATATGATCAATTTCTATCAAGTCCTTTAAAGAAAAATTAAGACAATGGCATTGATGGCTTCTGGAACTAAGATAGCTATTAGTGGTAGTGAAGAGAGGTAGATAACAACCCTTGTAACAACAATATAGGAAATGGAGTAGTGGTGAAGAAAAATGGCATAAGTATGAGCACATGATTATTGCTCAATGTATCTATGTATATGTCATGAAGGTAGGGTAACAAGCAAATATGTCTATTTGATCATTTTACCCTAATCATATTTCAAATATACTTAATTGTGATCATATCTCACTCTATATATATTTTCCTATGTTTCACTCTACATAGTTTGAGCATTAAAATAAAACCAAATCATATTCTAGTCTATTGGACATTTTAAATAATTTTTAGCAACTGAATAAATTTTGCTACAAGATTAACACCTAATTAAGATTTTTAATTAATTATGAGTACCCAACTGAATTTGTACAATATTTTTTTTCTCTCAATTGATAGTTTACATAAAATCCAATGTCATATCTCATTAGTAGATGGTGCTATAATGTAAGACATGATAATTACATTAAAACAAAAAAAGGATTTGTAAGAGAAAGGAGAGAAAAATGAGGCAATAGAGATGCAAGAAAATAAAAATAAAAATAGGAGGTAATGTTGAAGAATGAGGTAGTAGAGAAGCTTTCTTTGAAGGAGGAGAGTAATCCTAAATTAAAACTACACAACGAATAGAAATCATAAAAAATGTGGATTTTTTGTATAGAAGAGTCCTAAGCCAAAGTTAGCGAGAATGTAGAAAGTTCACTCACAACCTTTAGATAAGGAATTTGATGGAGATATCTCCACGTCTAAGAGATGTGAGAGTTAGTATAGGTAGATAGGTCAACAATTATTACAATGATTTTTTTTACTGTCAAAAGGTTATGATTTAATAGATGATTTTATTTAAATCCAAAATGTGAAAGAGTAAAGAATGTTGATATTCTTACTGTAACATAAAAGAAAAGGGAGGAATTGATTAATATGATGGATGTAAAGGTTAATTCATCAAGTATTTTATGCACATTAGGTAAAGAGAAAGAGGGATCCACAAATATAACCTTCAAGAGGACCCAAATTAGATTAACACAACCCAAATGGATGTAGGGGTGCTAATGCAAAATCTAATTCCTTTCAAGGGTGTATAATTAATTATCTCTTTCTTGTTTGATTTTTTCTTTCCCTTTAGTGTAATTTATTGATTGACTAATGCCAATTGAAATTAAGTGATCTAATGTTAGTTGATTGATTAATTGTAATGCGAGTAAAATAGAAGCACATGTAACAACCAAACACATAAAAGACCCAATCAGATATCTCAAATAAAATTTTATTAAATAACAAAGAGGGAAATTAAACTCACCTTGAGGACTAGTAGAGGTCACAAGATCAAATCTGAAAATGGGCTTGCAGACTATAACATAAACTAAAATCGCGTTGGATTTGAAACTTGTAAGATGGAAAATGCTGACTGTAAAAATTTGAGAGCTCTAGGAACAAGTCAACTTCCTGGGTATAGGTTGAGGTTGATATGTACTTGCACTATCCAAAAATCTAAGATCAAATGTCTGATAGAAACTATAACCCTAGATTCGCCAATTTCGGTCCTGAAAAACCTAAAAAACCTGCAAATCTGCTCCTACACAAGAAAAATGGAAATTTGTTGGGGGGAAGGGGCTTGCCTTGGTCAAGCCCATATTTAGGAATTAACTTTGAATTGAAATAAAAGCATGTAAAAGAAAGACAAATATGAATATTCACCTTGCTTGTCAAACCTTTATGGATGGATTCAAATCCACTACCCATAAAGATGTATGAATGCTTGTGTATAAGTTGATGTAGAGTGTAGGATGTCTTCACAAATGTAATAGATCTACAAGTATCAAAGTATAGATCATGGATGTAAGTATGCTTGAATGGATGTGCAATGTGGATGAATGTAGATCTCCTCCCTTGATGGCCAACTCTACTATCTCCTTGAATAAATAATCTATATCCATGGAAGCAAATGGTTTCTTGAAATGAATGCCTCCAATGAATCCTTGCTTGCTTTGCTTGAACTCCTTGAATGCACCTTGAACTTGATAGCTTGCAATTGATGGCTTGAGTGTTTTGTGATTGCATATATTGTGGATTGAATGCACATGCAATGGAATTATGTATATGTATGTCATGTATATATATCCAAATGAAGGGAAATGACCCCATTTTATAGCAACCCAAAGTTCAAATCCGTGAAGGATGACAAAGAAGAGAGAGAAAGAAAGATACCTTGCATTGGGCCCAGAGACCAATCAAAATTCAAAACCTTGGGTACAGGTTGAGGTTGGCCTATACTTAAGGGTGCAAAAATCAAGAAAAGAACTCCATATCCTAAGAGGTATTAAGGGATCTAGGGGAAATGCGGGACAAAGTGATAAATCAAGCATAAATGCATCCATGTTCTAGGAGATCACTAAAATGCGCTCTAATAGGTCCTTTGAGCTTCCAAATTATTGGGTGCTATGTTTTAGGATGATACGCTTACCAATGTGGAGTTTGTTAGATGTGCCATAGAGTTGGAGACTTGTATGGGACATTGAAGTTAACACTTGGTTGCAACACTTGTGTTAAAGGTTGATATAGAAAGGAAATAAAATAAACATTAGTCCAATTACTTGATATCTAGAATATGAATGCTATATAATATAACATTTTTATAGGTTATATTATATTATTTGTGTGTTGAGATTTATTTATTACTAGCTCAAGTTATGTTTAGATGATAACAAGCTCTTCAAGAGAAGGTTTCCTAGGTAGAAGGATCTTAAACTTGATATGTATTATTTATAAAATGATGATCTTAATTTATACATGCATTACCTCTTTGTACTAAGTCTCCTCAAGATGTTGGCTTCTTATAGTAGCATTCAATATTTAGGAACAATATTACATGCCCTAATGCATTGATCCTTTTGAAATTGATTTGAAACCAAAGTCAAGGCCCAAAAAGAAACAATAACACATAGTTATACAATGTTTGGTTGGAAGTTTGAGCAATAAGAAAGAAGCATGTTAAAGATTATTCACAATAAAATAAAATATAATTAAGGCTGATTAGAATTTAGTGATGCAAAATGTTATCCTTTTATTCATAAGTGTAAAATTTATAGTATTTTACCTTCTTAAATTAACTTTCTAAAATAATTCACTACCTTAATTAGAGCTTATTTTCTCTTTTTATCTTTCCCTTATACTCTTTAATTATTTACATGTCACTTTCAAAAAAGAAACTAGATATAGCTACTCTCTCATGTACAACACATCTTTTCATTTACAATGGTTTATTTCATTCTCTCTTTTAAGAAATACATTATCATATTCATCCCTTATAGAAAATTCATTTATAGATTAATTATTTTTTTATTATTATCATTGGATGGTGCACCCTTGCTAAACATGGTTCAACTATTGATAAATAGGAGATATTTTCCACAACAAGTCAAATTATGATATTTCTATTAGGATTCAACTGAGTAGTAGTTTGCGTCAAAATCATTGACCCATGTTTCATGAGTAGTGGTTCATAAGAACCCATCTCTCATGAGATTGAATGCAACACTTATCACTCATTGCACCTAGGTGACGCTCACAAAGGTGAAGTATTTGGACTTCTCAAAAGGTCACCCATCCCAACACTACTATAGCTTGAGCGTGCTTAACTACGAAGTTTCCTCCATAGTTAGGTACATTGTGCTTGCAAACCCATTTGTAAAACCTTCAAAAAGTGTCATTCCTTGTGAACCATTCATTAAAAAGACCCTTAAGCTTACCAATTGATTAGTAGGAGATATTTTCCACGATAATCCAAATTGTAATATTTTTATTAGGATTTAATTGTGTATTAATTTGAGTCAAACTCGTTGACCCATGTTTCATGAGTAGTGGTTCACGAGATCCCATCTCTCATGAGAATTAATGGAACACTCACTCATAATTTGATATGTTTTTACACAAGTATTTTGTAACAAGGTTTAAATATAAGACAACAATTAGAAGGAATTAGGAATGTATATTAGAGGTTAAAATGATAACTTCTCATAACTAAATCCTTGCACAACTAGATAAACACAAGTTATAACCTATAACACACATATTTTTTGTATAAAGATAACAAAACTTGGACTATAAATCTAGAATAAAATATTATTATTACATGATCACATAAACTATTTTTAGAATTTGACACAATATATATTTCCCAAGAAAGAAATAAATTCCTATTTTATTGCTTGAAAGGTATAAACAAATTGAATAAAATCTTGCGAATAATAGTAATTCTTGAATCAAATTATACAATGTTATTTTTTGAAAAAAATGAGTTATAGTCTTAAAAAAAAACTAGAAAGAACTATCTCTAATTGTTCCAAGTTCCATTTTCTGTATCACTAAGAATTATTTTTCCTTGTTTAACTCCTTAGAAAGCTCCAAATAGGCAATTGGTGAAAGAAGGTTCTTAAATTTTTCAAAATCCTTGTTGCTTTGCATGTTCCTATATTTACTCCGACCACATAAATGCTTGCAAGATGGTCAAACTATTCACAGTGTTGTCTTAATTTCCCCAAACTAACTTTCATCCTCTTTAACTACCTTTTAATGCTTTCAAATGATTACTAGTCACACATTTTCAATGAAGTTGAACTTAAATAGGTCTCCATGAGGCATAGGATAAGGTCTCTTCATTATGAAAATCATCTATTTTCTTATATTTGTTGTTGAATAGCCTTCTTCCCACTAAAATGACTTGAAAAACCTTGTTTACTGTAGACACCATGTTTTGATGATATATGGTTTATTCCCAAGAACTCTATCATATATTGTCATACATTATTTTATGTTTCTCAATTTTCATGCATTATTCACTACACTAAGTAAAATTTGTACATGACTACCCCATTACCTTGAGAACACTATCATAGATAATCTTGTCAAAGCCTAAAATTTCTTCTATATGTTCTCATAGACTATGTGCTTTTCATGTGAATTGTTATGAATCCTATATAGCCATTTCATCATTTGATTATCAAGTTAGGATGGTCATACTTCACGTGGTTTATCTCCTTTGAACTTGAATCTCATACTTTCACATGGACTATGAATCTATCACTACTTTGACACTTTCAAGTTTCTTTTTACTATAGTTTGAAGGTCGCCATGGATTGTCCTACACATTTCCCTCTTTACATGATAGTTAAGGTTTGAAGAGATATTTAAATATTTTTCCCTTATCAATATAAAATTTACAATTTATGGACTTCCATTTATATGCTCTTGATATTTCACTCCCTCTTCATCCTCTCCTTAACTTTAATGATGTCATTAACCTTCTTATCCAACTCCTAAACTATAATTTTCATACACTTTATGATCCACAACTCATAAAAAGTAGATAAATAATATAATCAAATTCACCAAAATTAGAGATATCATAGCCTTTGTAGATATTAAAATCACCATCATTTGAAGTTTCATGTTGTACAAGCTTCTTTGCTCCTTGAGCACTAGGATCACCCTTATCATTGACCTTAGCCCTAGACTTAAAATTATCTTCAAATAACAATTGGATTTCCTCTTCAAAATTGTTAAATTTATAACAAACTTGTAAAAGGTACCATTATTATAACATTCATGGAGTTTCCCTTCCCAACGAGTGTGTAATGTGTGAGTTACATATTATTAAATATTGTCCTTTTATGGTTATGATTCTTTTCATAGTTTTCACCATGTACTATATGGGGACATCTTTTACCATAGGATAAATTGAAGAATAAGAGACCATGAATATCCTAAATCTTACTCACTCTCTGAAGAAACACCATTATCCAAATATTATCCTATTGTTTAAAAAAAACATACTATTTTGATGGCATTCACTATATCATGTTTGTTAAAAATTATCTCTAGTTTTGATGAAGTTATTTATGGTCTTTGTTACCATCATACCTTTCTTTTATAATTTGTACATGGCTCCTCTAGCACTATATTCTTCACTACTTTTTGGCATTTGAATATTACCCCTTTTATACACCATATAAGAGGCTTAACTTCCCTTACCTTAACACTATTTCTTTAATGTATGCACATGTTATTAGAGCTTCAATATATATTTCATAGGAGTTAAATCTTGTCTTTCATGAAAGGTATGCAAACTTCGTGACAACATTCCACTATCATTTCTCATGGAACACCACCCTTGCTCACATGTCTACCTTAGGATTGTCACACCATTAAAATTGTGATTTTGCATACACAATATTATTTCATATATGTGGGATGTCTCTTAGTAACTAGGCCTTCTCTTAGTCACTCTGCTATATCTTGAACACTCATACCCTATAAGTCATTACATAGTGACATGCACACGTTGAAAAGATAATTATTGATAACATAATAAAACATCTTGCTATCCTTTTATCATGAAACATTATCTTCCTTTAAATATCCTTGTTCTGTTCACAATCTTTTATCACTTACTAAGGTCCATGCAAGGTCTACAATGAAAAACACTACCATGACTAGTTACTATGTCCTTTCTGATTAGGAATGCACCTTTGTAACTTTTTCATGAAACTTGTCTTAGTTTTTGTATGATTTTCATGATTGTACATGTGTACAAGATTTTGTACCTTCATAGAATTAGTATCATACAATAAATCAAATAGAGACTAAATAAACCACAATTAATACTCTATTTAGCAAATGAAGCACAATTAAGTATCCTATGGCTCTCTATCTAAGAGTGTTAATGTGAAGCTCTCAGAAAGCTACCATTAATGACAATCCTAGAATGAGAAATGATTAAGATAAAGCAAATGCTAACAATTAGTTCAAATTGAATGCTCAAATTAACTCTAAATTTCCTTTCTAGCTATAAAATGCAAGAGGTTCTATGCAATTCTAAGATGTGTGGTTATGAATTATGATTGATTTTAGCCTTCCTTTTATAGATTTATGCAAGGGTAGGGGGTGTAGTTGTGTTGATCATGATTAAGCCTTGGTTGAGTCTTTGGTTCCACCCTTTGAAGACAATTTAAATATTGTGTCCTCAAAGCTTGGGACAAGTAGACAAGATGAATGGACAAGATTCTATTTCACTTTTAGTGATTGAGATTGAATTTGGCTTGATCCATGTGAATGCCTTTCTCAAATCCTATTGGTTGATTGAATTCCCTCCCCTCTTGGGTTGTTGAGAGAAATTAGGATTTATTAAATGATTTTAATTGATTTATTTAGCCATGCACCCCTTGAATGGGTTGAATTTGATTTATTTCAAACTATACAATTAATTGAATTAATTGCACCTTGATTTGATTTAACTTGATTTAAAATGCTCCCAACTTTGATTTATCTTGATTTAAAGCTTGATTTTAATTTTGATTGGCTAAATGCTTGTTTTGATTCAATTTCTTTGATCTTGTCCTTGATTTTCCTTGATTTGCTTTGATTTACTTGATTTACCTTGATTTATTACTTAATTGTCTTTGTCCATTTTCAGGTGATTACAAATGCCCCTCTTTGCGTTGACGTGTGAAGCATGTCGATTCAAAGAATACTTTGATCTTGCTGATGATAGGTCCTGATTCTATCGATGGTCGATCTCTGATGTTTGTTTGGTATTACTCGATGATGTATTCTTGATATTTGATATGAAATTGATGCGGTTTGGATGATGTTCGTTCAATTAATGTTACTCTTTGATGGTCATTTTGATGATTGATTCTTGATATGATGGTTGATCTGATGAAGGATTTTGATGTGATACCTGATTATACGATATACTTTGATGCGATGCCCCATTCGATTGATTAACAAAATTTTTTTTGATAAAAGCTTGTGCTTTGATTTGATGGTCGATCTCTTGATTCGATGATGATGTTGTTGATGCTGATTATCCAATGGTATGCCCCCTCGGAAATGAAATAAAATTTGATTGATGATTGAAAATTTTGATGATTTAGGTCAAGTTATGTTGATTTAGTTCCATTTATAATGAATTTTAATTTCATTTCCGATATTGTTTTTACATCTGTTTGATTACAAATGCCCCAGCTCTGGTTGATTTGATGAAAAATTCAAGTTCTTAGGTAAATTATGGTAAAAGATTCCTCTTTTAGGTCAAAAGATACCCTTTTTAGGTCAAAAGGACCTATATAAAGGGGTAAAAAGTTCATTTACTATTCATTTTCACTTTTACTTTTCACTTTTTTTGCTCTTTGATTTTTGTTGACTTTTGATGATGTCGATCCCCATTTGTGAGCATAGATTCAAGTGAGGTCATCGATATCAGCATCCACCTGGCTCTAGACCTCCAATGAGTACTTAAACCTCTTCATTTTGTTGATTAATGCATTTAATTTCCAGAAATCTCAATTTTTCCTATAGAAACCCTCTTTTTTTCCTTTTTAAAATCCAAATAGCACTTTTACCCAATTAAACTGCGCTTTTGGTCTCCTAGTTTCCCTTCCGTGACTTTAAACTATGCTTTCACATTCTGAAACTGCGCTTATACTCGACTTTAAACTGTGCTTCTGATCTTTTTAATAGCGCTTTCAAATTCGTTGAGTGATTTTTCCCCAAAGTTGTGCTTTTAATCCATTAAGTAGCACTTTTACACCATTAAACATCGGTTTTACATTTTTGCACTTTTAAAGCATGAAATAGCGCTTTCCCCCTGCCAAAAAATACTTGGAATTGTTGAAGTCCACTTTGCAATTTGCTCAACATCGTCGATCAGATGATAGGTTAATGTAATGATCCTTATGTTTATAGCGAGTTATAAGATGTCAGTATGAGTTAGTCATAGTATGAATATTTATTCATCAATCTAGATTCAGATGATGGGTGATGATAAATTTTCCATTCTATCTGAGTAGAAACATGAAAATTGATTGTGGTTTGGTATTTTGAAGATTTTTTATTGACTTAGAATGATCCAAATAATAACTGATTTCAATATTGATGTGATTGAACTTTCTTTTTGCAGGAGGTCCTGATGTCTTTGGGTATTCGTGGGTTCTAGCCATTATCATGGAGTATGATTCCTGATTTGAGTGCGGTGAATCATCGCCATATTAGTCTTTGAAACTTGTCTTTCATGTTGTATCTTCCTTGATTCCAAGTGAATCAGGGTCTCATCATTGCTATGGCTGAGCGTTGGCACTCAGACCATAATACTTTCCATTTTCCACTAGGGGAGAGGACCATTACTCCCGAGGATGTATATTGTATCCTCCGTATACCTACTCATGGTGAGTAAGTGTATTACGATTCTCTTTATGATGGATCTGCATGTCAGTAGGTGTTTGGTGATCCTACCATTGGTGACGCTCACATCCAGTGGGCGCAGTTCGTTTCATTTCCTGTATTGCCAGCTATTTTTGGCACCTTGATTGGCAGATTCTTGCTTCCTGATAGATGCGAGCACGGGTTCACTGTCAGTTGGGGTCCTATCCTTGAGGATCTAATGGCACATCCTTGTCACTTTGATTAGGTTTCTTGTGTCTTGGCTCAGTTATACCATGTGTTACATAGAGTGGTTTATAGGCATTCTGCTACACTTACTCCAGGAGCTATCCTTTTACAACTTTGGACCTGGGAGCATATCCCAGCGACACATCCTATTATAGCATGAGATTTTTAGCCAGGTTGGCCATTTTCTTGGATGTACGAGGGTATTATCATCTAGACCCATATGGATAAGCTGGATTACTGGTGGTGCATCATTGATGGCATGGATACTATTGTGTGGAGGCCATATCTTGGTTGCGAGGCTTGGCCTGAGGATGATGCTAAGCTACCTTACATGTTCTACCCCTAATGGATGATCATACATTCCACATATATAATTGAGAGGTTCTGCTTTCAACAAGTTTTGTGTCAGTATGGGTGCACATAGGATATGCCACAGGGAGTAGCTATGTATGCTCGGGTGTAGGCCGAGAGATCATTGTGGGGTCCATGTGTAGATTATAGGATAGTTATGCTAGAGATTTGACATATTGGGTATCATCCTTGGTCTGCTAGATCACACATCATGGATGCTGGTATCACTGATGAGTATGTTGCTTGGATTCATCGCTATCCTTTTCCTAAATTCACGGATCCTGCGAAGAGAGTTCTTGCCATTAATGAGCTATCAAATGGAGATGATGGGGATGCAGGAGATGGTGGTGATGATGATGGTGGAGATGATGGTGGAGATGGTGGTGGTAGGATTAGGGGACGGCATGGACAATGTGGTCGTCGAGGGGCTAGAGCAGGTAGAGTTCATATTCTAGTTATTTCTACTGCTCCTATTCCTCCTAGGGGTGATGATCAGGTGATAGGTCATTATGTGGATAGAGTTCTTCATCATGTTGCCAGAGATCCAACAGATAGACCTAGATTCAGGCATCATTGGGAGGTTGATGTAGATATTGCACAAGTTTTACTTGATCAGGCACAAGGTGCTCCCGCTCAGCAAGTTATTCAGCCAGTTGTTCCACAGGTTCAGGAAACTTCTTCTGCTTCTGCTTCAACTTTAGTTTCAATGCCATCTTCATCCTCACATCCTTCTTCTTTAGGTTTTGTTCCATCATTGGGTGTTCCATCTTCGGTGATGCCTTCCTCATTTGTACCTCCACTACAAACTTCTGTTGCGTAGGCTCCTAGTGTGATTGCACCAGAGGGGCAGGCTTTATAGTTTGATATCTCTGAGATTAGATAGGAGATGAGATAGTTTAGTTCTATGATGTAGAGTTTCATGCCTGATATGAGTCAGCAAGGTTTATAGGCAAGTTCGAGTCGGCCTCCAGATAGTGCTCCTAGTCCTGATGGTATTGATGGTGTTGGTGGTTTGGCTCTTTGAGATATTTCTTATTTTATGATTGATATACATGATCTCATTTATTTTTTGTTATCAAGACATTTGAACTCTTATCATATCATTTTTGATTCATTGATGTTGCTTATGTTGATACTTTGGTAAACATTGATGTTCAGATATTGCTTTTATGATCATTCATTTAGACTCTGATATCTTGTTGATTTAATGATGATGCTACCATGGACTTTGATTCTCTCTTTGATAGATTTCACTATATAGGATGTCATGATGTGTTGGATCCTCTTTTTCAAGTGTGTTGCTATGATATGCAGATCTAGATGATTCTATCTCCTATATGCTTTGTTTTATGCTTTTCAGAATGCAACTTTTGAAATGTATGCATATGTTCTATTGATGCTTAAATGATTGTCTTATGTATGACTTAGAATAGATGGATGTAATGTTGATTTAATAATTAATGATTTTGTATGCAATGGATATAATGGATGTATTTCTTTTGATATGCAAATGTAATGGATATATGATTGATGCAATGACCATGAGCTTTTAATAATTAATGATTCTAAATGTGATATGGATGGATGATAATATCATGAATGATGTCCTCTAATGAAATTTAATGAATAATGCCATGTTTCACTAAATGATATGCCTTTAATGATGAATGATCTTAATGGATGCAATGAATGTTTTACTAACTAATGCACTGCACTTAATGGATTGATACTTAAGAATGCACCTTAAATGAGATGAATGCAATCTAATGATAATTAACGAACTTAATGAAATTTAAATGGATGCAATCTAATGATAATACCACTTAATGTAATGTAAACTAGTTTTTAATGATATATGCAATCTAATGCAATGAACTTAATGATCCAAATGTTGGGCACATTTAAATGAATGCAAGATTTAATGAAGGTGGCTTAATGCAACTTAACTAATGCAAGTGAACTAATGAAATGCACTTTGTTTTTGAATTGTTTTTTTTTTAATTTCCAACACATTTGATCACATATAGTTGTTTTTTATTATCCTTTGATTTTTTATTTGACTACACCCCCTTTCTCTTTTCCTTTTGCAAATTAAGCTAAGAAAGGCAAAATATATTAAATGCATTTGATCTAAGATGTATGCAAGTAACTGTCATTATTCAAAATTTGGAGCTTATAATCATCATTGAGCGATTTTGGAATCCCGTTTAGTACAACCATCACTTGTTCAATTGTTATGATATGAATACCTTTTTGCACCTCTTTCTTTGCTTTCTCATCTCTTTTTGGTACGACTATCACTGATTGAAGCCAATCATGAGAGTGTGAATAGTGATTTTGTCAGATTCTATGTTGCAAGTGGATTTTGGTATTATGATATTGAAGATCAAAATAACCAAGGTATCCTTTTGCGTAAACAAATAGAAATCTTAGGTTTATCCTATGTACAAGTCCTCAATGATTCTTTGATGAACACGTCCTTAGAAAAATAATACATGATTTAAAACTTTGATTTTAAAACAGTCATTCAGAAATCAACCAAAATATCATCCTTTCATCATAGCTTGTCTAGTTTAAACTTTCATCGATTTGCTAGAAAGACATGATTTCCTCAATTAAGTCAACACAAAAAATTTTTTGCAATGTTTTTCAAATCCATATTTCAAGTGTAGTTCCATCCATTTCATACTTTTAATCCTGATAAATATAAGGTCATGTAAGATCTTGGATCAAATTTTGCGTTTGGTTCAAATTGGATTAGAATGTAGATTTGATTAAGTGTTCCTCTTTTATTTTTGATGAATTGATTCCATGATTGATTGAAATTTGCTTTGATGAATCCTTGATCCTTTTGAGTAGATTGTCCCCAGTTTGATATGATTTCATTTGTGAGACTTAGGACTATTTGCAGATTAGGTGACCAAAATCTTTAGGTACTTGCAAATGCAATTGTGGGGTTTTATTATGCAATATATACAAATGCTAGCAAATGCAATATTTACAAGGTGACCTTCTAGGCATGCAACTAACTTGGACTTTCAATGGCGCCTGTTTACCAAGTTTTCAATGATTGAATGGATCTTGCTCTTTTTTTCTATTTTTAAAGCTTTTTTCTTTTTTTGCTACCAAAGTGCCTATTTTCTAGGTTTTCACCAAGATACTTTTTCTCTTTTTTCAATTTTTTTCATTTTTCCTTTTTTTCAATTTTTTTTCATATCATCAAGGCACCTATTTGCTAGGTTTACACCAAGACAACATCTTTTGAGGATCATATATGAATATTTTTGGTATTTCTTCATGCTCAATTTTCCACTCTTTTTGATCTTTTCTGCTTTTCCAATTTGTTTGTTATTTTCTGCTTTTCAATTATTTTTGGTATTTTCAAGATCTCTTTTGACTATATACAATAAATATGATGCTTTCCATCTAATTTCTGATACTCTTTATACTCTTTCATTTACCTCATGTATAGAACCTCTTTAGATGTATGCTATTGATAGGTTCTTGTAGTTCTTCTCCATCACAATCCGCTAATTTGTAGGTACTGGTCCCAAAAGAAGAAGTAATCACAAATGGTCCTAACCAGTTTGCTTCCCATTTTCCCTTCTTTTCCCTTTCTTCTTGATTCTTGGGATTCTCTCACAAAACTAGGTCTCCTATTTGAAATGTTCTTGACTTGATATGCTTGTTATAAGTCCTTGACATTCTATTTTGATATACCTTCAAATGATCAAATGCTTGTTGTTGTTTCTCATCTAGGAGTTCTAGTTCATGTAGCTTAGAAACTCTATAGTCTTCCTCACTTATCAAACCATGAAGAGATACCCTTAAGGATGGAATTTCTACCTCCAAAGGCAAAACTACTTCTTCTCCAAAGACTAAGGAAAAGGGTGTAGCTCCTATTAGCGTTCTTATGCTTGTTCTATAAGCCCATAAGGTCAGGTTTATTTTTATGTGCCAATCTCTACCTGAATTGTCCACCGTTCTCTTCAATATCTTCAAGATGTTTTTATTTGTTGCTTTGACTTGTAAATTACCTTGGGGGTAATATATTGATGAAGAATGATGAATCATGTGAAACTTTGTGCATAACTCCTTTAGGTCTTTATTTTTGAAGTGCTTTGCATTATCCGTTATGATGGCATGAGGTATGTCATATCTACAAATGATGTGACTTAGGATAAACAAAGATATTTGCTTTCCCGTTGCAGTTGATAAAGGTACAACTTCCACCCATTTGGTAAAGTACTCCGTTGTCGTGATGATGAATTTATGACCATTTGAGGATGGTGGATAAATCATTCCTATTAAATCTAGACCCCATTGATAGAATGACCAAGGTGTTGTCATTGGATGAAGCTCTTGTGCAGGCACATGTATCAAGTTTCCATGGAATTAACACTTTCTACAAGTTTTGGCAAAGTTACAAGCGTATTTCTCCATCGTAGGCTAAAAATATCATATCCTAAGAAGTTTCTTAACTAGGGTTAATCCATTCGAATGTGACCCAAAAATTCCCTCGTGGCTTTCTTGCAAGGCTACATTTGATTCCTCTTCTTCTAGACATCTAAGGAGCATTCTGTCTAGACTTTTACGATACAATGTTTTAGAAATTATGGTATATCGGGAGGCTTGGTGAATGAAGCTTTTCTTTTGATTCCTAGTTTGGTCTATGGGTAAGATTTGATCTTTTAAGTAAGTGTAAATAGGTCCATACCAAGGTGATTTGTGTGTAGTTAGCAAGCAAATGGTATAAGGATGGGTAGGGTCAAATGCTAGTTGTTCCACTTCTTCTACTAGGAATTCATATCTGGCACTTTGATCAGGCATTTTTAGAAGTGATGCCAAAGTTGCCATTGCATTTGCTGCTTTGTTCTTTTCTCTTGGCACTTGCTCAAATGTAATAAGAATGAAGTACTTAAGATTTTCCACCATGTTTTTATAAGGCACCAACTTTTCATCTTTTGTCTGATATTATTCATTAACCTAATTAATGACTAATTGTGAGTCTCCATAAACCTTTAGTTCTGTCACCTTCCATTCTAATGCCAACTTGATTCCAATAACCAAGGCTTCATATTCTGCTATGTTATTGGTGCATGGAAATAGCAATTTATATGACTTTTGAATTGTAGATCCTTGAGGCATGATTAGAAGTATGCCTGCTCCTGATCCATGTTGAGTGTAGGAACCATCAAAATATAGTTGCCATGTCTTTGCCTCAACATTCACAATCTCTAAATCCAAGAATTCTACTTGAATGGGATGATCATCTTGTAATGGTGCTTCTGCTAATTGGTCAGTAATGACTTGCCCGTTGATAGATTTGCAGTCTACATACTCAATGTTGAATTCACTCGACACCATGACCCATTTGGCTAGCCTTCCATTTAATGTTGTTTTACTAAGTAGATACTTCAAAGGATCTATCTTGGAAATGATTCTTATCTTATGAGCTAGCATATAATGGTGTAATTTTTGGGAAGAAAAAACCACAGCCAAGTATGCCCTTTCAATGAATGTATAATTCAACTCGCATTTGACCAAGGTTCTACTTATGTAGTATATTGCTTTTTCCTTGCCTGTTTCATCTTCTTGTGCCAAAAGTGTCCCCAATGAATTCTCTGTTGCTGAAATATATAGGATCAAGGGCTTGCCTCTGATAGGTGGCATTGAGATTGGAGGGTTCATGAGGTATTTCTTCAATAAATTGAATGCTTCTTCACACTTTTCATGCCATTTGAAAATTGTATCTTTATGCAAAAGTTGGGTGAAGTTATGACATTTTTCCGCTAGTTGAGATATAAATCTCCTGATGGATTGAATTCTCCCTTTTAGTGACCTCATTTGGCTAATGTTTTTAGGTGCTTCCATCTCCATAATGGCCTTGACTTTAGCGGAATCCACCTCTATTCCTTTTGTTGATACAATGTAGCCTAGTAGTTTTCCTGATTGGACCCCAAATGCATACTCTTTAGGATTGAGCCTTACTTTGAATTGCTCTAATCTGTCAAAAAATTTCTCTAGAATTGGTAGATGCTCCTCCCTTGAATGAGATTTTTCTAGTATGTCATCTACATAATCTTCCATGAACTTATGCATCATATCATGGAATATTGTGGTCATGGCCCTTTGATATGTTGCCCTGACATTCTTTAGACCAAAGGGCATAACATTCCAGTAGAATGTCCCCCATGCGCATGTAAATGTTGTTTTATCTTTGTCCTTAGGTGCTATCTTGATCTGGTTATAGCCACTAAATCCATCCATAAGTGAAAACATGGAATGTCCCGTTGTTAAGTCTACAATGGTGTCTATGCTTGGAAGAGGAAAGTCATCTTTAGGGCATGCCAAGTTTAAGTTTCTAAAATCCATGCAAATCCTGATGGACTTATTTGCTTTTGAAATTGGTACAATATTTGAAATCCATTGTGTATAATCAATGGCTCTAATAAATCGCACCTTTAGCAATTTCTCTAATTCCACTTTCATTAGCAAGGCTATGTGTGGATGCATCTTCCTTAACTTTTGTTTGACTAGTTTGACTCCTTCTTTGATATTCAAATGATGCATAATCAAGTTTGGATCCAATCCCGACATATCATCATATGACCAAGCAAAATTGATTTGCTTTTCCTTGAAATTTTTTATGAATTCTTTCCTTTCTTCACTAGATAAGGATGTTGCTAGGTGTATGATCTTTGGCTCAGTTTCTGATCAAATGTTTATCTTTTCTGTAGGTTCGATCAAAATTGGAGATCTTTCTTCATAATGTTCTGGTAGAGAATCCAAACTTCCTTCCTTAGGTGCCTCAATTAGGTTTTCACCTTTGGAAACATCCTTTATTTATTTTTCTTTTGGATCTAATATTTCCACAATGTGGTTTTCAACACTTGATTCTTTTCCTCTTTTTTTTTCTTTTTTTTTTTCATTTTTTCGTGGATTGAAAGTTTGGATACTCCCCTTTATCATTTCTATCTGATATTCCATAGTAGAAGAAGGTTCAACCGCATTGAGATATTGGGACACCACATTATCATTCAAAAAGGTTGGGAGGGTGGGTTTCTCCATGGAATCCCATTCGATTAATTTCGGGTGTATGAGAGTTAAGGGGTCAATACTTGGGTTTGGTTCAATGGGATTTATAGATAAGACCTCATTATATTCATACATTGTATCATTCAAGTCTATGACATGGGCCTCTTCTAAATGTTCTAAAGAAGTAGGATCAAAGTCTTCCTCACTAGACTCCTCTAAGGTTTCCATTGGATAAAAGTCATGTGGATTAAACCTAATGTTTGATTCCTCCATAGTAGGTCTCCATGAAGGTACATAGGGTTCACTTACCCATTGATTAATCACTATTTCTATGCTTGGCACATCATTTAGAACCACTTGATTTGAACTAGATGCTTGATTTGAACTTGATTATGCTATCTGTCCTTTGTCCTTACTAGAAGTGTAGGTATGAATAACATCAATTCCCTTATCATGACATGACTCATCAGATAATGTATCCCATTCCCACTCATTAGAATCTTCATCACTATGATATTCTAATTGCAATATTTGACCATGGAGTTTAGGATAGTGTTTTTGAGTGTACCCTTCTTCAAGATAACCTAATCCGGTCTTCTCCCTACTATCTTGCCATGTTATTTCTATAGGTTCAATGAGCCCTTCATTCTTCATGCCCAAAGGTCCTTGGCCTTTGTACCCCATCTTTTTCATGATTTGAAACCCTTTCCCATATTGATGTGTGGGAATGGTTATATTTTGAATGTGTTTAACATGTGCACTTGATTCTTCATCTTTGTATAACCAGTTTAGAATCTCATTGTCTTCTTCATCCATGGTAGATGATGTGCTTGCCCTCACAAAGTTATCATTATAGTTATGGGGTAGATTTGAGGGTCTTCCATTGGACTTAGGGGATAAGGGTAAGTCCATCATGGATAGGGAGTATTCGCGTACTCCTTTTTGTTTGATTTTGCATTGCTCATCAAAATTCTTCATCATTTGGTCCATTTTCTGATAATGGGCATCTTTGGTGTATACTTGAATAGCTTTGATTTTGTCTTCTTTCAATTTTTCAATAATATTATCCTCAGTAACCTTCTCTTTTCCTTTAGTCGATGTAGCTAGGTTAGTGAGTTGTAGTATGTCTTCAATAACAACTTCCTTTTCTATCTTTTCTTTTCCCTTCAATAATGGGATGTCTTTAGAAATTTTCCCTTGCTCCATTTGATTAGGTATAGAACCTTATGCATTGTGTGGGACTAAAGAGTCATTGATAGGCTTGATATTGTTACAATATTGGAAGGGGTTTAAGTCCCTACTTACCATTATTTCTTGCCATAGATAAGGAAACTTTAAGCATTGGTGATAAGTAGAAGGAACCACCTACATTTCATGGATCCATGACCTTCCTAACAAGATATTGTAGGTAAAATTTAGATCTAGCACTTGAAAAATGGTCTCTTTTTGCATGGGACCAACTCTTATGGGTAGTACTATGACTCCTTTTGAAGCTCTTTCTTCATCATCATAGGCTTTAATAGTTATCTTTTTCTTAGGGTCAATAGCCTCCTCAGAAAATCCTAGGGCTTTCACTAGGCTAAGGGTACAAATGTTTAAGTAGGCTCCTCCATCTATAAGGACTCTTTTCACCCTATGCTTATGAATCAAGACTTCTATGTGCAAAGGCAAGTTTTGAGGATGATTAAGTGACATGTCATCTTACTCAGAAAATGATAAACAATGGGGTGCAATGAGGTGTCCCACCATATTTTGAAATTTGTCTACCTCCTAATTTAGAGGCACATTGGTTTCCAATAAGGCTTTCTCCAAGATATCCTTATGAGTTGGTGATAATTTGAGCAACTCAAGAATATAAATTTGAGTGGGAGTTCTTTATAGTTGATCAACCAAGTTATATTGTTTTGATGATGAATTCAAAGCTTGGTTTGATAGAACAATTTTAGGAGCATTTGTAGGTAGAATGATTTTCGATGCTTGCCCCCTAGTGACGACATTTGATGATGCTTCTCTTAATTTCTCCTTTACTACTATAACATTTATGGTATTATCTTCTTCACTTAAAGTATTGATCGTGTTATCATAAGTAGGAGAAAAGTTCACCTTCTCATTACCTCTTTTCTGATTTTGATTGGCATTAGATGACTCACCCTTTTCATGGTTCAAAAAGGAGTTCTTGAAGGCCATATGATCCTCATTGTTTTGAGGTCCTTCAACTTTGATAGTTCCATCATCTATTAAATCTTGCACTAAGTGTTTCAACCTCATGCATTCATTGGTTTTATGACCTCTATTTCGATGATACTCATAATGATGAGAATCATTCCACCAATTAGGTTTAACTTGAGGTTCAAAATCTCTTAAATTAGGTAATGTGATGATCTTGTTAGCAACCAAGTTCCTTAATGCATTCTCCAAAGGTTCACCTAAAAAGGTGAATTTTCTCTTGTTATAAGTGGAGTAAAAGGGTTTGGGCTTATTCCCATTAGCATTATTATAAGGATTATTAGCATTGTTGTTGGAATTGTTGGAATTGTTATTGGAATTGTTGGAATTAAATGGACCCTTGTTCGATTGATTAACTTTATTTGAATAATTAGCTCCACTTGATAAGGTAAAAGGGGTTGCCTTCAAATTGTGGGCCTCCACAACTCCATCGTTCACAAGATTTTTGTTATTATTCTTTAGCCATAACTTAGGCTTATCATTGTGATTAGTGGCCCCTTTATTAATGACATATTTAGACACATAATAATAATTATTGTTGTTGGTATTGGATTTGTTGTCTTTAAATGATTTTATCTCTCCTCTCTTTACCAATACATCCTCAATCTTGATCCCATTTTCGATAAGTTTTTCAAATTTTGGGGGACATTGGAGTTGTAGTCAATAATTCATTTCCATGGTCAAATTGTTTGTAAAGATTTCCATCTTCTCTTTATCAGGGATACTTCATGGATACCTTGCAAAAATGGTCCTCCACTTTTGTAGGAATCCTAAGAAGGATTCTCCATCTTTTTGTTTGGTATCACACAATTTGAGCATCGTGATTTCATGCTCAATATTATAGGAATAGTGGGTTACAAACTTGGAGGCTAATTCCTCAAAGGTATTTATTCCTTGGGGTAACTTTGAAAACCACTCCATTGCAGGACCTCCTAAGCTCCTAGGAAAGAGTCTCATTAGGTACGTATCATTGTGCATGAACTCAATGCTTAAGGCACAAAACTCCCTTAGATGGTCCTGTGGGTCTGTTTTACCCATATACTTATCATATTTAGGAAAAATGGTATTGAAAGGAAAGGGTACCATAACTAAGCTTTTTTTGAATGGGAAAGGACACAAAGCTTCAATAGAAAAGGGCTTAGGTTCTGCCACCTTTTTCATGGAATCAATTTTCTCTTGAAAGGTTTTCAATTGTCTAGTCATAGCATTCATAAGATTGTCTACTTCTTGGTCCTTTTTAAGTGTCTCTATATCATAGTCATAAAGAAGCTTGACTCCCCCTTGGGCTAGGTTTAGGAAGAATTTATCCCTATCCTTATCTATCAATTTCTCCATAACTTCTAGGAATTCATGGTCTTGGGCTGCTCTCTCAACCTTTTCTTCAAGTGTTTCTTTAGGATCTTGATTAGCATTGTTGGTGTTATGATTGTTTCCTCCCTGTTGTTGATCATAATATGCATAATTTTGATCCATATTGTTAAGCCTCTCTTCAAATAAATTTGGAAAGATATCCCCTTGATCTTGACCTTTGAAGAGGCTTTGGTATTCAACTTCACGACCTTTGTTTGCAACAAAAGTGCTATCTCCTTGTAAAGATACCCTAAATTTGTGGGACCACGTGGAAACTAGCATCCAACAAAGGTTTGACTCGAAATGATCCTTGATTTGATAATTGTTGTTTTTAAATTGAAGAGATTAAAAATGTAAGATGAACTTTCAATGGATATCTCTCTCACTTGTTTATGTATTTCAAACACAACAATCACGCATACAATTGTCTCTTTTTACTCACTAACACAAAATGTTTGATTTTGAAAGTACATTATCGCGGGTTTTGCACAAAAAGAAACTTCAAGCACCTACCTAGCTCAAGATTTGACTCGTAACATGGCTCTAAAAAGGTGGTCTTGCTATTTTATCAAGGATTTAGTATGGATTCCGTTCAAAGTGGATCCTAAAATTTCATCCCCCAAGTATGTTAAGGGGCTTCCCACCACTAGTATATCAAAGTTTTGTGCAATATGTGAGGACTACTCGAGGAAGTTCAAAAATTGAGTATCCTTTTGTCACACACCCCATTAAGGATGTATGTGTTTTGTTTTATAGTGGGTTGGATTCTCGTAGAAAAAGTAAGTGTATCCCACTTTGTGTTGTCCCTCTCACCGGCCTCGTTAATGCAAATTCTTGGGAGGTGAGCCCACTAATGTTCTAGCATGTTCATGAAAAGCAAGGAAATGGAGTTAAGAATTAGTTTTTGGGAATTTGATTCACCAAAAGGTGAAGAGCATATCCCTAACTTTTTCTTAATTTCCCAAACACAATAAACAAGGTTCAATTACTAGCCCACTAACTAGAGAGAATTGAGTATTTCTACTCTCTTCTACAAACAAGGGGCTTTGATTTTATGTGCTTGATTTCCTCAACCTTTCTTCTTAATTAAAAAGTTTAACACCTTTGGCATTTTGATTCACTAGAAGAAGTGAAGAGCATAGGCCTAAATACTAAACTTTCCAAACAAAGATAGGCTGTTTTGTAATTACTAGATTCTTAAAAGCACCAAATGCCACACTTTAAGGGAAAATATTCACTAGTTTGAGGCTTACCTGTCCTTGTAGCTAGTAAAGGCTAGGGGCATTTTTGAGTGATTTTTTCCATTTTAAGCTTACCTTGGCTATAGTTCCTTTCCAATGTGCTTTTCCTCCAACAAAGTTAGTCAACAAAAACAACCACAATGAAGGAAACCAAAAATGAAATTGAAGAAGCAAAAGATTGAATTGAATCTAAGGCCTTATTTGCAAATTTTAAGAAAAACTTGATTTAAGGTGAGAAAATCCAATTAAGTGAGACAAATTTAGTTTTATATGCTTCTACAACCTTAATATAGTTCTCATAAACCTGATTTTCCTCTTGTGAATCCTCAAGAACTGATTTGATTTGAGCAATCTTCTCCTTCTTGATTTTCTTAGTCAAAGCCTTACCTTCTTGGTTGAATGTGCTCTCTGGTTTTTTTAGTTTTCTATGATCAGACATCCTGTAGAGTCATGAAAATCATTTTACCACAGTCAGATAATGAAAATTTACAGTTTATGCAAAAGCACTGTTGTAATGCTTAAAAATGCTATTTAACTGGTTAAAAGTGAGTTGCTAATCTGATTAAAAGCGCTATTTAAATTTTGACAGTCTACTCAAAAGCGCAGAAAGAACAAGTAAAAGCATTGCAAAATTGAGCAAAGGCGGTAAAAATCAAGCAAAAGCGCTAAAGAAATGCATAGAAGCGCTCAGTAGTAAGGGAAAAAGCGTTGTGAGAATATTAGATAGAGAGGAGAAAGATTTGAAAGCGTTGCTGATTGGTGCAAAGGTGCACTAATTCATCATCGAAGCGCTAAAACAGTGCTCAGAAGTGTTGTTTAACTATTCAGAAGTGCCGTTTGAGCTGTCAAAAGTGTTGATTCCTGAAAAACCCAAGAGTTAAACATGCAAAAATTTGACAAAATTGAAAAATTCCAAGAGATTAGAAAAGTGAAGCATATTGCTTTTATGATCATTCATTTAGACTCTGATATCTTGTGGATTTCATGATGATTGTACCATGGACTTTGATTCTCTCTTTGATAGATTTACTATATATGATGTCATGATGTGTTGGATCTCTTTTTCAGGTGTGTTGCTATGATATGCAGATCTAGATGATTCTATCTCCTATATGCTTTGTTTTATGCTTTTTAGAATGTAACTTTTGAAATGTATGCCTATGTTCTATTGATGCTTAAATGATTGTCTTATGTATGACTTAAAATAGATGGATGTAATGTTGATTTAATGATTAATGATTTTGTATGTAATGGATAATGAATAATGGATATAATGGATGTATTTCTTTTGATATGCAAATGTAATGGATATATGATTGATGCAATGACCATGAGCTTTTAATGATTAATGATTCTAAATGTGATATGGATGGATGATACTATCATGAATGATGTCCTCTAATGAACTTTAATGAATAATGCCATGTTTCACTAAATGATATGTCTTTAATGATGAATGCTCTTAATGGATGCAATGAATGTTTTACTAACTAATGCACTGCACTTAATGGATTGATACTTAAGAATGCACCTTAAATGAGATGAATGTAATCTAATGATAATTAATGAACTCAATGAAATTTAAATGGATGCAATCTAATGATAATACCACTTAATGTAATGTAAACTAGTTTTTAATGATATATGTAATCTAATGCAATGAACTTAATGATCCAAATGTTGGGCACACTTAGATGAATGAAAGATTTAATGAAGGTGGCTTAATGAAACTTAACTAATGCAAGTGAACTAATGAAATGCACTTTTTATTTTATTTGTTTTTTTGATTTCCAACACACTTGATCACGTATAGTTGTTTTTTATTTCAATACTGATGTGATTGAACTTTCTTTTTGTAGGAGGTCCTAAAGTCTTTGGGTATTCGCTGAAGATGGAACACCCAATGATGGAACAAAATCTAAAGAAGAAGGACATGAGGATGAAGATGACATTGAAGCTGAAGCTAAAGCAGAAGCAAAAGAAGTTGCCTGAACCTATGGAACAACTGGCTGAATAACCTGCTAAGCAGGAGCACCTTGTGCCTGATCGATTAAAATTTGTGCAATATATGCATCAACCTCCCACTAACGCCTGACTCTAGGTCTATTTACTAGATCTCTGGAAACATGATGAAGAACTCTTTCCATACGATGACCTCTCACCTGATCATCACCCTTAGGAGGAATATGAGAAGAAACAATCACTGGAATACAAACTCTACCTGCTCTAGCTCCTCGATGACCACATCATCCATGTCATCCCCTAATCCTACCACCACCATCTCTACCATCATCTCCACCATCATCATCACCACCATCTCCCACATCCCCATCATCTCCATTTGATAGCTCATCAATGGCAGGAACTGTCTCCGCAGGTTCCGTGAATCTAGGAAAAGGATATCAATGAATCCAAGTAGCATACTCATTAGTGATACTAGCATCCATGATGTGTGATCTAGTAGACCAAGGATGATACCCAATATCTTGGATCTTTAACATAGTTGTCCTACAATCTACACATGGACCCCACAATGATCTCTTGGCCTGCACCCGGGCATACATAGCTACTCCATGTGGTAGATCTTGTGTGTGCCCATACTAGTGTTGGCATTAAGTATGATTGTCATTAGTGACAACACTTATTTAGACTCTGCATGTTTACCGAGCAGAACAGTGTTTACCGAGCAGAATAGTGTTTACCGAGCAGAACAGTGTTTATCGAGCAGAACAGTGCTTACCGAGTTATCTTCATCGAGTGATGATCAGAGCAGTGTTTACTAAGTGCCATCATAGTAAATAGGGAATTCAGTCTCTACCGAGTGACACTATATCTATCGAGTCTCTAGTATATACTGAGTTTGAAACTACAACCGAGTCGTTATTATGGACTGGGCCCTCCACTTCTACCAAGTGCATGATGATGCCGAGTAACGTAGTGGATGCTGAGTATCAGAAAGTCACCGAGTTAGTTTGCAATAACCGAGTCACTATATTTGGGCCGACTCAGTAATACTTGTGTTTGCTTGTTTAGAGCCGACTCAGTAATACTTGTGTTTGCTTGTTTAGAGCTGACTTTTGTAATTATTTTGATTGATATATAAACAGTGTTTTGTATCCTATCCAAAAGTGTGAAAAAAGTGAGAAGCGAAAAAGAGAAGAAAGGCAGAGATAAGGGAATTACAAAGGGATACAATAGTATAAGAAGCAGTAGAGACATATCTATCATAGAAGGTGATCAGTACATCAGAGAATCTCAATCAGCAAGAATAGTTGCAAGTAAGAGATCTACTATTTCATCCTAACAGGTGAATCAGCCCCAAATCATTTAACCGGGTAGACTTAACAGTCTTTGCAAAAATATCTTAACCGAGTGCATACTTCTTTGTATGTTTGTAAATCCTCTAACAAGGTGGACCTAGCAGTCCTTATTGCTCCTAATAGGGCAGATCATCAGAAGTGATCATTGTAAGCCTTAACCGGCAAACTTTATACTGCAGTATTGAAGTTTAGTGGGTTTCATCCCCACCCCACTTTTACTTTCTATTTGGAAGGTTTCTGGGTCACCAAATCTCTGTGTTCAAAGTGTTATGAATGTTTTATTCTTTCTATTACTCATGCATACAGTTAGCTTATCAATCTAATGTCATTGAGAAAATGGTTGAGATCTAAAATTAGTAAAAGTTTTGAAGTTACTGATTCACCCCTCCCCTCTCAGTAACCTAGCTAGTCTTGAATATTTCCAACAATTGGTATCAGAGCTACGTGGTTCTTAGAATAAAGTTTGACAGCTTGAGAAAAGATTCAGGACAATGGAGATATTTAGACTTAACAAAGTAATTGAGATTGAAAAGCTAGATCTGGAAATGGCCATAACTCAACTCAAGGAAGCAAAAGAGCATCTTTCCCTTTCCCTAAAAAGAAGGAAGGAACTTGCAAATCAGATGAATGACCACTAGTATGTTGAAGAAAAGATTGAAAACTTTTTCCCTTCAAGTAGCTCAGATGAAGCAAACAATGAAGCAAAAGAACTTCTAGAAAAGAATGGATCTCTGCAAGAAGAAGTAAGAAAATTAAAAAGAGAATAGGAAATTCAGTCAACAAGATTCTGTGAAATCTTGGAGCAAAGAAACAAGATGAAAGATGAAATAGATGGAGAGAACAATGAAATCCAGAATCAAACTCTTCAGCTAGAAAACCTTATTAATCAAGTCTCCAATGCAAATGAAGAAATCTTGACCCTAAGATCAGAAAATGAAAATATAAGAGAGGAACTGAGATCTGAAAAGAAAATCAATTTAAGATTGATAAGTGACCTAGATACTGAAAGGCAAATCAATGAAAGAATGTTGAAATCTCAAGAAGATTTGAATCAGGTGTATGAACGAAACCTTCATAGGCAAAAAGGAAAAGCAGGACTTGGATACAAAGAAGAAGGTGAATCCTCCAAACAAGGTACTCAAATGAATCAGAAACCTACTTGTAATCACTGTGGCAAAATTGGTCATACTTCAAACAAATGTTGGAGCAATAGAAAAGCAAAATTCAATGGAAAATGCTACAATTGCAATCAGCATGGTCATAAAGCAAATGAATGCAAGGAGAAACCAAGATTTGAAGGCAAATGTCACAAATGTGACAAACAAGGTCACAAGGCATCAGAATGCAAAACTAAAACACCCAATCCAGCAGAACAAATTATGAAAGAAATATTTGGTTGGGATTACAACACTTGGTGTAGATGTCATTACTGTGGAGAATATGGACACATTGGCATGAATTGTGTAAGGCATCACTTGAGAAAAATGGATACTACCATAAGATGTTACAAATGCACTAAGCTTGGTCACATAGCTAAAAATTGCATGAATCTAGGCAAAGTGGAAGATGAAAAGAAAGCAAAAGCAGATAGCATCAGGAAGCAGATAAGACAATAGTGGATCCCTAAACCTACCAAGCAAACCAATCCAAGTAATGAAGTCACTCATGAAGAGAGTGGCTCTATCAATTCTAACTAAGTCTCCAAGAAAGAACTGAAACTGTATCCTCATAGACATATTCCAAATAGTTCCTGAATTGAAAGGAAGAAAGATCCAAATTAGTATGCAAGATACAGGAGAAACGTAGGAAGGTCAGTATCAGTTTCAACCAAGCAAGGTCAGGAGTAACGTAATTTCATTCGGTTACCGAGTAAGGTCGGAGTAGTATGTTCCCTGAGTTGCAGAATCTTCACCGAGCAATTAATGCTTAATGGATGACAGTCTATCGAATTCTATACCCTAATTCCTACGGAGCATTAATGATAAAGTTTTTAACAAAAAGCATGAAATCAAATTCATTCTTCACCATGAATATCAGCATATTGAGCAGAAAAATTTCTAAGTGTGATCAAGTGATTCAAAGCAAAATTTTGCAACAGAAATTTTTCGAAGAGCTACCATGGCATCATCCAGCACCAAAGTAAAGAAAGGTTCAGAAATGTTAGTTCATGGAGAATGGAAAGCGCCAGATTTCAAACTCATGCCTGCAATTGCAGAAACCCTAGATCTGAGTGGAGCTCAGTCTCAAATTCCTCCAAAGGTACTTCTTGTAAATGACATTCGTAGTCATTTTAGAGGTACAATTCAAGAACTTGGAACCCTAGAGATAGATGTTGTTCGTGATGAACTGTGTGTTGATGGTGTTCTCAAACCGGAACATAAACATTTGGAAGATAAGGGTTTAACACATATCACCCACTTGCCTCGAAGTTTCCAAATAAAATGGATAAGATATATTCTAAGCCGAGTGCATGAAGGTAAAATTTGGCTTGAGCAACCAGTGGAAATATCAAAGAAGATGATTCACCGAATCACTGGTCTTCCCATGCTTGCCAAGGAAAAATCTACAAAAACCCTAGGTCGGGTAGAGCTGGAAAAGAAAACCCTAGCCAAATGGGATGGTAGAGGTATGAGAATAAACAACATTGTCGATGTAGAACTAAAATTTGGCACATATGTAATAGCTCACAAGATATACAGTTCAAGTCGGAAGAATAGTGTTCCATGTGGAGCAGTTGACGTAGCCTATAAAATTGTGAAGAACAATTTGTCATTTGACCTAGCAGATCTATTGTTGAAATAGTTCAAAAAGAATATGGAGAGCATCCAAACCTCAAAGAACAATCCATGTAAGTTTGGCTCGCTGTTGGTTTGTTTATTTTTCTATGCTCAAAATTTTTTCCCATCTAAAGGCACAGTAAAATGGAGAAAGGATGTGCCTATTCTTTATCAGATAAATGAGTATATTGCAGAAATGGGTGAGAATTTTACAAGCATAATGGATAATTATTTTGAATCTTTTAAGGAGAAGATGAATAACATATTTTAGATTCCACTAAAGTTGGTGGAAGATTATAAAGATGATGTTTGTTTTATGGTTGATTGTGATAGAGTATATATTCAGGCAGTAAGGCCCAGGATTGTATGGGTAAAACCTCTTCCTTATGAGATAAACATTGTTGAGACAGAAGAAGCAGGAAAAGAAGCTACCGAGGAAGCTGAGAAGAATGTTGAGGAAGATGATCCAGTTTGGATAGCTGTAGAGGTAATTGCCTCACTTCCCCACTCTCCAGTAAAAATTGTTACATCTAGCCCGGAGAAAACTTCAAGTGTGATTGTGACAACTCCCTCAGATACATCAAATGTCCAACCATCACTAGCACAGCTCAATGTATCAACGATAGATTTGGCTACCACTTCATCTATCGAGCTTCAGCCTCCTTCCACCGAGTTGTAGTCTTCTATACCTTCTTCAATTTTGAGTTTTTCAGTAGTAAGTACTTCAGATTCTACAGTTGTAAATACTTCAATTTTTGGTTTATCAAATATTCCAGTTAGCATCCCATCAGTTGGAAGTTTATCAGTTTTCACTACAAGTCCTACTGTGTCTACCATAATTTCTACTACAAAAGCATTAAGTATAAAGACTCAACCAAGTACAAAATTTTTGAGCAAGAGTGTAGTAGAAGGTATAGATCTAGATGAGGAGATAGAAATTCCCCAGTTAGATTTTGCAAACCTCACTGCAGATCAAATGCAAATAGTTGGTGAACTCCTCCAGAAGAAAGAAAAGCATAAGAAACTAAAAGAAGAAAGAGATAAGGAATATAAAATCATTGAGGATGCCAAGAACATTTTGACAGAAGCTATAGGTGTTGAAGTTGATTCCTCTCAACACATTTTGTTGCAGTTGGCAGAAGCAGTTAACAAGTTCAATGATGATTCCTTTGGAACTGACAAGTTGCTTGAGAAGGCTGAGAAGAAGTTTGATAATGAAGTGCTTGAGCACATTCCTCAGCAAATAGCTATCAATCAGGCAGGGTTATCATCAGTCTTGACTAGCATTGAGTCCTCCCATTCCAAGGTAACATCTCTTTTTGTCAAAATCTGTAATGTTGCTGAGTTCTCAAAGGAGATCAAAGACAAAATAAATAAGATTGATGAGGATCTGAAGATCAGTGCACAAAAGTTGCAACTTGAACCTAGTTCAAGCTCTGCACATCATATGACAGTCAAATTCCTATCTAATAAGCAGTTAGAATTGTTGAGAGAAGGTGCAAGGATCAGATCAACATTAATAGATATTTGAAACATGATCCTTCCCATCATGGATACAATGCAAAAACATATTGCATACTCAAAAACATTGATCCATGACAATCAGTTTTCAATTGCAAATCACATGATTGAACTCTGTGCAGAAGTCCAAGTTGCACTCCATACATGCAAGATTCTACAAGAGAATTGGGATAGAATTCTAGCATTAATAAGTAAGGTACACTCTAATTTTCTCTCACATTTTGGCATCTCCGTGTAAAATATTTGTATATACACCTTTGGCATTATTGTCAAAAAGGGGGAGAACGTATATAAGATATATGAGCTATGAAAGGGGGAGAAATTATAAATAGGAAATATGAGTATGAGGAGATACAATATATTTGTATATATACTGTATGGGGAGACATGAAATGTATATGCAATAGTATGACAAAAAAAGAGAGACAGATTCAGCATGATTTTTTTTTGTTTTTGGGAAATAAGTGTTTTTGTCACTAATGCCAAAGGGGGAGATTGTTGGCATTAAGTATGATTGTCATTAGTGACAACACTTATTCAGACTCTGCATGTTTATTGAGTAGAACAGTGTTTACTGAGCAGAACAATATTTACCGAGTAGAATAATGTTTACCAAACAGAACAGTGTTTACCGAGAAGAACAATGTTTATCGAGTAGAACAGTGCTTACCAAGTTATCTTCACCGAGTGATGAGCAGAGCAGTGTTTACCAAGTGCCAGCACAGTAAACAGGGAATTCAGTCTCTATCGAGTGACACTATATCTACCGAGTCTCCAGTATATATCAAGTTCAAAACTACAACCGAGTGGTTAGTATGGACCCTGCCTCCACTTCTACCAAGTGCATGACGATGCCGAGTAATGCAGTGGATGCCGAGTATCAGAAAGTCATCGAGTTAGTTTGCAGTAACCGAGTCACTATATTTGGGCAGACTCAGTAATACTTGTGTTTGGTTGTTTAGAGTCAACTTTTGTAATTATTTTGATTGATATATAAACAGTGTTTTGTATCCTATCCAAAAGTGTGAAAAAAGTGAGAAGCGAAAAAGAGAAGAAAGGCAGAGATAAGCGAATTACAAAGGGATACAACAGTATAAGAAGCAGCAGAGACATATCTATCATAGAAGGTGATTAGTACATCAGAGAATCTCAATCAGCAAGAACAATTGCAAGTAAGAGATCTACTATTTCATCCTAACAGGTGAATCAGCCCCAAATCCTTTAACCGGGTAGACTTAACAGTCTTTGCAAAAATCTCTTAACCGAGTGCATACTTCTTTGTATGTTTATAAATCCTCTAACAAGGTGGACCTAGCAGTCCTTATTGCTCCTAACAGGGTAGATCATCAGAAGTGATCATTGTAAGCCTTAACCAACAAACTTTATACTGTAGTATTGAAGTTTAGTGGGTTTCATCCCCACCCCAGTTTCACTTTCTATTTGGAAGGTTTTTGGGTCACCAAATCTCTGTGTTCAAAGTTTTATGAATGTTTTATTCTTTCTATTACTCATGCATACATTTAGCTTATCAATCTAATGTCATTGAGAAAATGGTTGAGATCTAAAATTAGTAAAAGTTTTGAAGTTACTGATTCACCCCTCCCCTCTCAGTAACCTAGCTAGTCTTGAATATTTCCAACAACTGGCGCAAAACTTGCTAGAAGTAGAACCTCTCAATGATATATGTGGAACACCTGATTATCCATCAGGGGTAGAACATGTAAGGTAGCTCAGCATCATCCTCAGGCCAAGCCTCACAACCAAGATATGGCCTCCACACAATAGTATCCATGTCATGAATGACACGCCACCAGTAATCCAGCTTACCCATATGGGTTTGGATGATAATACCCTTGTACATCCAAGAAAATGGCCAACTTGGCTGATGATCTCATGTTGTAATAGGATGTGTCACTGGGATATGCTCCCAGGTCGAAAGCTGTAAAAGGATAGCTCCTGCAGTGAGTGTAGTAGAACACCTATAAACCATTGTGTGTAACTCGTGGCATAACTAAGCCAAGACACAAAAACCCCAATCGAAGTGACAAGGATGTGCCATCAGATCCTTGAGGATAGGACCCCAACCGACAATAAACCTATGCCCACGTCTATCAGGAAGCAAGAATCCACCAATCAAGGTACCCAAAATAGCTAGCAATACATGAAATGAAATGAACTATGCCCACGAATGTGAGTGTCACCAATGGTAGGATCACCAAACACTCATCGACATGCAGATCCATCATAAAGAGAATCATAATACACCTGCTCACCACAAGTAGGTATATAGAGGATACGATATACATCTTTAGGAGTAATGGTCATCTCCCCTAGTGGAAAATGGAAAGTATTATGGTTTGAGTGCCAACACTCAGCCATAGCAGTGATGAGACCCTGATTCACTCAAAATCGAGGAAGATACAACAGGAAAGACAAGCCATAGAGACTAATATGGCGATGATCAGCCACACTCAAATAAGGAATCATACTCCATGATAATGGGTAGAACTGCAAATACCCAAAGACTTTAGGACCTCCTACAAAAAGCAAGTTCAATCACATCAGTATTGAAATGAGTTATTATTTGGATCATTCTAAGTCAATAAAAAATGTTGAAAATATCAAACCACAATCAATTTTCATGTTTCTACTCAGATAGATTGGAAAATTTGTCATCACCCATCATCTGAATCTAGATTGATGAATAAATATTCATACTATGACTGACTCATACAGACATCTTATAACTCATTATAAACGTAAGTATCGTTACATTAACCTATCATTTGATCGACGACATCGAGCAAATTACAAAGTGGACTTCAACAATTCCAAGTATTTTTTGGTAGGGGGAAAGCGTTATTTCAGGCTTTAAAAGCGCAAAAAATGCAAAAGCGCTGTTTAAATGTGTAAAAGTGCTGCTTAATGGATTAAAAGACAACTTTGGGGCAAAAGTGCTTAAAGAATTTGAAAGTGCTATTAAAAAGATTGGAAGCGCTATTAAAAGTGGCAAAAGGAAAAATAAGAGCAAAAGCACTATTTAACATGGCAAAAGCGGATTAGGGCCTAAAACTGGCGAGTATAAGCATAGTTTCATAACACGAAAGCACAATTTAAAGTCATAGAAGTGCAACTTGGAGGGCAAAAACATAGTTTAATTGGGTAAAAGCACTATTTGGATTAAAAAAAGGAAAAAAAGAGTTTCTACAGGAAAAATTGAGATTTTTGGAAATTAAATGCATTAATCGACAAAACAAAGAGGTTTAAGTACTCACCGGAGGTCCAGAGCCAGGTGGACTTTGATATTGACGACCTCACTTGAATCTATGCTGGTAGATGGGGATCGACATCGTCAAAAGTCAACATAAGTCAGAGAGCAAAAAAATTGAAAAGTAAAAGTTGAAATGAATAGTAAACGAACTTTTTACCCCTTTATATAGGCCCTTTTGACCTAAAAAGGGTATCTTTTGAGCTAAAAGAAGAATCTTTTACCACAATTGACCTAAGAACTTGAATTTTTCATCAAATCATCAAAAGTTGGGGCATTTGTAATTAAACAAACATAAAAACAATATCGGAAATGAAATTAAAATTCATTATAAATGGAACTAAATCAACATAACTTGACCTAAATCATCAAAATTTTCAATCATCGATCAAATTTTATTTCATTTCCGAGGGGGCATACCATTGGATAATCAACATCAACAACATTATCATCGAATTAAGAGATCGACCATTAAATCAGAGCACAAGCTGGAGCGATTTTGGAATCTCGTTTAATACAACCATCACTAGTTCAACTATGATGATATGAATACCTTTTTGCACCTCTTTCTTTACTTTCCCATCTCTTTCTGGTACGACTATCACTGATTGAAGCCAATCATGAGAGTGGGAATACCTATTTTGTCAGATTCTATGTTGCAAGTGGATTTTGGTATTATGATATTGAAGATCAAAATAACCAAGGTATCCTTTTGCGTAAACAAACATAAATCTCAGTTTTATCCTATGTACAAGTCCTCAATGATTCTTTGATGATCACGTCCTTAGACAAATAATACATGATTTTAAACTTTGATTTTAAAATAGTCATTCAGAAATCAACCAAAATATCATCCTTTCATCATAGCTTGTCTAGTTTAAACTTTCATCGATTCGCTAGAAAGATATGATTTCCTCAATCAAGTCAACACTTAGAAATTTTTTTGCAATGTTTTTCAAATCCGTATTTCAAGTGTAGTTCCATCCATTTCATACTTTTAATCCTGATAAAGATAAGGTCATGTAAGATCTCAGATCAAATTTTGCATTTGGTTCAAATTGGATTAGAATGTAGATTTGATTAAGTCTTCCTCTTTTTTTTTTATGAATTGATTCCATGATTGATTGAAATTTGCTTTGATGAATCCTTGATCCTTTTGAGTAGATTGCCCCCAATTTGATATGATTTCATTTGTGAGACTTAGGACAATTTTCATATTAGGTGACCAAAATCTTTAGGTACTTGCAAATGCAATTGTGGGGTTTGATTATGCAATATATACAAATGCTGGCGAATGCAATATTTACAAGGTGACCTTCTAGGCATGCAAATGACTTGGACTTTCAATGGCGCCTGTTTACCAGGTTTTCACCGATTGAATGGATCTTTCTCTTTTTTTCTCTTTTTTCTTTTTTTGCTACCAAGGTGCCTATTTGCTAGGTTTTCACCAAGATACTTTTTCTCTTTTTTCAATTTTTTTCATTTTTCTTTTTTTCAATTTTTTTTCATATCATCAAGGCACCTATTTGCTAGGTTTTCACCAAGACAACATCTTTTGAGGAACATATATGAATATTTTTGGTATTTCTTCATGCTCAATTTTTCACTCTTTTTGATCTTTTCTGCTTTTCCAATTTGTTTGTTGTTTTCTTCTTTTCAATTGTTTTTTGTATTTTCAAGATCTCTTTTGACCATATACAATAAATATGATGATTTTCATTTGATTTCTGATACTCTTTATACTCTTTCATCTACCCCATGTATAGAACCTCTTTAGATGTATGCTATTGATAGGTTCTTGTAGTTCTTCTCCATCACAATCCGCTAATTTGTAGGTACCGGTCCCAAAAGAAGAAGTAATCACAAATGGTCCTAACCAGTTTGCTTCCCATTTTCCCTTCTTTTCCCTTTCTTCTTGATTCTTGGGATTCTCTCATAAAACTAGGTCTCCTATTTGAAATGTTCTTGACTTGATATGCTTGTTATAAGTCCTTGACATTCTATTTTGATATACCTTCAAATGATCAAATTCTTGTTGTTGTTTCTCATCTAGGAGTTCTAGTTCATGCAGCCTAACAACTCTATAGTCTTACTCACTTGTCAAACCATTAAGAAATACCCTTAAGGATGGAAGTTCTACCTCCAAAGGCAAAACTACTTCTTCTCCAAAGACTAAGGAAAAGGGTTTAGCTCTTGTTGGCGTTCTTATGCTTGTTCTATAAGCCCATAAGGTCGGGTTTATTTTTATGTGCCAATCTCTACCTGAATTGTCCACTGTTGTCTTCAATATCTTCAAGATGTTTTTATTTGTTGCTTCGACTTGTCCATTACCTTGGGGGTAATATATTGACGAAGAATGATGAATCATGTGAAACTTTGTGCATAACTCCTTTAGTTCTTTATTTTTGAAGTGCTTTTCATTATCCGTTATCATGGCATGAGGTATGTCGTATCTAAAAATGATGTGATTTAGGATAAACAAAGATATCTACTTTCCCGTTGTAGTTGATAAGGGTATAGCTTCCACCCATTTTGTGTATGAGATTTTGTACCTTCATAGAAATAGTATCATACAATAAATCAAATAGAGACTAAATAAACCACAATTAATACTCTATTTAGCAAATAAAACACAATTAAGCATCCTATGGCTCTCTATCTAAGAGTGTTAATGTGAAGCTCTCAACAAGCTACCATTAATGACAGTCCTAGAATGAGAAATGATTAAGATAAATCAAATGCTAACAATTAGTTCAAATTGAATGGTCAAATTAACTCTAAATTGCCTTTCTAGCTATAAAATGCAAGAGGTTCTATGCAATTCTAAGATGTGTGGTTATGAATTATGATTGATTTTAGCCTTCCTTTTATAGATTTATGCAAGGGTAGGGGGTGTAGTTGTGTTGATCATGATTAAGCCTTGGTTGAGTCTTTGGTTCCACCCTTTGAAGACAATTTAAATATTGTGTCCTCAAAGCTTGGGACAAGTAGACAAGATGAATGGACAAGATTCTCTTTCACTTTGAGTGATTGAGATTGAATTTGGCTTGATCCATGTGAATGCCTTTCTCAAATCCTATTGGTTGGTTGAATTCCCTCCCCTCTTGGGTTGTTGAGAGAAATTATGTTTTATTAAATGATTTTAATTGATTTATTTAGTGATGCAGGAGCATCTTAGGTCCTTGGCAATCCTGTGTCACCAAAAAGAATTTAAAGTTTGTCTGTGTTGCTCAGTTCCTTCTTTGACCGAGTTGGTCAGTAGTTGGTCGATTTCCTTTGGTTACTGAGTATGGTCAGTTATCTCCTAGGTGGTTGGTTGTTTCACTAGCGCTCAGTGATGCTTGTTTGTTGCTTGGTCATCCTTGCTTACCAAGTAGTTTATTTTGAGTTTCTATTGAGGCTGACTTGTGCATTGATTATGGGTCATAGATTTAATGCTGGTATCCATCTTTGGGAAGTGTGTGGTCCCAGATCTAACCATTCCTTCTGTTGATTGTGGATTTGAAGGTTGACTCAGTTTGGTAGCCTCTTGTATAAGTATAGTTGTTTGGTTAGAGTTTAGGGAGTCAGTTTTTGGATAGAAGATAGAAGATAGTTGAAAGAAATTTGTTGGCAGATCCTCGCATGTTTTGAGGACTTCTGTATTTCATTGTAATATCTAGTCGTAACTAGGAAGGCCTTACAACTCAACATGTATGAATCAATTTGAATGAAATATATCATGATCTTGCTTTCTCCCTCTCACTGTATTGTTGATGCTTCCGCGAGTTGTTGAGCAAGATGGATCTGTAGGGTGTGCCATCATTTGGCCCCTCTTATCCTTGCCCTTATGTCACGTGGTATTAGAGCAAGGTGAGATCTAGATCTAGGTCTGTAGATCTAGGTTTGTAGGTTCCTTCTTGCGAAGCCCTAATTGAATTATTGTGTTATGACAAATTATGATCTGACCTGCAATTGCAGAGGGTTCTCGAGATGGTTTGTGGGAGGCGAGAAGTAGATCCAAGATTGGCAGGCATGTTGAGATAACTTGTTGCTAGATTAGAAGCTATTGAAACAACCTAGAGAAGAGGCAAACATCTTGAAGATGTTAGTGATGATGAAGTTGAAGTGGAATAAGGTGAAGCAGAACCTGCACCTATGATGGATCAGGGTGAGGAAAGATTCTTGAAGGGCTTGAAAAGTTTGAAGTCAACACCACATTTCAATCCTCCTGAATATAGTGGGAAATTAGATTTTGATGAATTGATAGACTGGATCATCGAAATGGAAAAGTATTTTAAGTATGAAAATGTATCTAAAGAGAAGAAGGTGAGAATTGCAGGCACAAAGCTAAAAGGTCATGCATCCTTGTGGTGGGAGCATCTGCAATTAGATCAGAAGAAGAAAGGCAAAGAAAAAATCAAGGTGTGGAATAAAATGGCGAATAAGTTGAAAGGAAAGTTCTTACCTTGTGATTATTAGATTAACCTAGTTAGGCAAAAGCAAAGTCTAAAGCAGAAAGATAGCTTGGTAAAAGAGTATACTGAGGATTTCTATAGATTAGATATCAGATCTGGACATGATGAAGATGATGTGGAAAGAATTTCTAGATACCTGAATGGTTTGAGAGTTTCCATCCAAAGGAAATCAGTTTGGTCAAGTTGAAGAACATTGAAGAGGCTTATCAATTTTCATTTAAGGCTAAGGAGAAATTGAACAAGAGACATGAACAAAGATAGAGAGGTTGAGGTGGTAGATTCCCTAGAGGAAGAGGTAGATCCTATGGTGAAAATAAGAGATCTGAACCTGAAAATACAAATTTGGACAAAGGCAAGACTGAGTGGAAAGGTGAAAGTTCATCTAGAGGCAGAGGCAGTAACTACTGAGGTGGTTATAAAAGAGGTAATTTCCAGGGAACTTGTTACAATTGTGGAGAAGAAGGACATAGATCTTTTGAATGTACACATGCTAGTAAGAAGGCTGGTAGCAGTAGAAATGCTTTGGTGCAAGAAGAGTCACCGAATGAACCTGAGAATGAAAATAACTTGATGGTAAGGAGAGCACTGTGGAATGAAAGTAAAAAGGAAGATTTGGTAAGGAAAAGTTTTTTCAAGTCCAGATGTAGAGTTTCTGACAAAGTTTGGAAGGTAATCATTGACAATGGTAGCTTGGAGAATCTGGCATCTAAAGAGATGGTCACAAAATTGCAGTTGGAAAGGTTGGAACATCCGAAGCCCTATAAGATTTCATGGATCAAAGATGATCATACACTCCTAGTAAGTGAACAATGTTATGTGAATCTGAAGATTGGAAAGTACTATGATAAAGTGTTTTGTGATATCATGCCTATGGATTGTTGTCATATTTTGTTGGGTAGACCTTGGCAATATGATAGACATGCTATATATGATGGAAGATTGCATAAGTATACTATTGTGGCTGATGGAAGAAAACAAATCTTGTTACCTTTGATGGAAGAATCTGTTAGTAATGTATGCACATCTGTGAAAGTTTGTTTGATGGAAGGAAGAAATTTTGTTAAGGATTTGAACAAGAATGATGTATGTTTTGTTGTGATTCCTAACAAATCGAATAAGAAAATAGAGGATAAAGTCCCTAAGGAGATTGATAAGTTACTCATCGAGTATAGTGATATCATTTCTGATAATGTACCTGATGGTTTTCCACTAAAAATAAGTATTGATCATTGCATGTATCTAATCCCTGGAGCTAGTTTACCAAATAAGGCACCTCATCAGTTGACACCTACTAAGAATCAAGAATTGAACCGACAAATTCAAGAGTTGCTGGATAAAGGTTTGATCAGAGAAAGTTTGAGTCCTTGTGCAGTACCTATGGTATTGGCACTAAAGAAGAATGGAGAATGGTGAATGTGTACTGATTCTAGAGCAATCAACAAGATAACAGTGAAGTATAGGTTTCCTATACCGAGAATGGATGTCATAATGGATAGTTTTACTGGAGCAAAGTATTTCACAAAGATTGATTTGAAAAGTGGGTATCATCAGATCAGAATCAGAGAAGGTGATGAGTGGAAGACTGCTTTCAAGACAAAAGAAGGTTTGTATGAGTGGTTGGTTATGCCCTTTGGTTTAACTAATGCACCGAGTACTTTTATGAGATTGATGAATGAAGTTTTGAAGAAATTATTAAGTTTGTGATTGTATATCTTGATGATATTCTAATATTCAGTAAGACTAGAGAAGAACATTTGTTGCATGTTAGACAAGTTTTGCAGAGATTGAAAGAGGAAAAGTTGCTGATAAATCTAAAAAAGTGTTCATTCATGAAAGAGGAGATTGTGTATTTGGGATTTGTAATTTCATCTAATGGTTTGAAGATGGATCCTGAAAAGGTTGAAGCTATTTTGAATTGGCCTACACCTATGAATGCTAGTGAGGTAAGATCATTTCATGGTTTGGCAAGTTTTTACTGAAAGTTCATAAGGAATTTTAGTTCTATTTGTAATGCTATGAATGAGACTATGAGAGGAGATAAAAGAGAATTCAAGTGGACACATGGAGCTGATAAAAGTTTTGAGACTCTGAAGCAGAAGGTTGTTGAATTGTTTGTTTTGGCATTGCCTAATTTCAATAAGGTATTTCAAGTGGAATGTGATGCAAGTGGTAGTGCAATTAGAGCTGTGTTGAGTCAAGAAGGTAAACCTATTGCTTTCTTTAGTGAAAAGTTGAATGATGCTAGAAGGAAATATTCTGTGTATGATCAAGAATTCTATGCTATTATTCAAGCACTAAAGAAATGGAGACATTATTTGATATCGAGTGAATTTGTGTTGTATACTGATCATAAGTCTTTACAATACTTGTGTAGTCAGAATAAGTTAAATCAGAGACATATGAAATGGGTTGAGTACTTGCAGAGTTATACATTTGTGATAAAGCATAAAAGTGGAGTCACTAACCGAGTTGCTGATGCATTGAGTAGAAGAAGATCTTTGATGACCGAGATGAAAATTGAAGTTCTTGGTTTTGATGAGATGAGAGATTTGTATGAAATTGATCCTGATTTTTCTGAGCCATGGAGAAAGTGCAAAGCAAATTTTCAAGATCAACTGAGTACAAAATGGGAAGAATATTTCATTCAAGAAGGTATGTTGTTCAAAGGTATTCAGTTGTGCATACCGAGAGGACAAATGAGGACTAATTTAATGAAGGAGAAACATAGTAGTGGCTTGGCTGGACATTTTGGCATTGATAAAACTTTGAATTTGCTTAAGGAGAAATAATTTTGGCCATAGTTGTATAAAGATGTTTAGAAATTTGTGAAAAGTTGTGGAATTTGTCAAGTAGCAAAAGGAGTAAGTCAAAATACTGGATTGTATACACCGATTGTTGTACCTGAGAAACCTTGGACTGACATCAGTATGGATTTTGTTCTTGGCTTACTGAAGACAGTAAGAGGTAATGATTCTATATTTGTTGTGGTAGATAGATTTTAAAAAATGGCACATTTTATACCTTGTAGAAAGACATCAGATGCAGTACATGTAGTAGATCTTTTCTTTAAGGAAATTGTCAGATTGCATGGATTACCGAGGAGTATTATCTCTGACCGAGACAGTAAATTTGTTGGATACTTTTGGAAGACTCTTTGGAGAAAGTTTGGCACTGAGTTGAAATATAGTTCTACATTTCACCCACAAACCAATGGATAGATAGAGGTTGCAAACAAAATTTTGGGAAATCTTTTGAGATGCTCAGTTGGAGACACACCTAGTAATTGGGATTTTGTGTTGGCACAAGCATAGTTTGCATACAATAATTCAGTGAATAGGAGTACTGGAAAAACATCATTTGAGATTGTGAATGGCATATAACCGAGAGCTATATCTGATTTGAGATACAATACTGATGAAAGTAAGTGAAGTGTTGAAGGAGTGAAATTTGCTGAGTACATGAAGACATTGCATGAAGATGTGAAAATCAAGCTGGAAGAAAGTAATCAGAAATACAAAGACAGAGCTGACAGATCAAGGAGACATAAAACTTTTGATGTTGGTGATGAAGTGATGGTTCATTTGAAGAAAGGTCGATTTCCTATTGGAACATATTGGAAGTTGAAGATGAAGAAGTTTGGACCTTGTAAGATTTTGAAGAATTTTGATAGTGGAAATGCATATGAGATTGAGTTACCTGATGACATGGACATATCACTGATTTTAAACATTGTTGATTTGTATGAGTATCATGAACCTGATGAAGACATTGCTGATTTGTATGAATATCATTTCTAAATAACCTTAGGTGTCTGATGCAGGAGCATCTCGGGTCCTTGGCAATCCTGTGTCACCAAAAATAATTTGAAGTTTGTCTGTGTTGCTCGGTTCCTGCTTTGACCGAGTTGGTTGATAGTTGGTCAGTTTACTTTGGTTATCGAGTATGGTCAGTTATCTCCTGGGCGGTCGGTTGTTTCAATGGCGGTCAACGATGCTTGTTTGTTGCTCGGTCATCCTTGCTTACCGAGTAGTTTATTTTGAGTTTCTGTTGAGGCTGACTTGTGCATTGATTATGGGTCATAGATTTAATGCTGGTATCCATCTTTGGGAAGTGTGTTGTCCTAGATCTGACCATTCCTTTTGTTGATTGTGGATCTAAAGGTTGACTCAGTTCGGTAGCCTCTTGTATAAGTATAGTTGTTTGGTTAGAATTTAGGGAGTCAGTTTTTGGATAGAAGATAGAAGATATTTGAAAGAAATTTGTTGGCAGATCCTCACATGTTTGAGGACTTATGTATTTCATTGTAATATTTGGCTGTAACCGAGAAGGCCTTACAGCCCAACATGTATGAATCAATTTGAATGAAGTTAATATATCATGATCCTACTTTCTCCCTCTCACTGTGTTGTTGTTGCTTCCGTGAGTTGTTGAGTAGGCTAGATTTGTAGGGTGTGCCATCATTTGGCCCCTCTTATCCTTGCCCTTGCATCATTTAGCCATGTACCCCTTGAATGGGTTGAATTTGATTTAATTCAAACTATACAATTAATTGAATTAATTGCACCTTGATTTGATTTAACTTGATTTAAAATGCTTGCAATTTTGATTTATCTTGATTTAAAGCTTGATTTTAATTTAGATATGCTAAATGCTTGTTTTGATTCAATTGCTTTGATCTTGTCCTTGATTTGCCTTGATTTTCTTTGATTTACTTGATTTACCTTGATTTATTACTTAATTGTCTTTCTCCATTTTCAGGTGATTATAGTACCTTAATAGGAATATCACACATGTTTGCCACATTACCATATTTAACTTATACCCATCGTTTGAGATTCAACATGTTTAGGTGTAACCTCATTCTCAAGATGACCTTATTAACACCAAGGCAAGGATACAAGAATATCAAAGCAACAAGGTTGCATTCTCGTCTTGATAAATGTTCTACACATGAAAGTGGTTTATCTTATTGAAGTTTGATAGTATAATCTCCATGAACTATATCTCTATCTTATTGGAGTTTGATTGTATAATCTCTATAAACTATCTTTCTATGTCATTATTAACCCTTCAACACAATCCTAAAACTAATCACACTATTATCCTACTATTCTTTATTGTGGAGATGCTAGTGATGATTTATTGATATGCCTTAATTATTTTTGCACTCTATCCTTTCACCTCATTATTATTTATCTTCACATTAAGTTTCTTCTTTCATATGTTTGTTTTCTTAATCATCTCGCATTTTCCATCTTCTATGGAGCATCATATTCTTATTTGACATTTATTTGAAGGATTTCCATACTTTTCCATGTGGTTTATCACTATGCTCAGGCATCTAAAAGCTATGTTGACTATTTATAAGAGGTACCCCAACTCCATGATCTCATGCCTTTTAACATCCCAGGTCTTTTTCATCATTGTCCTTCATGCCAAGATGTGTCTCCTACAATAAAAATCCAAGTTCACTCAACCCATATTTAACAAAACTATCATATCACCTTCTAATATCTCATATTACCTTTCATTGTCCATTATTTGAATTGTCATTGTCATGTTAGCTTTTAGTATCATTAGATCTACTTCCAATTTGAGAAGAATATTTGACATTAATATAATCAATGAAAATAACATTCCTCTTAATACTTTAACATTAAATTATTCATAAGTAGATGGATGGTCTTTCATCATTATACATGTTTGACCCTATGTTGACCTTTGTTCATTGAAAGACCAAATCCACACCATCCCTATAATTTTCAATTAGATACTCTCTTATAACATTGAACTCAATGTCTAAGTAACTTACAAATCTATTTATAGGAACACAAGATTCCCAATCTACACCCTCATTTGACAATAGATCTTGGCAAGAGGTATGCTATGGATTTTTCTTTGAAACATTTCCCATATATTCATAAACTACTAAGATCTTCACAACTAAATGGGATTTGACTCTTTTTTTTGTTATATCAATGATGTCCATGAGTTTTCACAACACTCAAAGCACAACTCATAGCATTTACCATCAATGAGACTTATTCTATGCCAGTCTATCTTGGGATTTCATTAAACTAAGAAATATACTTCACACAACTTTGGAAAATTCCAAATCCATATCAATATAAATCATATTTAAAGACACACTCAAAATAATATGCAAAGGAAATGTGTAAGCGTTCCAATGTAGGTAACACATATGAACACTTGGAACTACTCCACTGTCAAGGTGCATGCCAGATCATCCTCCAAATCCTGTAGCGTGGGCAATGCCAATATAGAAAGGTGTTTCTTTCATGCCAAATACATGAGATCCTTCAATGCCAACACCATAAAAACCCTAAACTTTCTCATATAATGTGGGTGATAAACTTTTAAGAGAATGAAAAAAGCTAAGTTATCACTCTCTTAGCATACAAACAATAAAACTTGAAGGTACATTCTTTTGTTCCTTAGTGCCTAGTTTTATTATCAATTTTTTATGAGCCCCTTTGAACATAACTTAAGACCTACAATGGTTTAGACTCCATAATTATGATATTTGTGACCTTATGAATAACTTGCTAAGAACTATTTTAATCAAGACACAATAAAAATACCAATCCTATGTAAATATTTCTCCATAAAACTTGAAAGCAACATTAGCTACCTTATTTAAGAGATAACTATTTTACCGAAATCATCTAAGAGCATACAAGGATAAGATATGATTGAATATATCAAAATGCCTACATTGTCAATTATTTATGTTTTTAAAGAGCTATGACAATACAATTCAATTTGAAATATAGAAAAAAAATTTGAACAAGACCATTAAAAACACTTGTTTAATGTGATTGTTAAACACTAATTAGATATTCTTATCATGATAAATTTTTATGAATACATATGTTTTTTTAAAAAAAATTTGGTAGATTTTTAATTTAGAAAAAAACCAAACAAATGAAAGGAGGCAAAAAATAATAGAAGTCAAAGGGGCTCTTTAGAAGAAATTAATTTATCTTTTTATTTTTTATGATATCTAATAGTTTTCTAGAAGTGTCTCATTGTTTTTGTATAAACAAAGGATATCATTTCCATTTTGTTCTTTTAATGTAATGAAATAATTTTGTGTTTTGGCATAAAATCAAAGAAATGAAATGGGTTATCTATTATTGAAAATATAAATAGTAGATATTTTATAAATTTTGATTTATGTGAGCTGTATGGAAAAATCAAGAATTATATTTGGAACCATTTAAGGCAATAAACAATTTAAACAATTTCTCTTTTTAGATAGAAGTTTTATTGAACTTTTAACCACTAAATGAATATTTTTGTTATGATATTGTTTTGAGTATGCATGAATTTTGGGAAAATTTTTAATTTAAAAAAAAATATGGAAAGGCAAACATGATAAAAGCCAAAGGGCCTCTTTACAAGCTTGTTTAGTTTGTTTTATGATTTATGATAATATTCTATAAGTGTCTTAGTAATACATTTGTTTTTTTGAACAAACAAAAGATATCATTACCATATTTGTTCTTTAATGATAATAAAAGATACTTTTTTTTTTTGATCGGTAAAAGGCCGAAGCCCTAGACATTTTTTTATTAATATAAATAGTTATATTAGAATGTGACCCCACTCACTGCAAGTGCTAGTAGGAAAGAGCAGGGCTGAGAAAACCTCCAGCCTTGCCCGGGACCATAGGTCTTGACCTTATACAAAAATTTACATGGGCATACCCATGACTCGACAATTGTCGAGATTTGTTAAAATACATATTTTCTGTAGGCATACCCACAACTCGATACCTATCGAGATTTGTACAAATTTTACGTAGGCATACCCACGCCCGAAAAAACTCTAGATTGCTTTTTTTAAAATCATGAATTATACATAGAATGGCGATTAGACAAGGATTCCTTTTTTTGTACAATTGAAGCAGAGTTTCTGATCCTCCTACTATGTCAAGTATATGTGTTGAACATCCGAATGATAGTCCTTCCTAAAAAAAAAAAGACAAAATTCCTCCGAGACCAAGGTTAACTTGCATCAAGATAAAAATTCTACATCTCGGCTACATAACCTATCTAAGAATATTTGATATTGACTATGAAGCCTATAGTTAAACACTTTTATTATGGATAATATAATACTAGAAACAAATACTCTTGTGATTAAAAACCCTTACCGCTAAAGATTAACAATTCCTGCCACGAGAGTCTTAACATTTTAGGCATATTTACAGCAGAACTAAATATACTCCTCAGTACTATACTAGTGCTTTGACTAATTTCAAGTCATACCTGGCTAACTATCGGAAATAAGATAATAGCAGAGTTCATTATGGGCCTCTAATATTTACATCATTCAGAAAAAGCTACAATGATTTCCAATCTCCTCAAATTGTAAGGCAAAAAATAATTAGTTTGAACATATGGTTATATATATATGTAGATTATATATATATAACCATGTGTTCATACCCTTACCGAATCTGTGAGATCTTCCGAGGCTTATCCAATTTATAAATATATATTTGCAAAGCTCTATATATTAATATATGTATATTGTCATCAATATACCTATATTTATGACTCTTATATATAAAAGTAATAGGAAAGAGAAGAACGTCTAGTACCTTAAGCCAAACATACTCTGAAGCCCTGTTAGTTATTATATATAAGCCATTTTGAAATACTCATAGGAGGAAGCTAGAATTTATATATAAATATATATATACAAACACCCGTATATATATATTTATATATACCATAAAAACATATGTCCCTATCTCTTGATACTACATTCTCAATTAAGGAAATGATTCAATTGCAAGTTGCCCATTAAAGCAAGTAATAACTTTATTTGTTGCTCAATACATCCCCAATTCTTATCATACATGTATCATGTGCTGAATGTTCCAACTTAATTTTAAATTTCCTAGCTGAATTATTTCCTCTTTTAGATTGTTTTCTGGAGGTGATCAAATGTATATAAATATAGATATACTGTTATCAACATATCTATATTTATATATATTAAACTATAAAAGGTAACAGGATTGAAGACTTCCTGATTCTGATCTTGCAAATCGTTATATCTTAGCTTTAGGCATCAGTATATATATCTATATATACTATTACTAGTATATATATATCTATATACCTAATATATACTCTGACTTTAGGATCCTTTAACTTAATATAGGAATACCAATTGTGACTAGGTTCTGTACTGTATTCTCAAATGCATGCAATTTTACTAACTGTGCCTCATCTTCTGCAACACGAAATGCTTCCCTAAGTAAAAATAATGCTTAGAAGACCTTGCTAGCTTAAAGTAAGATAAGATGGTATATACATACGTTTATATATACATATATATAATGTGCATATATATAAGCATATGTACATACCATTATCCTGTCTAAGGACATCATTAATATAGCACTTAGCAAGGTTTGTTAAGAAGAATATGAATATATGTATATACCTATACATATATTCATATACTCTTACCCATGTCTAGCTGTGTAGAAAAATAGTAAAAGTATCCATTGACCCACTTCCCAGGGGCATCACCTTAGGGATTTTATTAACTCCTTACAGTAACATAATTAACATGACTTAGTCCATATAATGATAACAAATTAGCTATGAATACCTTCATGTCAAAGGGAATCCAATCATGATTATCATTTCCAAGTATTTGCTCTAAGAGTGTATAATAATGTCAACCATGTATTATGGAGACGCCCTTTAATCTGCTGTTGTGAAAGTACTGTTGCCCAAAATTTCCCTATCATTCCCTTTTTGGCCGCATCTTGTTTGTTCCAAGAAATGCTCAAGTGTCAAAACCCTCTATGTTTTCTGCCTTTTGGCTCGAAAACCCAGTGTGTTTTCGACCTTCTCTCTGAAGGCTCAGGATGTTTTTGACTTTCGATCCAAAAATTCTCTATGTTTTCGACCTCCAGTTTGAAAACCCTCTGTGTTTTCAACCTTCAAGTGCACAACTCCGACCAGGCGGGTCCCAGTTCCTCATAGTCATGCAAGTGCAGTGGAGATCCGACAGCTGTCGCATAATCTCATGGAATCTTTCGAGCCCATGAGATCATGTGACAACGGTCAGATTAGAATCTCAGTGGGACCACATTTTTTGAGTGAGGTGGCATATTTCCTAAGCGTGCTATCATGACCAGGTGGGTCCCAGTTTCTAACGTCATTGCGGGGCTAGTCAACAGTCAAGCAAACAACAAGCCGCCAGCGGTCAGTGGTTAACATCTAACGGTTGGTCGCATGATTGCATGGGCTCTTTTGAGCCCATGTGACCATGCGAAAAACCATTAGTGGTCACAATTAAGGTAGTTCACAACAGTTTCGGTGGTGCAGTTTCATGCTTGTCGCATGATCACATGCGGCTTCCCAAGCACATGCGACCATGCGACAAGCCTCTAGCAGTCAGCAAGGACTATGACTCCGGTGGTGGGTCTGTGGACAGTGATGTATCCATTTGGACTGAGGTAAATGCATCTAATTCAGCATTTGATTCCACCTTTCTAGATAAATGCAACCTCTGAAAGCCATTGCTCGGTCACTCTTAATGTAGTAGGTGCTGAGTCTAGTGTCCATGCTTCCTCTATGAAACTATAAACAATAAAACTTTTTATAAACAGTCATTGTTCGGTTATTCTAGACTTTTCCAGAAGACTCCTTCCCTTGTTTGAGATCCTTCCAGACTTCACTCAAATAAGTGGGGTGGTATTTCTCTTTGCATAATACCCTTTTCCTTTGTTACCTGGAGCCTAGAGGCTACAAGCTAACATTTCACATTCCCTGAATAACTTGATGGTGTTCACACCTATGAACTGTCATCAGTATTTATGAATCCAAAACTTACTCTTGAAACAATATCTTCTTGCCTAGACGCTATTTATCCAGTTGGAAATTGCCTGTTAGTGAGTCTTAATGAAATGATCTCTAATCAATGACCGTACAAAGGTATAGGAGCATCTGCTATACATCATGAAGCTATATCTTCTTATATTGCACTGAAACATAAAACATCTCCTACATGGAGAGTCTCAAACTTTGATATTATGCTTACAGACATACATGCTTATCTATCATTATTATCATTGGCAGAATCCCGCTGATGATGATAATGATAACTTCCCCAAGCAAACATACAAGTAATGCACTAAGCTTCTAGCTTCGACTATTATTCAATAAGTAATCACTAGTTGAAATGATAACAAGGAGAAAAAGGATTAATTTCTGATTCCCTGCCGGTTCATGGTGAGCTCACGAGTATAAGAGATGATGATCCAAATTTATGCCTTGTTGGTAGTTTTTCACCATGGAATGGGAAAACTGAGTGCATTTAATTATGATTATATTTGCAAGTGCTCTGCTATTTATTATGCTACCTATAAAAAAGGCTTTGCAAACACTCAATACCTGATGCACACCTCTGAATAAAAAGGTGTACTATGTATAGAATATAAACCAAGTTTGTAGGTACCTACAACCCTTACTCTAATACCCTGGCCCATCCCTATCCTCCTTTCTTAGCTGAGTTTTACAGGTAATAATTTTTAGTTGCTTGGTGCTCTTCAAGCAAGGCCGCTAATACTAGTATCTACCTATAGCCAAATTTAATGTCTTTGGGCTAAATGACCTCCTATAATTTGTACTAATCCCCCTATAACTACTAAAAACCTATTGTTTAGTAGAAATTCATATTAATTGGAATGTTATTGCATCTATGTTAAAACCAAAAAAGTTTGTTAGAATATAAGCCTATGTAGATTATTAGATATACCTATCCATAATTGTAACTCTGTTGGCTCCTAGATTGGCTAGTTTATCTGCCTCTGTATTACCCTCTCTATATGTGTGTCTTATTTCATACTTTGGGATCCCCTTGATAACTTGGTTAATCTCTTCTATTTTCAAGTTAAGGGACCAATTGGGAGTTTTCTTGTTTTGAATGGCATTGATGATAATTTGCGAATCTCCTTCGATAACTACTTTGGATAAGTTGATCCTCCTACACAATTTTAAACCTTCTAAGGCCGCTATGCATTCCGCCATGTTATTCATGGAAGGATTTATGGGTCTGGAGAACTTAGCGATGGCTTCTGACTTCCAATTGCGAATAATCCCCCCAATACCTGCTACCCTGGGGTTACCTCTAGAAGCTCCGTCAAAGTTAAGTTTATACCATCCCTCTCTTGAAGGGATCCATTTGCAAGAAACTCGGTCAGCCTTCACTTTGGGTCCCCTTTTGCCATATAGGAGAGGAATATCTAATTTTGGCCATTTTGCTCTAATTTTGTTATCCCAATTCTTGAATGCCTCTTCATAGCTTAGCTTGTTTCTGAGATTACTATTGATATTTTCTACTATTGATGCTTCTATTTTATTTGTGATTGAACTCCATGGTAATTTTTGACCTGTGAAAATCCTCCTATTTCTTTCTTTCCATAATTCCCAGGCAACTATTGCCGGGGAGATGGTCCATATATCCTTATATAGATTATCTTTATAAAGTGATGGCCATGCTTTAAGGTTACTTAATAGATCAACGTGGAGAGCAGACTTCCAGCCTAAACATTGATGAAGCCAATTCCAACAGTTTTGGGCATATGGGCAGTTGAGGAGGATGTGATTAACATCCTCAGATTGACTCTCACACATGGGGCATCTGGATGGCCCTTCAAAACCCAATTTCTTAAATCTGTCTGTTGTCAAAATTTTATTTTGCAAGGCAGCCCATAGAAACATACATGCTTTTGGGAGGCCAGATTTATTCCAGCAAAGGTTCAGAGGGATATCTATATCATCCATCTTCTGTTCTCAGATAATGGTATTGTAGCCCTCCTTTACAGAATAATTACCATTCTTTGATCCTGCCCAAATTAGTCTGTCTAATCTATTTTTAAGTACAACTTCTCTCTTTTCCATTATTGACGTAAATTTCTACTTCTCTTGCCATACAGAGTCAATTTCTTCTAAATTGCTCCATTTATTACTCTCTTTCTTACATATATAATCCTTGAGAAAGATGCCTTTGACTCTTTTACATTCTTCCATAAACTCCATGGAAAAACCCAAATTGCTAAGGGGAGTGAGACCTGCCCACGAATCCTTCCAAAAAAGAACTTGATCCCCTACACCTACATCCCACGATAAATAGTTATTAATAATTCCTTTGCATTCTTTGATGAAATTCCATATCCTAGATCCTTTGACATGTGTGGAGGACCTGAAGATGTTGATGGGATCCGCATCGAGAATGTATTTCTATAATAATATCGACACCCATTTACATCTAGGTTCCTTATACATTCTCCATATAAGTTTAGCTCCCAGGGCTTGGTTTTGCCATAGAAGGTTTTTAATGCTGAGGCCTCCCTTAGAAATAGGTTTACATAAGGTATCCCATTTTATTAGGGCAAGTTTTTTGTCTTCTAATGGGCCTTGCCAATAAAATTCTCTAGACATTTTATCTAGGTTCTTTTTAATATTTATTGGTAAAGGGAGAATTGACATTTGGTACGTGGGTATGGCCGAAAGGACTGACTTGATCATAGTTGTCCTACCTGCCTTTGTTAGCCATCTTCCTTTCCATGAGCTCTTCTTATTTTGGACTTTGGTAATCACTTGTTGCCAGAGTTTGGAAGATAGGAGACCTTTATCCAGGTCAATGCCCAAATACTTACACGAAAACTTGCCAATTTTATAACCCATCAACTTACAAATCTCTCTTTCTACTCTCGGTGAGGTATTAATGAAGAAAATTTCTGATTTAGTGGGGTTAACCCATTGCCCTAAGGCTTTCATGTAAATAGTTAGGATATCTTTAAATGCTTTAGCTTCTTGAAAGTTGGCTTGACCAGGTAGAATCGTATCATCTGCAAACTGTTGGTGTGTGATATTTGGAATGTTTTTAGCGACCTGTAGACCTGAGATCTTTCCTTCCAAATGTCTCTTTGTTATAGATCTTCCCAAAGCTTCTGCCATGATTACATATAGAAAGGGGGACATTGGGTCCCCTTTCCTAATGCCTCTCGAGATACTAAAGAAGCCTTTCAGAGTGCCATTAATTAGAAAGGGGGACATTGGGTCCCCTTGCCTAATGCCTCTCGAGATACTAAAGAAGCCTTTCAGAGTGCCATTAATTAGAACTGATATCTTATGGGTTGAAATACAATTAAAAATAAGATTGACCCATTACTTAGAGAAACCAAAAGCTTCCATGCATTTGCAAAGGAATCTCCATTCTACTTTGTCATATGCTTTTTGAATGTCTATTTTCATAAACATACTTGATACCTTTGTCATTTGAGCAGTATGGACTAATTCTTGTGCTATAATTATTCCATCCAGGATCGATCTATTTGCTACAAAACCTGTCTGTTCTTCAGAAATTATATTGGGCAACAGTGTTTTAAGTCTATTTGCTAAGCATTTAGAGAGGATCTTGTATATTGTGTTACAGAGGGATATTGGCCTGAAATCCCCAGGATCTACACTTTCATTTTTCTTTGGGATTAAAGCAAAAAAGGTGTTATTGATTTCACTTAGCAGGGACCCCGCGTTCCTGGTAGCTTCCACTGCTTGCCATACCTCTTCCCCAATAAAATGCCAACACTTCTGGAAAAAACCTACTTGAAAACCATCTAGACCCGGTGCTTTATTCGGGTGAAGTTGGAATACTACCACTTTGACTTCTTCGAGGGATAACTTATTATTTAACATTTTATTATCGAGCTCCGTAATCAGTTTAGGAATGGATTTAAGCATTTCATTTTGTGCTGAAAGGTCAGATGCTTCTGCACCATTGAGAAGGGTATGATAGAAGTTTGTAATGACACTCGATATCTGCTTAGGGTCCTCATTTACAAGCCCATCACTGGACTTAATTTTAGCTATTCTGTTGATGCTTCTATTACACTTAGTGGTGTTATGAAATTTTTTTTTATTGCTGTCTCCTTCTTTTAACCAAGACTCCCTAGATTTTTGTCTCCAAAAAATTTCTTCTTTAAGAAGAATATCATTGTACTTAGCCATTAATTCCTTTTCTCTGTGATAGCTTAGTTCGTCCATACCTTGTTCTATAACTAAATTGTTGAGGTCAGCTATTTCTTGCTCCAACTGATCCTTTTCTTCGAAGATATTATTAAAATTGTTCTTATTCCATTCTAATGCTTTATGTTTAATAATTTTTAATTTTGCTATTAAACAATACATTTTAGATCCTTTTATTGAAATTTGTTTCCACCATTCCTCCAAGAGATTTATAAACTCTGGGTTTTGGAATCACATAAACTTGAATTTGAAAGGACTTCTAGCTGGTTTGGAATCCTCTATAATAGTGAGCCTAACCAGAAAATGATCTGATCCTGCCTCTAGCAGAATCTCCGCACTATACAATAAGTTACAGATTCCATCATTCATCTTAATGAAGAATCTATCTAATTTTTCTACTATATGGCTAAAACCTGCTCTTCTATTGTTCCAAGTGTAAATGCCATTGTTTGTGTTTATGCTAATTAGATTATTGTCCGATGCCCATTTACTGAAATCCTTATGAGCTTGTGATATATATTGAGAACCCCCATATTTCTCTTCTGTATCTAAAATAGCATTAAAATCCCCTCTAATAAAGAAGAGGGATTCTGAATTTATGGATAAAAAGAGGTGGATTTCCTACCAGACTCTCCTCTTATCCTCATTAGGTATGGGGCCATATACCTTAATTAAGTTGAATTTTAAATTAGACTTTAGACTTTTAATTTCTAGAGCCAACCAGTTACTATTATGGGATAAAGGTGTGGCTGCTAATTTCCTAGGATCCCATAATACTGCTAACCCTCCGGAAGTACCTATTGAGGTCGCGTACTCTGCTTTCCATATGCCTAATTTTTTGTTGAACTCGGAGCTTTCAACTTTATTAAGTTTAGTTTCCTGTAATAAAATAATTTCGGAGTAAAAAATTTTAAGGTATCTTTTAATTAATCTCTGCTTATTAGGGGCATTTAGTCCCCTAATATTCCATGTAGTGACTTTCATTGTTCATGGGGAAGGCACTTCCCCTTCCCTGTGTTCATAATATCGGCTAATTTCTTTTGATTACCTGAATTTCCATCTATGGTTCTGAGTTCAACAGCTGATTTTCTCCCTCTTTTCTTTTTGATTCTGTTAATATTTGGTGTACTAAGACATCCTCTATTCATTTCTATTCCCAAATGTCTATTTTCATTAGTTATGCCAAAGAGGCCTTCTATGGAATCTTTAACCATTGACATGTTTCCCACTATACTGATGATCTTGTCCTGCTACCCCGCACTCACTTGTTCTGGTTCCGTTTGTATATTGATCTCATTGTTATCTATAATCTCTTTACCATAGATCTCAATTACCTCATCTGGATTCTTTGGTATTATCACATTAAGGGATTCTATTTCTATCGGGATTGTTGTTTCTGGTTCCTTCCCCTTGTGCAGTGATTCGGTATCATTTATATTGCAACAGGGAACCTCTTTATTGGTTCCCTCATTTCTTGAGCCTTCATTTTAAATAGAAATAGGGTCCTTTTTTGGACTCTGTCTGTCTTCACCTTTATCCTTTGCGTTTATGTCATAGTCTCCTAGGAGCCTATCACCACTTTGATCAGGGGTTTTTAATAGTTGTATTGTTTCATTATTCTCGTTCTCTGCCTGAACTAAAGTTGCATTGCTGATATATCTAATTAATGTTTCTCTCTGGTAATTTAGTTCCTCCAGATCAAAAATTTCATCCATGAACATTTTCATAAGATCCTCTACAAGAGATTCTCCTAGGCACTTTATAATTTGGTCTACTTCCTCATTACATTTTTCTTCAGGATCCCTATCTACTATTGTGGATGACCCCTTTGGGTTCACCGATTGATTTGCTAATAAATCTATATCATCTTTGACAGTCTTGCTTTCTATCTCTATCTGTTATGTTTCCAAAAATAGAATACCCTCCACATTTGGGTTGGGCATACTGTTATCAACTAAGTCCCCCATTTCCAAATTAAGAACTGGATTTCTATTGTCCTCCTTCTGCATTGCTTTATGAAGAGAGGGGGAAACTATTGCCTTTTCCTCTCCTTCTAAGGGGCAAATTCCTGTATCCTTAATCTCCTGTGGAAAGTTGTTTATCAATTTGCCCTGATCTTCCCCTAAAGTTCTAGGCTCAAATTGAGATATAGGTCTATCTGCATTATATTCTTTAGGTCCCTTTATATTGAAACCTCCCTTGCCCTTACAGAAGTGGATTTCATAATCATTGCTAAACTGATTTAATGGATTAGTGCTTGCTTGTTCTATATTGGTGGCTTTGTTAATTTCCATATAATCTTCTAAGATAATTGGGTTAACAATAATAGAGTTAGAATTGAAGCTTAATTGTATAGGAGAGATATATTTTTGGTGGTAATCCAATTCTACAATGATTATCTGATCTATATGCATGTTTGTTGTTTCAGCCATTCTAATAAATCTACCAATCTTATTTCCTATATTGCAGAAAATATCCTGACTAGACAATTCCAATGGTACATTCTTAAAGGTTACAACTTTTTCAACTTTAAAATTCTTCAGATACATGGGATTGAATAGAGGGATCCAATCAAACAAAGCAAAAGGAGTACTTCTAAATTTAAGACACTTTTTTCTTTTAATGCTATTTTTAATATCTATATTCTTGCAATCAATATACATGAAATTTTCCATGAGTCAAGAAATACTTACCTCTTCGGGAAGTAGTGATGTTAGCTCTGTGACTAAGACATTGATAGGAACCCCTGTACCTTTCCATATGCAGATTAAGCCTGTGTCTGCAAGGTATTTCTGCTTTTGGACAATAGCATCACTATCTAGGATGAGATTATCATAGTGCATACCAACCTTTGAGATGCCTTTATTCAGATCCTTACCGTGCCTATGGGGAGGCGTATATGTGAGATTCTGGTGATTATTATTTTGCAGAACAAAGTATTGCCTGTGTTGCTTACAATCAAACATAGCGGGCCTTGCTAATCTTTTGTGATGTGGAGGGCTATAGATTTTGGTAGTTGCAATGTTCCTCTAATCCCTCGCAGAGAAGGAAGGATTTTTGGCTATAATAGGGTAGGGTTTCCTTTGCTTAGGCTGTGCTATCACATCTTTCTTGCTCTGATGTGTTGGCGCCCTATGCATTTGAACCCTAATTTCCTTACCTATCATAACTCCCTTCCTTTTATGCGGGGGCAAGTAAATGCCAGGTAAGTTTTCCTTCTTACTTAGTAAATCAAACACATTCCTTAATGGTAAACTATTATCAATGTGAGCCGAAGTAGAAACCCTAACCTTATTCTTCCTTTTTACTGAATGCCATGCCCAATTTTAATCTATGAAGTGCCCTGAGGTCGCCTATGCTGTAACTTTTCCTTCCCCCGAACTTGACTGGGGTATATTGGCATTATGATCTGAATTAATTCCAGATTCATGAATACTAGTGTACCCGCTGCTAAGCTTGGCCCTTAACGCATATTGGTTTTTGCAAACATATCAAGCTACCTATCCAGAGATTGAATTGTAAAAATGTTAAATGTAGGTTCATTGTTCTGCCCTAATTTCTTAAAGTCAGTCGAAGTCTCTGCTAAGGAACTAAAGTTATTTTCTTCAATCCCTCTTTCTTTTAGAGAAGATTCGGCCATGCTTTTCTCCTTCTGCTTAGCGATGAAACCCTTTAAGTGTTCATAATCTGGTCGATACGATCTTTGGTCTGGTTCCCTACATTCCAACATTTTGTGCCCATATAACAAGCAATTGAAATAATAACCAGTAAAAACCTTGGCATCTCTATGTTCCGAGCTAGTGTTCGTATGAAAGCCAACCTCGGGGGAAGAAGATGGAAGCAAGACGCCTTGCTTTCTTGCCTCCTCTTTCTGATGGAAAAGGAGCCCTTTTCTAATCTGTCGCTGTTGCAGAAAAGACTTTTGCTGAATTCATATTTTCTTCATATCTCGCATATCCATTTCATTAATATCTATTGATAATAAAAGATACTTGTGTGTTAGCTTAAAAGAAAAAAAATAGAGAAAGTCCTCTATTATTAAAGCACGGATAAAATGTATTAGATATTTTATGAATTTTAGGAGATGTGAGTTGTATGGAAAAATCAAGACATTTATGTACATCCATTTAAGGTAATCAATAATAAACATTTTCCTTTATTAGATAAAAGACCAAGTGGTGTTTGGTCTTTATAAGGCTAATAGCTTGGTTGAAATTTTTTAACTATTCCCAAATTCTTTAGCACAAATACAATTTTTACTTAGTAGAGTTTCTTTAGTGTTGTTTACAAAGTGTGGTGTGACTATATCTCTACAAGGAGTGATAAATCTAAAGAAAAGGGCCAATCTTGTAGGTAGACTCAACAATAGTGTCTATACATATCATGACAAGTATCTTGAGTTAAGAAAACAAATATAGAACTTAAGCAAGTAGAAGAATGCAATAAAATGGACAAAAGTAGTGTTGAGATTGAAAGACGATACAATTAATTTGTAGTTGAAAATGTACAAAAAAAAGTTACTTTCATGGATGTTGCCTCTCCAACATTTAGTCCATAACAAACAATTTCAAAATACACAATATAGGAAATGTCTTTTAGTTCCCCATAAGCCTAAAGGAAAATAATTCTTTAATTGTGTCATAAAATAATGTTGAATATAGTGAGACTCACATGATTTTAGTCTTTGTCTTTGATAACCTATTTAAAATGAATATATGTCATATGTTGATAAAGAGATTGTTTAAATTTGATGGATGTGCTCATGTATAAAGTTTGTATAAATAGTTGAATTCAATAGTTAAATTTGTATTAAGTGCAATATATGTACCAAATGACAAGCTTTACATCTTTTTGTCTTGCAGGTATTTTAGTATCTAATGGCTTGGGCCCTTAAAAATAACAATAATTGCACATTTCTTGAAAGAGAACAAAACATCATTAGAAAACAAGGTTTGTACATGTGACAGGTTGAGAATATATAATGTTCTTTATAGAAGAAATTTTACTTGGTTTTGGATTAGACATCAAGTACACTAGAATTCTTTATATCATACAAATTCAAACTATCAATGTGATGACAAAGACATAATATTTTACATTAATTACATAACAGTTTAATTATTATTTGTTGTACACCAAACTAGAATTGTATCTCATGTAGAATTAAATCTTGACCACTATTACTTATATTTTTAGGGGAAATGAACCAATAGATGAACATATATCAATAATTACTATGGTGCCATGCAATCAAGCCCTTTATTAGATATATTAAAAAAACACTAGTTGAGAAATAATATTCTAATAAAAATTTAATAAGGATCCACTTCATGTGCACACATACCATGTGTAGCTATATCCTTTACAAGTCACATCAAAGAAACAACCAATAATATGGTGCCACATAAGGCAATTTGTAATTCATGCCTTGGTGCACATGGTTCTACCTAAATTTTATTCTATAGTGTTTTTGGACAACTCAATGAAGACATAGCCAATTAGACTACATTGTTGATACCTAAACCCCCAAATAATTATTGTAAGCTCTTAACTTAGACACAAAGATACACATACTAATGCTTTTGTAGAAATCTGATATTTTATTTAGAAACTTGACATGCACCAAGTAAGGGTGTGTGAGATCTCAGTCCTCTATCCTAATAAAAAAATGACGAATTTGCAAACAATAACTTTAAGCCTTAACTTAGATACAATATGCTAAACTTTTGTAGAGATCTAATGTCTTGTTTAGAAACTTGACATGCACCAAGTTAGGGTGTGAGAATATTAGGTCTTCTATCCTATTAAAAAAGATGAAGAATTATTCATATTTTTATATATTAAACTTGACATGCACCAAGGTAGGGTTTGCAAAAATTGAGTCCTCTGTTCGTCCGTCCGAATTCACCCAATTATAGGCTCGATTAAGCCAGGCCTTCAACATCGAGTGGGTTAAGGGGGGCTTGCCCTGTTTAAAGCTAATCTCGAGATCATTGGACTACCCCTACTAATTCCCCTTGATTAGTGAAAAACTACACTAGAATCACTAATTAAATATAAGTTGAAAAAATCATAATATTTTTTAATAATGGAAGCATATTCTAGCAATTAATGAAACTACATGAAATATCATGACAACCATAAATTCATACTCAAATAGGCATTGAATCTTCTTGGAGAATTGTGAAATCTCACAAGGAATATGAAATAGGTGAATTATCCTTACCCCTCACCTAACTACTTAGTGCCGTGCTTAAACTACCGTAACTTAGATAGATGACATCGTTGAGTACGCATTCGTTCCATATTCGTCGGAAGACACTAAAAGACAAAATTCACTAAACAAAGAGATTAAAATACATTAAACTGCCTCTTTGTATAACGGTTACAAATTGTTTTCCTCGGTGAGTTAGTTGGCATTTTTTTTGAATTTAGAGCTGAGTAGTGAATTTAGTGCCACACTTCCATGGCCACCAGATAAAAAGAGGTCCACGTATAAGGAAGGCTAAAAACCAGTGTTCAGCGAATAAAAAATATTTTTAGGAGGAAGCTAAAAAATGGTACCCCACACTGGCAGTGGACGTCAAATCCGATTTCAATGCGATTTGATCCATTTCATCACTCCGCCAAATTTGGAGACTGTCTGAAGATGCCTCTATTTGGGGGTCAGTTTATCTAGATCCCCTCCACTTTTATCTGCATCGGACCAAAAGGTCCTTTAGGACGCCTTAATCCGATGCCAAATCTGTGATTGTTTTAGATATTGTTGTAGGCGTAGCATCTTAGCTTTTGTGATCATTGTTTATAAGTAAAAAAGACTTAAAAATGTCTGAAATTTCAGAGCTGATTAGAACCAGCTTCTGAAACAAATCGTTTTCATGTGAATGGAAGTCATATTTGGATCACAGTTGTGTTTTACTGTGTTTTTGCGATAGTGGGTACGAGTGAATTTGAAGATTGGATGAGTAATGGTGGGGTGAATGTGTCTGTTTGTGTATTTATGAATGTTCAGAGCAGCGGTGGATGGCACGAGCTATGTGGTATTGCTGAGCCGCATTGCCCGTGAGAGAGCAAGATACCCAACAAAACGTTACATAAAATAACATCAGCGGTACGCTGCGAACGTTCTTATTTTTCAAATTCCTGTTCCTCGATTTTGTATCTTGTTTTAGGTGCTTCTGTTTTGTCTGAACATGAAAATGTAATTTTTTTGTTTTCTTATGCCATCGACATCTGTGCTTAGTCAGTTATTTTCTAGTACTGTACTAGTGGGTGTGTATTGACAATGTGCTGCTGTATTTAGTTGCAGGGATTCTGAGCTTGGTCGATTGCCTGTGGAAGATATGGGGAAGTCTCCCGGGAAATGGCTCAAAACCCTGCTGTTTGGGAAGAAGTCGACCAGATCTCGTCCTACAGAGAGGCTCTCGAGGAGGGATAGCACCAGAGAAAATGGGGTCAGTGGATATCTACAGATCTGGTTGCACAATTTATTTATTTATTTCAAATGTTGAGGTTATGTGCAGGGTTTGGAGACTATAGGTTGGATCGATCATGACTTTTTTTTCCTAATTTGGTATTAAGAGTTATGGGACTGGCTAACCACTTTTAAGGTTCTACAATGTTCTGTTATAGAGAATATTTTAGGTTTTGTGAACAGTGGCTTGGATCGAATTGCAGATCATCTCGTGTGCTCATTCGGCTTAATTTTGTAAATTTTAGAAATGGATGGATTCGCACTCCTAAAGTTTACACAGAATCACCCTCATTTGAATCAGTTTTTTTTTTTTGTCATTTGAAATGTTACTCGTGGCTAGAACATAAGGGTTTGGAGGCGTTAGTTTGGATCAGGCTACACGGGCTGTTTTCAGATTAGTTTTGGTTTTACAATTTCTTTCTGCATTGGTGGTTTTGGAGCCAATCGTACCTAAAAAGAATGGAGAAGAGCTCACGGACTTCTTTCTGCTTATTTTCCATTTTTTAAACCTTACACAGAATAATGTGTCTTAAAGAACTTTACTTTTGACTTTTAAAATGATCCTTAAGCATGGTGGATGAGGTGGGATTCAATATTGTGGAGCCATCGACAGTGATCAGCTAATTGACTTCCTTCACTGCTGTTTTGTAACTATTAGGAATCCATAAATTGGCCTTGTTTAAAGTGATTTTTGTACTACATCAAGAACAGCGGTTTGGATCAAATATGGATTAACTGATGGATTGTTTTCAGTTTATATTCGTGACTATTAAAGCTGCCACTTTCAAATTTTACACGTAATGGCCTGCTTTGAACTAAAATATTTATTTTTTGAGTTTTCCTTATTAACAGAATTTAAGGCCTTAGAAACAGTGCTCTGGATTAAATTGGAGATCAGCTTCGATGTACAGAATTTAGGAATGTATTTCCAATATTCACTTTCACCCTTAATGGTCTGGTTGGATTTAGTTCAGGTTTTATATTTTGGTTACAGATGTTTGGTGGTTTTGAGTGCAAATCAGAGCTTTTGGATTTCAGACAAAAGTTTCCTGTTTTTAATAATATTCTGTATGGTAAGCTTCATGTTTTTGGAAGAAGTGGATTAGATCAATTTCCACATCATTTTTAACAATTTTTTGTTTGTTTTAGTTTTGTATTTTTTATAAGTGGCCATCCAATTTTCAGTATCACACAGAATGGCCTGTTAACCATATAGTGTAGAGCAAACTATTATTGTAAAATTGTTTCTTGTAGATAGGCTCTAAGATTTTGGAAACAGTGATTTGTATCAAATGATTGATATGCTATTTACGGATTGTTTTCAGCCCTCTCTTATAACATTCAGGAATAGATGCGCACATTTAAGTTTTTTCCTTATACAAAATGATAGACTTTAAATCAACTTTACTGTAAATAAAATTTTCCTTATGTGTGGACTTTATGCTTTTGGAAGCAGTGGCTTGATTATTATTATTTTCTCACTCTAGTTTTACAAGTTTAAGGAATGATCAATCACTTCTTGATCATACGCTGAATAGCTTTGTTTAAGCCGGTGATCCTTTTTTTTGTCTACAAGGCCTTATTCACATTTGGGACTCACCAGAGCATTTGACATTTAGAAGAAATTTGCCTGCTTTCAAATATGCGCTTAAAAGGATTTGGAAATGTGGCCTATACCCAATTGCCAATTAGCCTGGGGATTGTTTTCACTTTAGTGTTCTAGTTTTTAGAAGCAAACACAACCTCACATGAATTTATTTCAGTTTTAAGTTTGTCAAATCCTTTGAGGCTTCGAGGAGTTGGCTGGTGCTTATTAATTTTCCGAGAAGGTTGTCTGCTTTCACGAATATCAATATGGGTATGTATAAAACATAACAGCATTCCATTTACATGACATCTACATGGAAAACTGAAAGTGAAATTGGAATTCAATCATAGGGATTTGAAATGGGAAAAACTTTGCGAATCTAAAAATGCTATAAATGAAAAAAATAGGTAGTTTTAAACTTTTAAGCAAATGGCAGAGTTTTTTGGAAAAATATGAGAAGAGAATGTGTGGGTTGTTGAATAACCTTTTCTCTGTTCCCTCTTTTTATTTTTCCAAAAGCTTGTGGGTTTTTGACTGGAAAAAATGGTCAAACTTAAAAGTGGGTGACAGATTGACCTGAAACATCCAGGTCACTGGTTCATGTGTTCTCACGGATTTGCATTCTTTTGGCATTTTTCTTAGTTCTATGGATATATAGTTTAAAGGTTCTACAACATGTTTTGTGTTGGTTCATGGGTTGCTTTTGATAAGTAATTTTCAGAAACAGATATGCACAAAATATTCTACGCTGAATACTTGAATTGAACCACAGATCAGCTTTCTAATTCTGTTAAGAATTTTTATCTTTGAGCTTGTTGTTTCAGAAGAAAATATGGCTAGATTTTGAGGCTTTGGGTATTTGATCAAATTATGATTCAGCACATTTATTATTTTTAGTTAAGAAGAAACACAAATCTCACTTTAGATTTACAACCGTCACAATCAGATATTGTCTGAAATACATAGGTTTTTTATATTTGTAACTCTTATGTGGGTTTTGGGGGCTGGCCGTAGCTTTTCAAATTTGGAATAAAGTTACCTTGCTCCAGAATTGTGTAGAATCTGAATGGAGCCTTCCACTATTGTGCTTTCTCCTTGAATCTGGGAAGAAGAGTGATGCAATTCTTCTCAAGTAAGCCTTTTCTGATAACAGAAGAGGAGATCAGTTGAATATAATAAAATTGTCTTTCAAAGTATTGCCTGGTCACAGTTGCTATCTTGGCTATTATTTGATGCCTGGTTGAAGCCAGTTTTCTGCATCATTTTACCACACTTTCAAGCACTTGAAAAACGGCACTCTCTAGGTATCTACTGAATTAGTTGAACCTGAGCAGAGCAACTAAGTCTTCTAGCCACAAAGTTCTGTCAGGATCTTACAAGGAGAATGTCTTAACTATTTAAATACTGATCCAAACGGATCATAATAACTGTAATAAACATGCAAAGACATGGACTTTTGTTTATGGTAAATTGGATCTAGGAAAACTAAGAGCAGGTGCAGGTGTTGGACAAGTTACAGAGCAGGATAATAGGGACTGTAGTACTACATTTTTTGCCATGTCCACTGATAATAAACATGCCAGAACTTGGAAGCCTAACTGAACAATCATCGTTTCAGCTTCCTGTGTTGATGGAATATTTTCTTGGGCCTGGGAGAACTCTGCGGTGCATGGCAATCTATAAATAAGAGGTTGTATTGGTTTGTAAAATGGGCATGGGAGGACAGTTGTATCTTTTATCTGCCTGGGTTGGTGGAAGAGAGAACAAATCTGTATGCTGTATCTTCTTTCAGAATTAAGGTGAACAATTGTGTTGTATTTCCAAGAGGTTAGGTGCAAAAGGAAAGGATAATGGGAACGTAGGCAAACAATGGAGATAAGTGGCTAATGGAGCCAGGGATGGATTGCATCCATAGTCAAGGTATTGTAGAATGGAACAAGGGGCAGATTGCATCCATATCTTTTGCACACTCAGTGTATTTGTCAATTTACTCCATAATATAGTTTGTAGGCAAATGCCACTGCTACAATCTGCTTTTTTCTTTCTTATGAGGGTTTCCAGGATAAATATGTTCTTAATTCTTCTCTTTCCCTCTTGACTGTGGCTTATTTACTAAATTTCTAAGTAAGTAGCACAATGCGATTTCTTGTTTCATGATTTTTACAAGCTTAGGGTTGAGAAATTATGGACTGCTTGGTATCAGAGTAGATTGTGAGCCCATGGGATGTGGAGCTGCATAAAGTGTACCGCTGGATTTGCAAAAAGGAAGGGCATGTTGTTATCATTTGGATCTGTGAATCTGGTAATGTTCAAAAGGCTGATATCAGCTAAGGGAGGCAAGATAAATGAATAATAAGAATGCATTGATTGAAAACCTTTGGATATGAATTATACAATTAGATGCCTCACTTTTAAAGGAAATGTGTGATGTTGTAACAACAACTAACATGACACAAGCATTAAATGCATGATGCAAATATTAAATGCCTAAGAATTATAAGTAAATGAGGCGAATATGGCCCCATTATATCTAACTTCTAGAAATGTCACCTATGACCTAAGTAAACTTAACATGTTACTAGGTTTTGACTAATGTCTAGTTAGGAAATAATGTCATTCACACTAAAATCTCCTCTTAAATGCAACTTAGGGAGATGAAATTGTTATGCAAATGATGCAAGATGAAAGATGATGATTGGTCACGACAACTAGGCCATGTTAGGTACCCATGTAAGGAGCAAATGCAATCTCTCACAAAAGGAGAAATCAGAAAACCCTTTGGGAGTTACTACATCCATTATGAAATAATCTATCACAAATAACCCCCCTTCTCCCCCCGCCCCGCCTCCCTTCATAATGGGATAACTTGTTGCAAAAAAGCACTGGAAGCACTCTGTGGAGTAAGCTCGGGAACTCTCAATCTGAGCAATCAAATGACAATATACATATGTGCAAAAGCATTGGAAACTCTTGATCAAGGAGTTTCACAGGAATCATAATAAGCAAATAGGATAACTCCTGCAAAGGAACAACTGGATAACTCTCAAATCAGCTCAACCATGGAATCTGATGAAGCAACAATTGATTGACAAATAATTTTAAACTGGAATAAAGTTCAAGGATCAAAATGACACCTTCCCAAGTGACAGGATGTGCAAGTAACACTTCAGGATACCTATTGGGCAAAATCTGAAATAAAATGTACCTGTAGTTGAAAATGGAAAAAGTGCATGGATGGCTGTGTGGAGCTCCTCAATACTTTACAATGCCACAAGAATCACGAAAATCAAAGATTGTGGCAAAAAGTTACGAGCTCAGGATCCAAAAAAGAACCGACTTCAACAGAAAAAAATGGGGTACAAAACAACAGGAACTTGCAAAAATAACCTGCTCCACTGAAAAGTACACTGAGCCTCCTGTCCATCTTGTTTGCAAGATTCAACACTGTATGCAAAAGTTATGACAAAAAGAAAAATAGGCTAAATTTAGCCAGTCAATTACCAACAGATACAACCCCTCTGATTTGATTTTCGCAAAATCTGCTCATTGCATGCAAAATCTAATAGCTACCCACATGGAATTTTGTGGCTGTGAACAAAACCTAGAGATATTTTTGCCAAACATTTCCAAAAAGAAGTTATACTGTATGTTGAGCTACAACTCTTTTGGACCAGTTAGGACTCGAACTTAGGACCATCCATTTTCTGCTGGAGTGCTCGACCAACTGAGCTACTGGCATCTCTTGGCTAGCCCATTGTCAGTCTTGGTGTGGTTTATTTCCAACACCCTCCCCCCCTTAAGCCACACTATAGGTGCTTGCTCCTAGCCTAGCTCTAATACCATATGTTGGAGTAGATAGGTGACTCGTCAACACCCCCAAAATCCCTACAAGACCAAAATAGCTTCCACAAGGAGAATGGCAAGATAACTTGCATAATGAAAATGCTTTGACAAAATATGGTTGAATATGAAATGTACAATGAGATGTCTTGCTTATAAAGGCATTGTATGATGTAATATTGACAACTAACAAGAAACAAACATTAGATGTATGATGCAAATATTAAATGCCTAGATATCTAAAAGTAAATGAGGTGAACATGGCCCCATTCTGACTAACTTCTAGAAATGACACTCAAGACTTGAGTAATCTTAACATGTGATTGATTCCCAGTAGTGTCTAGTTAGGAAATAAACTCATTCACACTAACATAGGAAACAACCTCATTCGCAATAACATATGAAATATACAATGAGATGTCTTTCTTATAAAGGCATTTTGTGATGTAATATCAACAACTAACTAGAAACAAACATTGAATGTATGATGCAAATATTAAACGCCTAGATATCTAAAAGTAATGAGGCCAACATGGCCCCATTATAACTAACTTCTAGAAATAATACTCTAGACTTAAGTAATCTTAACATGTGAATCAATTCCCACTAGTGTCTAGTTAGGAAATAACCCCATTCACACTAACATAGGAAATAACCTCATTCACACTAGTGTTAAATAGGCACTGGGGGGAAAATTTGATATTGTGCCTTCACAGATTTATTGAAGAGGAAACAATTTATTGTTGCGTCTTTTTCTTTTAGAATTAAGGAGAACAATTGTATAGTATTTCAAACAGATGAGAGGCAAATGAAAGGAGCATAAAAGCAAAGGCAAATATACGGCTGATGGAGGGGCTAGATTGCATCCATAGACAAGGTCTTGTTGAATCAAACAAGGGGCAGATTGTATCCAATTATTTGCATACTAATTGAATATGACTATTTGCTACGTAATATAGCAGGCAATTGCCATCGCCACAGTCTGTTTTTTCTCTCTTCAGAGGGTTTCTAAGATGAAAATAGTGTTATTAATTCTTCTCTAAGTTCTCTTCCTCTCTTGACTGTCATTTGATTTTTAATCAAGTAGCATGGTACAATTTCTTATTTCATAATTTGTACAAGCTCAGGTTTGCAAAATTAAGAATCAAATAAAATTTACTTATTGTAGCATTGCTGCATTATTGCAATGATTGTACATGCATATTCTTTGAATCTAAACTTAGCTGTAAAAGTTGGCTCTCATTATCTGGTTGAGCACCATCTAGATTTGAACATAATATCATAATACGCATCAATGAAGGTTGACTTGAAATTATGCAGAAATGCCAACAAATTGTTACATAATTTGATACACTACAAAACACTATCTAGTACATAATATCAAAATCTTGTAAGTATTAGCGATCATCTCATGACTTGAATTCATAAGGGGGTTAAAATTTCTGCTTGCATTGCTGGGGCAGGTGTGTTGAACTGCATAGCTTTCGTTAAAAGCTTGAGGTTGAATATTCTGCAGATGTTATTGCATTTGTATGTTCCATCTCTGGCCGGTCTCTAATGTTGACTATACTTTTCCAGTAAATCAGATACTTGGATGTGCTGTGAGAATGTATTCTTCTTAACTGCCATTGGTATCTTCTTGTAGATGTGTTGGGTTCTGATATTTGGAACACTAATTATTTGATCGCAGGTGAAAATAATAACTATTCTATGGATGGATGATAGTAATTTATATGTAGAGTGGCTCTATAGAGGGACTCTGGATGAATCATTATAGGAAATCCTCAGTGGGGAACTGTATTCCAGTGTTAGACTTGATGTCTAACAGACTATCTACTGCCAAGTCATATAAAGAACACAGTTCAGCCAGACTGAAGAAAACAGTCATTGTAAGATTGTGCTTTCCTGCAGGTTAAATTGAAACCAGTGACATTTCAACAATAGAAATTCCAAAACGTATAATACATTCTGGCTTGTAATGAAGAGCAATTGACAATAATCTTTAAAAATTACTTTTTTGAAAGATGGCTTAGTAACAAATTAATTTCTAAAGTCTGTTTTGGGTAGAATCCCGACATTGTCCTAGATAAGCATTTCCAAGGTTGGAATTAAGACAAATAGATTTGTTCAAAGGATTTTAGGGGCGGACACCAGTGGTTTGCATTTTCTTAAATATCCAAGAATGATTCTATAATGTTTCTGGAGATATTGTGAGAAACATAAATATATTGAACTAGAGTGTACTTTTGTGGAGATGGCAACTTTTTCTCTAGATATTCCTTTGAAAAGACTAAAATCCAAAGACCAAAGATGAAAGTAGAATAGAGGTTTTGATTGACCTTTTAATGCATTAGTTCAGGGTGGATAAATCACCTTATCAATGACCGAACCAATTCTATACATCTCCAAGTATTAGAGACATCATTATTCTTGGTACTTCTATATGCAGTGGAAGGTCAAATGGTCTTCTGATATGGGCTGCAACACATCCTTGTTCCACCTAATAGATAAAATGTGACAAGTCACCAAGAAAGATCCAAGAATGAAAATTAAAGAAATTAAAATAAAGTGCATTTGCGAGCAAAAGTAAATATAATGCAAGGAGGCAGTTGTGAAGCTTGTTTTTATGCCACTTTAGCAGGTTAAAATTTCCTGTTAGCTTGTGAAATTTTTCTGTAGCTAGAGAAGGTTCTCATATTGGGGTATTCATACAATGTCATGCAAGATTAAGGTTGTCACACAACTGAACTGATAATGTTTTTTTAGTAAAGCAGGAGCCATACAGCATTCTATTTATTCACATCCTTAAATATCTATTTTTATGCTATACTGCAATCTCCACTAAAAGTTAAAAGTGTGATAGAGTTCTGTTAAAACAATGGCTTCTAACAGGCTCTGAGATCTCTGCACACTCATGGATAGAGGCTATCAAGCTCACAGATTGTGCAATTTTCCAAAACGGCAATGTCCAAAGAACAAAAAAATAAATTAAAAACAAAACTAATTTAAGGCTTGGCCAAATTCAACTAAAAAATTATACTAAACCAGCATAAATATCTTGATTACATCTATTTATAAGATGCTGAGAGATATTGATCTTGAGGCGCTTGTATTGAATTTGTGTCCTAGGTCAGACAAGCACCTTGAGATTGTTATCTCTTGGTGTCTTTTAGGTAGATCTATTTAAGATACCTATGCTAGTTTATTAAATTTCTAGACGCTTTTCATAGCTAACTAGACATCCAATTGCAAGTGGTGATAGTCCGACTTCTCATGCAAATTGAAGCTTGCCATATCACCACCCAAATTGGGTACAAGAAAGGTTTGGCATGTAAATGGCTGTCAAATTAATTTTCATAATAATTAGACTATTCACATTAAATATCCCACACTATTGCCACTTGCGATTGGGTGTAATAGAGGTTTGATAGTAAATGGCTGTCAAATGTATGGTAAATGTTTTTTTATATCCATTCCTCCCTTACAATATCGTTGATATCATTGTAGTTATGCCTCTGGGTGCAATGATATTTTTTGCCTTAAACCCAATTTTAGTTGAAGCCCTGAAGTCTGCCCTAGACTTAGAAATTAGATGTAGTTGTACAAATTTAAGTTTAAGTTTATTTAACTCTCCACAACAAAAATGAGACATATCATGCATGGGAGCATAGTTGCAGGATCTGAATGCATAATTATCCTCTGCACAATGTAGAAGAAATCAATAATGCAATTTTCTTTCCAGTTATTCCATTTAGAGTTTTTATCAGAAATTATGTGCATCCAGCCTCAGAAGAATGACTCTTTCAATCAATAGCAGGTTTCAATAAAGGAAATTCAGAAAGCTTTAAGTTCACACTGTTTTTCCTTTCTGGAATCTCAATTCAAGAAATGATATTTGATAACTTAAGGGAATGATAGTCCATTTTCTTGATATCTTTCTCATATGGATAAATATTAATCTAGGCACTTCTGTTCCTAGCTAGACTGTGAAACCATAAATGTTTGATTGTTGCATGTTGTTCTCTGTTCTTAGTTAGATTTTCAGCTGTGAAAGCATAAATGTTTTCTGGTTGCATCTTGTATTCCATTCACAAAACTGTAGCTAATATTGTGTTATATTTTTATTTAGAAAAAGTCATCAAAGGATCAAGATGTGAGAATTCTAGAGAAAGAGTCACATCAAGACCATGTGCCCAGTGCTATTGCACCACTGGAAACATCATCTGGAAGTAGAGACAACGAACAAAATGGACCTGTTCGAGAACAGAGTAAGCAGGCAGGATTTGCTGGCACAGAAAAGTTAGCCGCCTCACTATCAATTGATAAATCAGTTGTTATGCTGGCAGATGAAGGACAATCAGAGTCTTGTATACAGGAAGTCATTACTACCAGGGATGATGTGGAAAGACTAAGGGAAGAATCAGCAGCCATCAAAGCACAGTCTGTTTTTCGGGGCTATCTGGTACTAGGTTTTTATGGACAGATGTTGTGTTATTTTCTATTATCTATGTTTATTAGCAGTTTATTTTTCTGGCAATTGCCTGAATCAACATGCATTTTTATGTTGGTGGTTGTTATCTAAAACATTTTGAAATGATCAAGCCCAGTTTTTGGTTGTGTAGGCCCGGAAAGCATTTCGAGCCCTACGAGGCCTTATAAGGCTACAAGCTCTTGTTCGGGGACATTTGGTTAGGCGACAGGCTGTGGGAGCGTTACGCTGTTTACAAGCAATTATTAGATTGCAAGCTCTAGTTCGTGGTCGCCAAGTTAGAATGTCAGAACAAGGATTGGCTATACAAGGGAAACTTGGACATAGGCACAGACATAATCGTCCAAGAGGAAATGAATTGGTAAGAGATTGAATAAAAATATCTTGTTAAAGTTGCATATCAGATGTTATATTAACAGTATGTTTGCTAAAATTTTGACTGCTGATACATTTACCATTATTCGTTTGGACTGTTTCAGGAGAGAAGAAGGTCCACAGGTTTTGTGGCCAATGGAGCTTCCCAATCTGAAAAACTGTTGGCAAATGCATTTGCTCGTCAGGTAATCATAATTTTGCATAACTTTTGTGTGATGACATTTCTCCCAAACTGTTCTTAGATTGCTGCATATATTGATATTGATTTCAATAATTGTCTGAGAAAGCTTTTGGAGCATGCACCCAAGACAAATTCTCTACGAGTTGATTGTGGTCCCAACAATTCCAATTCGGGATGGATCTGGATGGCACGTTGGATGTCTGCTTATCCTTTGAAATATTCCGAGGAGACAAATAATACATCAAAGAAGCAAAAGACAAGTGAGAATGCAATGTCTACTGAGGCTGAAGTGGAAAGGCCTAAGCGCAATGCAAGGAAGGCTTCAAATTTAACATCAGATCATTTTTCAAATCATACAGATGTCGAATCTGAGAAGCCAAAGCGTGGTCTAAGAAAGGTCTCAAAATTAGCAACAGACTCTGTTTCTGATCAACATGAAACTGAGGCTGAGAAGCCTAAACGGATATTTAGAAAAGGGTTCAATTCAACAGTGGATTCGGTCCCAGACCAGGCTGAGGTTGAAACTGATAAGGTTAAGCGCAACACAAGAAGGGGATCACATTCAATTGTGGAATCTACATCAGATCATCCAGAGGTAGAAATGGAAAAGGTTAAACGCAACTTAAGAAAGGTGTCAAATTCAATGGTTGATTCGACAACAGACCTACCTGAGATTGAGGCTGAAAAGGTTAAGCGGAGCTTGAGAAAGGTATCAAACCCAACAGCAGATGCTGTATCATCAGATCATCTGGATGCAGAAGCTGAGATACCCAAGCGCAGCTTTAGAAAGGTGCCAAAGGCAACAGTGGATGCTACACCAGATCAAACTAGCATGCAGACTACGTCACTTAACTCCACAGATATAGGAATACATGATGAACCAGTTAAGCATGTACCTTCAGATCATTTCTCATTTGATCTGTTACATAAAGAGCTTGAGACAATTTCCTGTGTTCAGGAAGTATGTCCAGCTCAGCAACCAAGCCTGCCTGAAAACATTTACCAAGAGGATGAATTATCACTAGAAAAGAAGGAATCTTCTGTTTCAAATGGAGATCTTCTACCTTCCAAACATGATAATATTGATTCAACTACCAAGACAGAACCTGAACTTCCTGTGACGGAGCAAAAGGCAGGTAGAAGACGTAGCTCATTTGGATCTGCAAAAGTTGATCATTCAGATAACAATTTGCAAGGAAGTCCATCAGTTCCTAGCTATATGGCTGCCACCGAGTCTGCAAAGGCAAAGCTTCGTGCTCAATCTTCTCCAAGGATGAGTCCAGATGTTCAAGAGAAGAGCACTGGTATGATAAGAAGGCACTCTCTTCCATCAGCACCCAATTTGAAGCAGTCTTCCGTGTCTCCAAGAACTCACAGGGTATTGCCACAAATTCAAGGAAGGAGAAGTGATCGATCTCTTGGTGCTGGTAGGAAGCCAACCTTATAATTGAGATTATATCCGCAGTTTCTTATTTTTAGCCCATTTGGGTTTAACTTGGAATTCTCTCGTTTTAAGATGGCAAGTACTTTTGAGACTAACATTGTTTCATTATGATTGCAGAAAAGGCAATTCATGTCCAGGCTGACTGGCGGAGGTGACAAGTATTGAGCCTATCTTGATATTTAATGCATTTGCAGCATCCTCGAGTGGCTTTTTGTGTAGTTTATAAGTTTAGAGTGTATTGTGCTTTATATGCCTTGAAATGTCAAGGAACCCTTGAGCTCATAATCCGGCTATGTTGTATATAGAAAGCAGCCCCTATGACATATTTCTGATGTTTGCTTTCTGAAATACATTCTTTATGGGTTTGCAAGCAGCGGCTGATTGCAGATTGTTAACTGTTGAAAATGTTTGAGAAGGTTTTCGAACTTTGTTATCTTGCACTTTGAATGTTTGTGAGCTAATATATATTTGATTTGATGCTGTATAATAATATGAATTTTAATTCAGAGGTAGAGCTTCTCTTTTGTGTGGATGCTAAGATGATTTGTATTCCAAACATTTCTTTATGAATATGAGATTTCCAAATTTAATTCACATAAGACTTGCAGAGGGTAAGTTGAGTTCTGAAAATAGAAATGACTTATGTAGGATAAGTTGAGTCACGAAAGCAGAAATGACTTGTTGGATAGACTAGCATGTTTTCCTAATTTGGAGTGAACTATTATGTGGAAGCCTGTGTTTAATTGGGGTTTTAATTGGAGGGAGAAATGACAGAAGCCTGTGTTTACAAGTTCAGAGTTTATTGTGCTTTATATGCCTTGAAATGTCAAGGACCTTTAAGCTCATTATCCAGATATGTTGCATATAGAAAGCAGCCGCCACTACATATATTCATGATGTTTTCTCTCTGGAATACGTTCTTTATGGGTTTGCAGGTAGTTGATAGCAAATTGTGAACTGTTGAAGATGTTTGAGAAGGGCTTGTAACTTTATTGTTGTGCATTTCAATGTCTGTGAGCAAATACATAATTGATTTAATGGTTTTCAATTGTGTGGATGATTGTGCTAAGACGACTTGTATTCTGAAAGTATGTTGATACAAGATATGTATTTTAATTTCCACTCAAGACTTATGGAGGATGACTTCTACTTGTGAAAACAGAAATGACTTGCAGATTAAAATGCTGGATATATTAGCCTGTTGTCTTAATTTGGAGCGATTACTAGGTAGAACATCACTGGGTTTTTCACTGAAGGGAGAAATGACAAGCCTGAAATCTCAAGGACCTGTGACCTCATAATCTGGCTATGTTTTATATATAAAGCAGACTACATATTTTTGATATTTGTTTTCTGAAATGCATACTTCATGGGATTGCAAGTGGTGGTTGATTGAGAGTTTTTTGCAGATTGTTAACTGTTGAAAGTGTTTGAGGATAATTTCAAACTTTATTATTGTGCACTTTGAATGTCTAAGCAAATACATATTTGATTTAATGCTGTATACTAATATGGGTTTAGATTCAGAGTTAGAGATTCTCTATTGTCTGGATGATGCTTACATGATTTGCATTCCAAAAATTTGTCGATGACAAATCCTTATGTATATGAGATGTTTATTTTAAGTACATCAAAGACTTTGGAAGATAAGATGGATTATGGAAACAAAACGACTTGCAGATAAGTGTTGGATACTAGCTTGCTCTCTTAATTATCATGTAGAATATCATTGGGTTTTCAATTAGAGGGAGAAATGACAGAAACCTGTTATTCCACTAGATGAAAAATTGGATTTTGGTAGTCAATCATCTGAATATTTAACTTAGTATAAAGTTGTAAGCACGATCTCTGCCTGCCCCATGTTTGCTAACACATGCACTGGGGCAGCTTTCATCTAATAGAGGGGAAGGAAACAAGGAGTAACACACTCACATGTAAGTTTTACTCCTTGTTTCCATTTCACATTACATTAAAATGCATTCATAATGTATAAATTTAGATTACATTAAGTTACATGGCATCAAATGGTATTACAAAGCCATGGGCTAAAGCCACCCATAAATGGTGCACAAAATATCCATTGTTGGACCTACGATCTAATGATAAACTATTAAGAATCACAATGAAGAATTATATATGAAAATTTGTTTTGGGGGTGCTGCTTCTAAAACTAAGGATAAAGGGAAAAGGATAAAACAATCTCAGCCACAAACTTATAAGAGAAAGAACATCTGCTAAATTGGTGATACAAGAGTCCTTGCACAAGGAAGAAGGGAAGAGGTATCCCTTGTGAGGAAAAGAAGAATAAGGACTTTTTGAGAATCTTGACAAGATACATAAATTCCTTCACCTTCTCCTTCCCCTTCCCTTGAGGTTCATTCAACATCTCCACAACAAAAGGAGTATGCTTCTCCACCAAAGTGACCCTCTCCACCAATGAGAAAACCCACACCTCCAATAGCAAGAGTACCATCTCCACCTAAGGAAACAGTTCCACCCTCATCCACCCAAAGAGAAGATCCAAACATTAATGAGCAAGGGTTAGATGTGTAAGAAGTCCCTAATAAAGGAAGTGATGAGATGGAAATTGAACAAGAACATCAAGAGGAGGAGAAAGAACATAAAATGGAAGAGCTTAGGCAAGATGAGGATGAAGCTTCTCGTGAAGTAGTTTCTCATGAAGAAGAGGCTGCTCATGAAGGAGAAGGTACCCATGAAAAAGAACAAAAGGTGGAAGAAGAGAATGTTCAACAACACTTGGGGGATGAGTTTGGTGAACAGGGTAATTTTGAAGAAAAGAAAGAATATGCATTGGAGGTAACAAACCTTGTGTTTATAGAAGCATCAAGAACAATCCCAACATGGCAAAGGAAAACAATTGAAACAAGATAGAGGAAACATAAGGACATTGGACATGAGGACTTTGCCATTTTAGAAAAAAACATACAAGTCTCTCAACCTTAAACATAAGAAGAAATCCATAAAGATTTTTGTGGCGATTATGGATGAACATGGCAACCAAAAAGCATAGGTGGTTGTACCCCTTATGGATAAGCCAAAAGATGAAATGTTGATACTACTAAATCTAAGAAAAAACCCAAGAAGGCATGAAATTTTCCTTACAACTTGTGAATAATATATTCAAAAAGATGTAGAAGGATGAGACTATAAAAAAACAATATATGAAACATATATGTTGCTTGCCCTATCTCCAACTCTTTTGTGGTTGTTGCTGGTGAGCATCTTGCACTGGATTCATTGGATTGGCAAGATGCTGCTGCTAAGGTGGAAGAGGGCTAGATTATAGTAAAAGGTAAAAAATCCAAGACTTCTTTGTCCTCTTTTGAGATGAGCCTTTGCTCCCACAAGCGGAGGGGCAAAGGAGATTCTTAACTATCTTTTGGTTGTGGGTGGTTGGACTGGAGTTCTCTTTGGTCCTTTCTTTTCTTTCTGGCTGCACGTTGGTTTCTTTGTGCAACTTTTTTCTTAGTTTGAGGGAGCTTGTTGGTAAAACCCTTGTTTTGGTCTTGATCGGTTTCTTTTCTGGGGTTTAATCAGAATATCTTTTGTGACCATTTTGTAAAGGGTTTTGGGCCCCTTCAAAACCTATTTTTCTCTTAATCAAAAACATATATGCGAGTTAAGAAATATATAGATCATCTCATAGGGCCATTAGATTCCTCCACACCTTATACAATTCTCTAGGTAGCTTTAGTTCCATAGATAGATTGCATTGAAGGGATAAAATTTCCCCTGTAGCATTAGAATGGAGAAGGGTTTTTGATAGGGCAAGTAGAGAGGTTATCAAAAGAATTTTTACTTTGTATCATGCTATAACAAAGCAATTGAGAATAATGCATATCATAATAATTTAGGAAGAGGTTGGGCCTGATATTGATTAAACAATGATGTTGAAAGACTATCTTCCTATTTTACACCTCATCAAGTTAACTAGTATGGACCAACTTCTACGACAGACAGTTCTAGATGAATCAAATAGGAAAATGCCTAAGTAATGGATTTGTGGCATCAAATTAACAATCACCTAATACATAAAAGTTATGGCTGAAATAGTTAAGAGTTGTAATGTGGCCAATACTTTGTTTCAAAGAGTTTAAGACTATATTTCAACCATTTCGTACACATTGTGGGGAAGTGAAGGCAACATAAGGAACACTCAAAGCATTGTTCAAGAGCTTATCAGAACATTGCATGGAGAATTTACTAAGGACATCATTGGCCAATGCTAGATATCAAAAGTGAATTGGGAAACATGTAATCATAGCTTCCATAGTAAAGATACAAAGAGGAAGTTGAGGAAATGTTGGAAGACTGTATTAGTTGAGGAAATCTAGGAAGAATATCATGAAACCAATGTTTAGGCCGGAAAACTAAGAACCAATTATTTAGGTGGGTACGACCTCCTTGACTTTTGGCTCTACAAGATCAAGGTGGATCTTCCCTAAGGCAATACCATACATATCACCATAAAAACACAACACTCACCTCAATACAAACCATTTTTGTAACATATCACTTAAGTGGATATTTTAGCTCATGGTAACATAAGCACTATAGGTGGTTTACTAAGGATTGGAAGGGTCTAACGGTCATACACTAAAGACATAAAAGACATTTTGACAAAAAAAAACCTAAATTAGATAAAATTAGGAAATCCTAACACATGGGGGCAAAACTTGACATTGCTAACACTATGAGCCATAAATCATTTAACCTGCAATCAAATAGAGAAGGTAAACAACAAAATAAATTCAAAGTAGGGTTACAACCAAATGTAGGGTTTAGGGTGTTTTGAGCATACGACTTAGATTTAATTTTAACAAGCCTTATAGTCCTATAATAACTAAAATGACTAATCAAATAAGAAGAAAGATATTTAACAACCACTCTTATAAGGAAAGTTTCATTTAACAAGATTTAAAAGTTATTGAAATAGTAAAGATTAATAGTATTTTGTTGTAGGTTCAAATTGAGTCAAATTTTCAAGGTTCTTTTAACAAGGTCAAATACATCAAGGTACTTGATTTAGAGGAGCTAAGTTCAGTGGTCCAGGCATTCAATCACACCTTTCTTGAAGCTTTCACTCGTCTAAGAAAACAATAACACTTGTTTTGACATCTAATGAAACTTTGATGCAAATAGATAAGGATTTTTTTTAAAGATGGAATTGCATTATTCGCATCTAGGCTTCACCACAAGATGAAGAAACAATGCATCATTTTGAGCTCAACCAGAGGGTGTGTTGCACAACATTAATATCTGAGAGACATGTTCTCTTGAAGCAGTAGTTAAAGACACAAGAATGGAGCCTAATAGAACTTACATACTAATTTGGGAAATCACACAATTGCCCACCACCCATAACTGCCAGTCTCACCCAAATTATTGAGCTTTTGGGACTCCAAATTGGTGTCCAATTGATTGTACAAAGTTGACATCCACTTGGTATCAGTTTAGGATAAATTTTTGAATAGTTTTCTTTAGTTTTATTTTTATTTTGGCCAATAATCACGTATAGATTTGTGAAATGGGAAATGTAAAATATACTTAAAATCTTCATGTTTATGGTATTAAGATTTGGAAACTTTGTATGCATATGTTACATCAATTAGTGTTGCAAGTTCAGTGTGATTTGTTGTTGAACATTTTGGATTTGAACAAAAACTCAAAGTTAAGCTTTTGGTTGTTTGCATTATTTTCCAAAAAAAATTCTAGATGGTGATGGTGATTTCATATTTGTTTTGTTTAGTGATAACTTGATTGAATTATATTCTTTACGTGCATGAAGAAGAACTCATCTCATATGTACGTATAGGCAATGGCTTTATGATTCAATGAGTTTTGAAAATCTATGTGTTAATTAATTTCATTCTGCATCATGTTGATATGAGCTATGAAATTCTTTTTTCATATTTATGTGATTTCATTTAATCCAATCTAATTGTCAATTGTAACAAGTTGATGTGTGATTATCATTGTCTAAGTAATTTTTGTGTTACTTTATTTCATCTCTTGTAACACCTTATGCTTTTGTATTGTGTATTTTGAAAATCATTGGCAGAGTAGGATATTGGAAGAGAATCATTTTCTTTCAAATTTATTTCTTGCAAATCATCTTCAAAATCCAGAAAAAAAACCAAATGAACCATTATGGTGAGAAAGCATTGAGCTTAAAGCTTTGAATCCAGCCTAAATTTATTAAGTTAACAAGTAATCCATGTTAAACAATAACATTGTTCCAACTGACCTATCCCACATGGCTAAGATATGACCTTTAGTAAACTTCAAGTAAAGATTTCACTTTTCAAAAGAGGAAATTTACCTTGACTCTCTTGTTGTTATTCATGCTAACATTGAAGTCAACATTAAATTAAACTTTTATAAGGGAATAAATCACAATTACATAATTCCTACGTTAATTTAATTAATGCACAATGAATAACACCCACCATGGAAATCACATAATTGAGATAATGACAATAAATAAATGTGATTTAATAAATATACATCAAATTTTTTTTTAATATAGAATAAGGTACTTAGTTTTAGATTCAATGTTAATTAAATCATAATAGATGTCATGATATGATTTTCTCTCATGTCATAACTATTTGACCTATGATTACTAATATATTAGAAACCTTTTATCTAGTGTGCTTGGTCATATTTGTGTATATGTAGACAAGATCTTTGCACCCATATGTTTTATCTTTGTGTGTGGGTTCAATTAAATAATATTTGTAAACTTATAACTATAGACACCTAAATTCGTCCTTTTAACATTAGTTAAATTAAATTTAATTAATGACCCCAAATAACATTATAGTTAATTTTTTTATTTGTTAAATTCATCTATTTATTTAATTAAATAAATTCATTAATTAATAGTATTTGAATTAAATTTAAATACTACCTTTCATAATGTATTAAATTTAATTTAATACACGTTCCTCCATAGTCCCCTTTTAAATAAATTTTTAATTTATTTAATCCCCTCACATTCTTTATTTCTACTAAACCCTGATTAAATTAAATTAAATTAAATTTAATCCTAAATCCAACCTAGATGGTATCCTACACACATCACTTTATGTCTAATAAGCCTACTCACTAATTAGGCTAATTTTTGGATTCCTACATCCATTAGTCCTAATTATTTGCTCAAACATGTGTGAGCAAATTTCCAAAAATGGCCTTTTCAAAAATTGCTGAAAATTGCACAAACAAGGCCTCTTACATTTTTTATGACACTTCTTACACATTCTAAAATGGTGAAAATGGACTTTTTCACTTACACATCTCTTACACACATTTACACATGTACTTGAAGTACACATTGACCTTTCACATCCCAAGTTGCTCACACATGTGTGAGCAAGTCTTGGACTTTGCACGGCTCATGTGTCTCCTTGGTGGCACCTATGTGGATTCCACATAGATGCCACCTCACCCCAGCCCTCCAAAATCTTATAAATAGGACCCTTGTCTCAAGCAAAATTCATTCCTTTTTGCATTAGAGTTATTATGCTAGTATATGCTTAGAATTGTTCTTAGAGTTTTTACTAACCATTTGATAGTTGTTAGATTTTCATTATAGATTTAGTTTCATTCCATACTTTTAGCTTCATTCAATTTTATCACTTGCATGCCATAGAGCTTGAGGATTGCTTTCATAGCTCCTCCTTGAGCCTCTTTGGCCTCTTGCATTTGAGTGTTTGAGAGTTGCTTTTATAGCTTATTCTTGAGCATCTCAAATCTTCATTATACTTGCATTTATAGTGGGATCCATACTTGTGTTGGGAGAGCACACCCACAACCTCTCTAAGAGCATAAATCAAGCAAGTCTTGGGTGCACTTGCTTCATGCTCATCCGAGGTTATGGTAAAAATTAATGTCTTAACAAGTTTATGAACATGTTAGAATAAATTGATTATGCTCTTTGTTGTTAACGTTTGCATGTTTGAACTTGTTCTTAACAGATGGATTTTCATCATATACATTTTGGCACGAACAACATAGCAGAATACGAGGCCTTGGTCATAGGGCTTCGCCAAGCTGTTAGATGGAAGATCACAAGTTTGATTATTTTTGGTGACTCCCAATTAGTTATCAAACAAGTCAATGATGAATTTCACACAAAGGATGATAAGTTGCTTCCTTACCGACACATGGTCGAAGATCTCAAACAACATTTTGCAAACATCATTTTCCAGCAAATCCCAAGAGCAAACAATAAAGCAGCAGATGCTATGGCTACCATTGCTTCACTAATATCTATGCTAGAAACAAGCACACGGTGTGAATTTCTTGTTGAGAATCTTATGGTCCCTGCCTATGATCAATTGGATTTTGAGATGGTGTGTGAAATTGTTGGTCCCGAATCACCTTGGTATTGTGAAATCCTCGCCTATCTTTATGATAAAACCATTACTCTCATGCTTACACCTAACCAACAAAAAGCTTTCGTTCGCCGTACTTCTTGTTACACAATCCTTGGAGACACTCTTTTTCGTACACACTTTGATGGAACTCTTCTTCGATGTCTGAATTCGGAGGAAGTATACACAGCCTTGGAAGAGTTTCATCAAGGAATTTGTGGAGCCCATTCTAGTGGTCTCACTTTAGCAAAGAAGTTGCTTCGCACTGGATACTATTGGCCGACAATGGAGCAGGATGCCTATCATTATGTGAAGAAATATGTTCCTTGCCAGTAGCATGGCGATTTGATACACGCTCCCGCTCAATCCCTCCAACCCACCATCACACATTGGCCTTTCTCCCCCTGGGGTTTTGACCTTGTGGGACAAATATTTCCAAACTCTGCCAGTGGTCACAAGTATATCCTAGCCGCCACCAAATACTTTACCAAATGGGTCGAAGCAATCCCCCTCACCTATACAATTGGTAAGCAAATTTCCAAGTTTATCTTGAATTATATCATTTGCCGCTATGGCATCCCCAAAGATCTCCATACTGATAATGGAACAACCTTCAAGAATCAGGATGTCTCTGACCTTTGCAAGAATTTTGGCATTACCCAACATTGTTCCTCCAAGTACTTCCCGTAGGGCAAGGGTTAAGTTGAGGCTACAAATAAAACCATATTAAAGATCCTCAAAAAGATTGTCAATGACATTGGCAGTGATTGACACTTGCAACTCAATCCCACCCTTTGGGCTTACCGCACCTCCATCCGTACTCCTATTGGCGCCACTCCATTCACCCTTGTCTATGGTTCTAAGGTTGTCTTAGCCATTGAAATTGAGCTCCCTTACCTCAGGATTTCTCTTAGGAACCTGATGTCTGAAGAAGAATATAGAGTTGCCTGCTTACAAGAGCTACAACTCCTTGATGAGAGACGGCTCCGTGCCCTTAACCACCTCCATGTGTATCAAAATTGCCTGCGCTTACATTTTAACAAGAAGATCAAACCCCGTGAGTTTGATGTAGGTGATTTTGTCCTATAGCATAACATGAAGAATCTCCAGGATCGAGAAAAGAAAGGGAAGTTTGAACCCAATTGGTTGGGCCCATTTGTTATTATTGCTAAATTTGGTTCTGGGGCATATCATATTGCAACACCTAAGGGAGATTTGCTCCTTGATCCTGTAAATATCCTACATTTGAAGCACTTTTATGCGTAGCTCAGCATTCAGTTCATGTATAGTGATATTCAACAAAAAATCCTAAAAATCAGAAAAGTTCCTAAAAAAATCCTAAACATTAAAAAAGCAAAAAATCCTAAAAAGAAGATAATGTTCCTAAAAAAATCATTGTGGGGTAAACACCTGGTCAACAGACACTTTACAAAAAAAAAAGTAGCATTCGTCCAACAGTGAAAACCTGGCAACCAAGCACTCTGGGCAAGTATTATGGTGAAAACCTGTCTCAGGCACCATGATAGCAGATTTGGATCCATTGTTTCCCTATCCACTCTACATATCCATCCTCATCCTGGGACTCATCGCTTCCCACATAGCCATAAGGATCCACCTGCAATTCCCAACAAGTTGAGCTTAACCCCATCACACTGAGCTTTTCCTAGACACAGTGATCACAAAAAGTGCTTATCAAAATCAACATCAAAATCAAATCTTTGAGCTATTGTTCCTTTCACATCTATTGCCAATGAATATCCATTTCAAACAATCAATCTTTTCCCTACAGGATGCGTCCTTCCTCAGTCGGATCAAATTAATCTCATCAATCCTATCCCATTCATGGAAAGAACTGTGGATTGAATGACCACTTGGTCAGGAGGCCTTCTTTGTTGATTTTATCTTTTTGTATCAGTAGATCCTACTCATGATTACCTTGATCTTCCATATCTTGGTATATTGTGATTGGTGAAATCTGATGCAAGTGTCGATTGCGGTATGATTTGTTTGTGGATACTTTAGGAATGTTTTTTTGGTTTTTTAGTTATGATTATGCGTATCTTAATGGGGGCAACATGTTAACATACTTATGTCCCTTAAAAGACCTAAGTGTTCCCAAACCTCTCCAATAAGTATATGTCATAGGTTCTATCAGAGTCTGAAAATCTACATCTCTATTTCTACAGCTATCTAAGAGTATAGTCCATGCAATGGAACAATGTCATCTGTATTTTTATGACACATGATGCGTACCTCCTATTGCAATATCAAACTAGGTTGTGCTCTCCAACATAAAAACAAGTGATTCCACTAAATCATGTAGTTAGATTGCATTTCAGTTTGTTTCTTTTCTGCATTTTTGTTTGAGACAAGGGTCTTGTTTATTCATCTTCCCCTTTGTCTTCTCTAGTGATTCAGTTGATCCTATTGGTTATATCGGATACACAAACAAAAACATCATAATAATAAAGTGACAGTAGCTCATTCCATTGCATTCTACCTCATCTAGTCAATATCATTTAGTTACCATTGCATGTCAAATATATCTCCTCATTCATTAATCATTAAAAACATATTGCATATATATCTCATTAATCATTAATCATTAATTACACATTGCATGTCAAATATAACCATTCAATCATTAATCACTACCTATGCATTCCACATTCATAAACATCATATATGCATAATAAAACATCCATTCATTTAAACTTTGCACATCATATAGTACACCTTTCACACACATCCTGTATCACACACGTTAGTATCATAATATACTATGCATCATCTCATAATCCATCAAATAAACTCATGAAATAGGACCACACAAGTGTATATATATATATATATATATATATATATATATATATATATATATATATATATATATATATATATATATATATATATATATATATATATATATATATATATATATATATATATATATCATAACATCATGGTACATCAAAATGATACATCAGGCACCTAGGTGTTTCTATGCATATGCATCTCATCTAAAACTCCACAAAAAACATATCCTGTATAATCAACTGGAGCTCATACCCACTGGAAGATGTTCTTGTCATCCTGAATCCCCCCTATCCACCTCATGGAGTAGATCTCTCTGATCATCTCTCATTGTCATCGCCTGTCATCCTGTCCCTTGGTGGCCTGACTACTGATCTGGATGACACCCCATGAGTCCTGTCTGATATCCCTCACTCTGAGTAAGGGGCCCTTCTCTTCTCTTCAGGTACTGCCTGATGATAGAGGCCCATATAATAGGCCGCCTCTCTCCCCATCCTCGATGCCACTCGTTGTGCATCCATCATGCATGTCACTAACTACCCTATGCACGCCACTATCGCTCCCTATCTCAATAACTCCCGCTCCCCTCGGTATGTCTCTGCCACATGTCCATGTCCTTTGTTAGTCATTGGGTGAGAATGTCTGTCTGTCTCTGCATCTCCTCCATCTAGCCCAATAATCAGGCTACCTTCCCCACCATCCCCTCCGTACCTATGTTAGCTCTTGTCCTCATAAGTAGTCCTATACCCACTCGACCCTGTAGTATGCCCAACTCTTATCGCATCACCTCCATCTGAGCCCCTTCTCTCTCTCTCTCTCTACCTCCCTAGTGGCCTCTACCCTGGCTGCTCTATCCCTCTCTACCACCCTGGCAGCCTCTGCCTTGGCTGCTCTATCCCTCTCTGCTACCACCAAAGCCTCTAACCGTGTCACCTCTGACTGAAGAATGTCTACCTTCTCCTGACCGCCCTGCCTCTCATCTCCTCCTAATCCTCCTAGCCCCATATCCTCATCCTCTGACAATGGCTATTGGGCTGCCTCCTCTCATTCCGTTCGCACCGCTTGTGCAAGGCCCCCTATCACCGGTCTCTGTACTATCCCTCTTCGACGCTCTATCGCCTGCCTTTGTGCCCTAAACCTGACTCTTGGAACTGCTGCTAGTCTCTCCTCATCCTCCTCCTCAAAGTTTGTCTACTCTATAGCCTCTCCTACTCCTGGCTCTATCAACCTCGCTGGCCTCTCCCTCTCCCACTAGGCTGCATACTCAGCTATCACCCCTGCATCTGCCACCTGTCCCTGGGTTATTGTCCATGGTACTAGTTGCATCCCTCTCTAGCTACTCCTAGCATTCTGGAGATCTATTCCGATGTCCCATACTGACCCAATCTCTCTCTCGACGATCAGATGTGGATAGCTATCTGGAAATATACCCCGCCACATGCCAAAATGTCTACATACTCGAGAAGGCATGTATCTCACTATCTAAAATATCATCCTCTCGATCAACCAATAATCTATCTACACGTATCTCAAGTACTCTACATCAAGAGAACCATCCTCTCTCCCTACCTGCTCATCCCAATACCCCCATGCCTCACACCCTCTATATGGTGTCCACTCAAACCATATCAGCTCATCTAGTATCTACCGCCAGGTCTCCACTGATCTCACATCCCCATATGATAAAGGTGATCGGTACCGACACACATATGGCTCATAGCGCTATCGTCGACCCTCTCCTTGCAGTGGTCATACCACTGCAATATGCTCCCATGCCCAAACTAGCAACAGTGTAACTCCCGGTCCCATCATCCACTGAGTACGATATGCACACATATGAAGGTCATAATACTCCTATGCTAAAATTGTATATCCCCAGCAAAAATCTCTACCATCCTCCTCCAGCATCTGGCTCAGTACCCTCACCCATCCAATCAGAAATCCATGCCCTGAGTGGTCTGACATCAGCCTCCCTCCTACCAATCCAGCTAAGTACAACGCTAGCTGGGGCAATCTTGCCTCCATCCCTCCTCACCATGACATCCACTACCGGTCAATCGGTAACTGGTCTGCCCACTGTCTGAAGCTATCCTCCATAAACTGCTCTGCCCTCTCTAACTGATACTCGACCATCTCCCCCCGAATTGGCATTCGCAGAATCCTCCACACGTCTAGCAAAGTCACTGTTGCCTCCCCAGTCAGAAAATGGAAACTCGATGTATATGAGTGCCATCTCTCATTTAATGTTGTCATTAGCGCATTATGTGCTCTTAGGTGTGGCCACTCATGCACACACTACAGGCCACATAACATCGCATGTCCCCACTTCACCTCAGTCAGCTCCTCTTGTAGGGTCATCATGTCTGGCCATCGCTCTTTCGAGCGAATCCAATAATTTGGCTCTTGCATCAAAATTATCCATTTGTAAATTTTAGTCATCCCTTCATTTACCCTATCCTTGCCCTCAAATTGCCTCCCCCTATCCCCGTGTCATCTTTTCCCTTGCTCCCCCCTTAGAGAGTGGAGTTGCTCGTCTTAAACTGAGCACTTGCCCCTTTTCTGTAGCCCCGCCTTTTGTCACATGACAAAAGACCCGCCTCTGCTCCCACTGCCATAGGCCCACCCTTTGGTGGGTGCCTGCCCCTAGGCGAGCGGAGCCGCCTGTCCGTCCATGGGTGGCACCATCGTCCCTTAGGTAGGTGGAGCCACTCGTTTCCCAACGGGCGGCACCGCTGACCCACGGGCAGGCGGAGCCGCTCGTTTGCTGATGGGCGGCACCGCCGGCTTACGGGTAGGCAGAGCCACCTAGCCTTAGCCAGGCTGAGCCGCCTATCTCCTGATGTGCGGGTACACCCTTCCATGTCTGAGTGGAGCTGCCCGTCTAACAATGGGGGGCTACGCCCAGCTTTGGCCTATGGTTGCGCCCGACTGAAACCAGACGGAGCTGCCCGTCGGTCGATGGGCGGTACCGCCTGTAGGCACCAGGCGATGCCGCTCCATCTAGGGTAGGTGGAGCCACCAATAGGCAATGCCGCCTCGCCCCTGACAGTGTCTCCCCCCCCCCCCCAGACAATTTTCAAAACCCCAGAAAACTCTAAAAAAAATGCCCACAACAATAAAATACTAAAAATGATAGAGAAGGGCTTAGGCACTCACCGGATCACCCTTGTTAGTTGTTCACTGATAGACCCGCACCCACTCACCCAACTGCATCCTATCCCGTCATCCTACCATTCTTCCTTCTCCTCTCCTATTTTTTCCTTCTCCTTCGGGGTAAAAATAGAACCTTTTCCCCCTTTCTCCCCTTTTATAAGGGGTCCCCTTTTTCAAAAAAGGGAGAGGGTCTTTTTGGCCCTTTCTTTTTTTCTTGCCCCCCCCCCTTTTTTTCTAAGTCATGCAAAGTCTTTTTGCTCTTTTTTTGTGAAAATTGACCAATTTTTTTTATTTTTTGGCCTATTTTCCTGAGGGGGCACATCCTCCTATCGACTTTTCTTCTGGGGCATCTATATTTTTTTTTCTTTGATGCGATGCCATTTTTGACATCGCATCAAAGAGGGGCAAAATGTAGACACTTAAATTCATCCTTTTAACATTAATTAAATTAAATTTAATTAATGACCCCAAATAACATTACAATTAATTTTTTTTAATTAATTATATTTGTTAAATTCATCTATTTATTAAATTAAATAAATTCATTAATTAATAGTATTTGAATTAAATTTAAATACTACCTTTCATAATGTATTAAATTAAATTTAATACATGTTCCTCCATAGTCCTCTTTTAAATAGAATTTTAATTTATTTAATCCCCTCACATTCTTTATTTCTACTAAACCATGATTAAATTAAATTTTATTTAATTTAATCCTAAATCCAACCTAGATGCTATCCTACACACATCACTTTCTGTCTAATAAGCCTACTCACTAATTAACTAAGGTTAATTAGGCTAATTTTTGGATTCCTACATCCATTAGTCCTAATTATTTGCTCACACATGTGCGAGCAAATTTTCAAAAATGGCCTTTTAAAAAATTGCTAAAAATTGCACAAACAAGGCTTCTTACATTTTTTATGACACTTCTTACACATTTTAAAATGGTGAAAATGGACTTTTTCACTTACACATCTCTTACACACACTTACACATGTACTTGAAGTACACATTGACCTTTCACATCCCAAATTGCTCACACATGTGTGAGCAAGTCTTGGACTTTGCATGACTTATGTGTCTCCTTGGTGGCACCTATGTGGATTCCACATAGATGCCACCTCACCCCAACCCTCCAAAATCTTATAAATAGGACCCTTGTCTCAAGCAAAATTAATTCATTTTTGCATTAGAGTTATTATGCTAGTATATGCTTAGAATTTTTCTTAGAGTTTTTACTAACCATTTGATAGTTGTTAGATTTTCATTATAGACTTAGTTTCATTCCATGCTTTTAGCTTCAATCATTTTTATCACTTGTATGCCATAGAGCTTTAGGATTGCTTTCATAGATCCTCGTTGAGCTTCTTTGGCCTCTTGCATTTGAGTGTTTGAGAGTTTCTTTTATAGCTTCTTCTTGAGCATCTCAAATCTTCATTATACTTGCATTTATAGTGGGATCCATACTTGTGTTGGGAGAGTACACTCACAACCTCTCTAAGAGCTTAAATCAAGCAAGTCTTGGGTGCACTTGCTTCATGCTCATCCAAGGTCATGGTGAAAATTATTGTTTTTACAAGTTTATGAACATGTTAGAATAGATTGATTATACTCTTTGTTGTTCACATTTGCATGTTTGAACTTGTTCTTAACAGGTGGATTTTCATCATATACAATAACTTTTGTTCGCATTGACATCTAGACCTATAACATATGACTACCAATGTTGAAAAACATTTTTTTAAGCTTGGAAACTGATGATCTTCTCCTTGGTCAAGCCTAGATCCACTTCAACAATTTTGATAAAATTGAAGACATGCCAATAAATCATACAATATATACACATAAAGGAAATATGCAAAAAAAAATCATATTTAATCCTATTAGATGAAAGCTTATCTAACCTATACAAAATTTGGCTAATTTTTAGCATATATAATAACACTTAGAAATGAGTACGAATAGAAGAGAGGATGAGAAAAATACAAAATCAAGATAGCCATAAATATAACATGTGAGAACTCTTTAGGAAAAAATTTAGCCTTTAAAGTATTGCACTAATATATTATGAAAACAATATATTTACAATACACTCTCAATTTCTTAGAGCTTAATATGAGACAAACACTCTCAACAATGGAGGAATTTTAACAACATAATAATGCAAAAAATATAATGTATGATTTCCATCCCAGTCTATCATTAAATATACCAAAGAGCTTTAAAATCCATAAATTATTTCCTCAAATCATGTACCAAATCCCTTAACCCAAAATGGGCACCCAATTCTTCATGGTTAAGAACCAACACTCTTGCATGTATGAGGCATCCAAAACAAAATGTAACTCCTATTATAATTCTTTAAACCGTTATGACATTATATGTTATAAGAACCTATCAAGGGCTCCCCAATGATGCACCGATTACTCTTACATACCAATATTATTAACTAATTAACGATGCTAGCCCAAATCCACTAAGTAATCCTCAAAATAGACCTCTTACAATAGTCCTAAGACTAATAGTAGGGACTTCTAACTATGGAATATTTATGACCACCCAAGAGAAACACTCTTTTCCATGTATGGAGTGCCTCCCATGTTTGCATTCTATCATTGCTATTTTTTATCCAAGTTACTCTGCTTATGATTTATATTGTGACATTTCATTTATTATTCTTTTATATTGGCATTCATGAGATGTGCCTAGTTACAATTATATTCTTTTGATCAATGATGATCATGTATCCATGATGATGTGACATGATGTTATATGATGATGTTTGGATTATATTACGAGGATATTTTGGTTATACTAAGCTTGATATGGTTTCATGATGACACATTGATGATGTTACGATTATTGATGATATATAGTGGGTTTTAATCATGTTTTGATATTGACCTAGTTTGGGAATTAATTATATGCTCATTGTTGTGGTGAAATGATATTTAATGCATTTAATCGAATTAGATCAATATATATATGCATTTTATATGATGAATAGTTTTGAAAGGGATGATAGTGTATTAATCAAACATATGAGAATGTATTCTTGGTTTTTTTTTACTATGTTTTTATATATGCATGCTTTGATTATTTTATACATGCATGAGCAGGTACACTTAATGTGTAAATATTTTAGTGATGACAGAGACTAGGCATTGAATCCACTTGGCCTCATAGGTTTGAGTGTGCCCACATCCCTAACGGTGGTTATAGGAGATAGTCATATTGGCCACTCATACTACCTATCCTATTTATCATTTCATTCTTATGTTGCCTATGTTTATACCTTTGGTTACTGCATAGGTATTGTCCATTTACCCTCTTGCATAATTATGAAAGCTAGTGACAAGTGTTTGTGCATAGTTGGTCATTTCCAAATTGTCATAGACGAGTAAATTACATTAATGATATTTAAAATATTTAAAAGAAAGTTTAATATTTATCGACAAATATGTTATATTTGTATTTGATTTAATGGGTTTCCGATGATTTATTTAATTTAGGGCTTTTGGGAATTTATTTATGTTTGGATTTAATTGGATTTTAGTAAATAAATTTCATTTTTCAAAGAACCTGGTATTTTATTTCCTTTTGGCTCTAAAAAACCCCTCTTTCTTGGAAATTTGATTTGCTTAGGTTGGGAGATTGTTTAAGATTGATTTTGTGGGTGTTGGCTCAAAGGATTTCATTGGGTGAATGCAATCAACTGTCCAAATCTCACTTCCTTATGTTGTGTGTTTGTAATTTGCTTCAAGTTTGAAGTTTTCTCCAAGTTTTGAGGTAGGAATTCTTATTCCACTTTTTTTTCTGTTTTAAATTGATGTTTGTAAGTTGCAAATAGATTGTTGGATGATTTCAAGCATGTTTCTATTTTGTAGAATTGAATTTGAGGTATTTTTGGGATTTTCCATGTTTGTAGATTGAAAATATGGGGTTTTTTTGGGTGTTATGTTGCCCAAATCTTCATGTGCAGATGAAATCTAGATTGTATTTCATTTATGTTTTGGTGTGCATGCCGGAACCAATAGGTTTTCCCAAAATTTTGATATTCAAATTTTTAATTTTAAAGATTTTTAGAGGTCTATCAATGACGATGGTCTCCACAACTAGTTTTGACCAAGTTTTGGCTTTTCATGGAAAATAGATTTTTATGTTTTGAGTATGAAATCATGATATGGAATAATGATAATGTAACATAATAAATAGTGATCCTTAGTTCAAATGGATAAATTAATGATCCTAGGCCTATCTCCTATATTGCATTGGAAGGAATATGCAACACTGGGCTCAAGACATCTTGAGTGTTGAGTGGGTGTAATGATCCTTTGCTATAATTGAGGGTTGATTATGCAAATGTGATTGAGAAATGCAAGATCTAGGGCTAGAAAGGAAGAAAAGATGGTTTTCTATATGCATAAACTAACAAATATATGACAAACCAATTTTACTATCATAAATGGAACCCAAAGACAACAACTGAAATATATGCATTCACATTACATTGTTTGTTCTTTTGTTATGAATTTAGATTTATCAGTATCATGGATTTTATGCTTGTGTCTTATGATAGACTTATCGATGATTATGATTAAAGAGTGTGTGAAAATGGAAAAAAATAGTTGAATAGATACACATAGTGGTTATGATTATGAAAATTGACTTAGAAAATGAAAGAATCATTGTTCTTCTATTTTTTTAAAAGAGGAGTAAACACTTTGACCCATAGATATGAATTGGTGAGGCCAAAAATGGGGGACCTCATCCCTAATGAGATTTGAACCTTGATGGAAAGAACAACAACACAACTTGACTTTCACAACATGCCAATGTTGGCATCATTTTTCTTCTGTTAATGAATTTTTGTGATATGTAATTGATTTGATTAAAAAATAATATGAAATTCATTTGATTGTGTATTAATTTTATTATTCCATATGTTTTCTAATTCACTCAATTAGAAAGAAATCAAATGTTTGAATAGAAATATTGAATTGAAATGATTATACCATTGATAGATGATGAAATGCTCTTAGGATAAATCCTCCAAGTGTTGATACAATAATGTGATTAATCATAACAAAATACATCATGAAAATGTTATTTAAGACAACTTTCTTGTATCTTGATGCTCCTTGAGCTTAGATATTCCCTCAAGGAAATAATATTTTCTCTTGAGATGAAAATTGTGGATGAGATGAGATGATAAAATGAATTAGGATTAATGTTGTATATATGTTTCTCAAGGTACTTTTGCATTCTGGTTGACTTACAATGGTCATATCCAAATTTTGAGACCAATTTTGATAATGTTAAAGTCAACATGGTACTCTCAAAATTTTGACCAAAAAACATCAAACTATGTGGTTAAGCAACATAGTTTTGACAAATTTGACCTCAATTCTCAAGGAAATAAGATAACAGGGCCTAGACATTAAATCTGAAAATTTATATAAGGATTGATGACATATAAGTGGGTAATTAAGTCATTGAAATTTAAAATAGGATAGAATGTCAAATAAGCTTGAAATGATATACGAGAAAGGACACACTAAAATAAGGGCTTGAATAGGAGTGTGTGGAGATTTTAAATAGGACATAACACATTCTTGAGTTGAGTATTAGTATAAGGCTAGACAATATCCAAAAAATGCTAACAGGGGTGGAAAACTAAAATGAATGCTAGGAGAGTGTGAAATTGGGCTCACTAATTAAAGGAGTAAATTTTACAATATTAAACTTAGCCCCCACTTTAGTGAGAGTATGATCTTATGCTCATACTCATGGTAAAGTAGAAGTGAAGAGATAAAGCATTGTGAGAAAGACAAGATAGGGATATGATGTCACTAAGTTTGAGGGATGATCAAGCCCCCATGTTAAGATCCTATCAAGCCATGCAAAAACCTCCAAATAGATAAAGAAAACAATGTTAGTACTAAAACAAAAAAAAAGGTTCTAAGTAAACTAGAACAATGTCTTGATTGCTAATATCATTCTCGTCATGTTATTGCAAGAGCACAAGTGTACTTATAGTAAGAACAAGGTCGTACACCAATTGATGAGAGAATACATGAATTCCACTAGGAAACATGATGTGTGTTGGATGATCCATGTAGTGGAGAAAATTAATCACACTATATTAGGAAAGAAACATCTCAATCAACACATTAAAGGTTAAAAGTACAATCAACATCTCTAGATCAAAATGGTTGGACACTAGAGCTAGGTGCCATAGTCCTCACAAGTGTCCCAAGTGAAAAAAAAGCTCAAACTAGTCTCAAAGGCCTCCAAACTCATGTATGATCAAACCTTATGTCAAATCACTCAAACTATTGTGCTAGGTGCCTTAGTCTTAGGGGACCATGGTGATAGGCACCTTAGTCTGTCTCATTTCTTCTAAAAATTTACAATGCTCTTATGCCACTAAAATCAGCTTGAAAATTGTTTATAAGTTTTTAACTACACATAAGGAGAGAAAAATCATGTTGTCTTTCTCAAGGGTTTTCCTAAGTCAAACTTTGGGTTAGAATCAACCCTACAATAACAATGATGAAAAAGATAGCTTACTCCTGGCAGGGAAAAGGCTAACCATGAATGAAATGCTTGAATATAAATAATGAATTGAAATGATTATATCTTTGGTTGATGATGCAATAATCTTAGGAAAATTCTTCCAAGTGTTGATGCAATTACATGATGAATCCTAACAAAATACATCATGAAAAAATAACTGAAGACAACCTTGTGGTAGCTTGGTGCTCCTCAAACTCAAATTTTCTCTTAAGGAATATTATTTGCTCTTGATATGAAACTTGTGGATGAGATCAGATGATAAAATGAATTAGGAGTGATTCCTTATACATTGTTCTCAAGGTATTTTTGCATTTTGGCCAACTTACAATCATCATATCGCAATTTTGAGACCAAATTTGAAAATGTTAAGGCCAACACACTACACTCCCAAATTTCATGCCAAAAAGCATTAGATTATGAGGCTAAGCGAATAGTCTCCACAAAATTAGCCCCAATTTTTAGGGAAGCAAGATGATAGAGATTTAAAATTAGATTTGGAATTAATATTAGGATTGATAAAAATTAAGTGGAGAATTTAGTGTTTTGAAATTTAAAATTGGATAGAATCCAAAATAAATTGAAAATGATATTGGAGAAAGGGAACACTAAAATAAGAGTCCAAAGAGGAGTGTGTTGATATTCCGAATAAGATAGGAATTATTATTTTTAGCTAAGTATTAACTTAAGGCTAGAAATGGTCCCAAAGATTCTTGAGTAGAAAACTAAAATTAGCGCTAGGAGAGTGTGAGATTAAACTCATTAATTAAAGGAGTATAATTTATGACACTACACCCTAATCATGTAATCAATCTCAAAGAGTTGAAACAAATATACAAATATGTTCTCATTTCCCTTTATATTGAGGCTTCCAAATCATTTTAGATGGGTATGCAAATTTTCTTTATTCACTTTATCATCTTCTTCATAAATGTTCATCAACTTATCCCATATATCCTTTTTCATTTTGCAATGCATGACCTTTACAAATGTGAATTTTTTTTGTACCAATGATATTTAAACTTTAATGATCACAAAACAATAATCTAATGCATCCACACAAGTATGATCTAGCAATGGAGACAAAAAGATGGACATGTGAATTTACATGGAAACCCTTGCGAAATAAAACCATTGCTAAATATTATTTTTATATGTATATATATTTTCACAAGATTTTGGGCACTAACCCATAGAAGACATGCAATCCCCTTATTAGTGGACACTAATCTAGTAAGAGATGTCAATCTCTTTTTTAATAAGGCCGCTAGAGTTTTAGGTGACTCTACAAAACCCCCATGATCAAATGAAAGACCAAGATAACCTCCACAAGAGAATTGAAAGATAATTGAATTAATATGAAAGAATGATATGATAGATAATGGACATAATTTATAATGTAGATGTGTCTTCTTATATAGGCAAGGAAATAAGATACTATGATAAGGAGTAGATAGGTTATCACCTATACAAGGTGGAATCACATGTCTACCAAAGGTGGATCATCCTCCATTACACAATGAAGTATGTGCAACATGTAGAGGATGAAAATGTGATAAGTGCACTAAAGGTGGATCTCACACATAAAGTGGAATGTGATAACAACTATCACCACCTAAAGTGGAATTTATCCTACACCATGTGCAAATATAGGTGCAACTTGTAGTTGGTGTCTCATATGAAAACTACTATGCATTATCCTAAGTAAGCTTGAGTAAAGTGTAATTAGTGAATATTTAATTACATTAAACCCACCCCCAAGTGCAACTTAGGAGAATGCACTTAAACTTACAATGCAAGATGTGTCCTGACTATGTACTAAGCCATGTTAGGTACTCATGTACAATATACAATGTTGATGCAGCCAAGGACATGAGGGACATCAAAGATATCAATCCAATCCTTTCATCACTAGTTACTCAATAGAAGAAACATGAAACAAGAGAGGGAAATGCAAGATCAACCTTCAATTATCATGAGCTCAAGTACAATGAATTTGCACACGCAATATTACATTCTAGGCATAGCACCCTATTTTGGAACCTTCACGAGGTTATCATTTTATACTATCTATTTCTAATTGCCACTAAACTACCTTCTTCCTAAATAACTGCTAAGTGGAAGCTACCTAAGGATTAATTACAACAACTTATAAAGACTTCACAAGCATCAAGTCGGCGTGAGAAATATTACATTGTCTAAGAACAAGAAAATGTATTACATTATTGGTCTAGGCCTAAATCATAAGGAAATCTCACCACACAATGTAACATAATGTGCAAACCAACAAGAAGGCCGACCATAGGTCAGGGAACATCGAGATAAGATCCACGAAGCTTTGTTGATCGACAAAATCCTTTGGCGCAAGATCATAAAACATAGATTGGTCGTGAAACGTGAATAACAATGAAGTCTTGCTAAGAATCCAAGATATCTCAAGAACAAAGAAATCAATCGAGGTGCAAACCTAAGGGAGGGTAAATAATGATGATATGAACACTCCATAAGGTGCACAATAGAAAATTATCCAAATTGAAGGAACACTAAAAGAAACTCAATGACTACAAACTGAATAATAGGAAAATAAATTATTTTTGGTTGATGCAAGATTGCCAAGAACCCAAGATGCTCCTGCATCAGATGCCTGAGGTTATAAGAAAAGTGAGCCTCTCACTTTCTTGGAGCTATAGGAAAACCAATAAGGTCAACCTCAACCTGAGAAATCCATGAAGAGTATTTGAATGGCCTATCTTTCCACTTCACAAGATACTCCTTATATTTTCTGCCTCTGGTACTTCTGCCAATTCTACTATCTAAAATCTCTTCTACCTCATCTAAGTGCTTCTTAGCATACTAGTGTTCAACATATAACCCAACTAGTTCATGAATATCAGTCTCATGATACTCAAACAAATCTACAATGTATATATATATCCTTAGGAAACTCCACTTCATATGCATTTAATGAGTCAAATCTCCTTAAAATATTACATGGTCCAAACTTCCTCTTCTTAATCTTATTATAATTTCCAACTGGAAATCTACCCTTCTTCAAATAAACCATCACTTCATCTCCTACTACAAAATCCTTATGTATCCTTTTCATATTTTCCTTCTCCTTATATTTCTGGTTCATTTTCTCCAAGTATTGTTTAACTTCATCATGCAATGATTTTTAAAAAATGACAAATTCTTCTCCTTATGCACTCCTCTTAAACTCTTGATTGATATCCCTTAATTCTGACACTTCTTTAGGATTCATGCCCATGACTATTTCAAACAGTTTCTTCCCTGTACTCCTATTCACCAAATTATTATATGCAAATTTTACTTGTGCTAAAACCAAATCCTAGATACCAGGCTTCTCCCCAATCAAACACCTTAACAAATTCCCTAAACACCTATTTACTACCTCAGTTTGTCCATCTATTTGTGGATGAAATGTAGAACTAAACTTCAACTCAATTTTCATCTTCTTCTAAAGTGTCCTCTGAAAGTAACCAGCAAACTTACTATCTTGATCTAAAACTATACTCTTAGGTAACCCATGTAATATTACAACTTCTCTAAAAGAAATCTACTACATGTACTACATTTGTGGTATTCTTACAAGGAATGAAATGTGACATCTTATAAAATCTATCCACACCCACAAATATTGAATAATTACCTCTTCGTGTCCTTGGTAACCCAAGTATGAAATCCATGCTAATGTCTTCCTACGGTCTAGTTGGTACTGTCAAAGATGCATACAATCCAGTGTTCTAACTTATTCCCTTAGAAAATTGATAAACTCTACAAGTTTGAACAAACTTCTTAACATCCTTCTACATCTGAGGCCAAAAGTAATTTTCACTCACCAAAGCTACTCCCTAGTCAATACCAAAATGTCTAGCTAATCCTCCACAATGATTCTCTTTAATCAAATTATCCCTCATTGAACTTCTAGGAATATATAACCGAGATCCTCTTAATAACATACCTTCCTGAATAAAATAATTCAAACATTTTCTTCGACCAAGTGCAATAGGTTCTCTACAAGATCTCCAAGGTTTTGCAAAATCGGGGTCACCCTCATACAAGGTCTTCAAATCATCAAATCCTAATACTATAAATTTCATCTTTGTTAGTAAATTACTTCTTCTACTCAAGGCATTAGTGACCTTATTTGACTTACCACTCCTATGCTTCAACACAAATATGTAGCTCTGCAATAATTTGACCCATCTCATATGTCTCTGATTTAATTTACCTTGATTGTTCAAATATTGCAAAGCTTTATGATCGGTGTACAAAAAAATTCCTTTAGCATTAGGTAATGTCTCCATTTCTTTAGAGCTTGAACTATGACATAAAATTCCTAATCATAAATTGAATATATTCTCTTGGAACCATTCAAATTCTCACTAAAATAAGCAATAGGTATACCTTCTTGAGTTAACACTGCTCCAATTGCATTCCCACTTGCATCATAGTCCACTACTCCAATTGCATTCCCACTTGCATCATAGTCCACTTGAAATACCTTATTCAAATCAGGAAAAGCTAACATGGGTTGTTTAATTACCTTTTATTTTGGTAACTCAAAACTCTTTTGCACTCCATGTGTCCACTTGAATTCCTTCCTTTCCCATCTCATTGTCTCATTCATAGGATTACAAACCGAACTAAAATTCCTTATGAACTTTTAGTAGAAACTAGCTAATCCATAAAATGATCTTACCTCTCCAACACTTTCAGGTGTAGGACACTCAATAATTTCTTTAACCTTCTCAGGATCCATCTTCAACCCATCTAATGAGATCACAAAACCCAAGAACACTATTTCCTCTTTCATAAAATAATACTTTTTGATGTTTATCAATAACTTCTCTTCCCTTAATCTCTGCAACACTTGTCTCAGCTATAACAAATGATCCTCCTCACTTTTACTGAAAATTAGAATGTCATCAAGATAAAAATTTATAAACTTACCCACAAATTTCTTCAATATCTCATTCACAAGTCTCATGAAAGTACTTGATGCATTGGTCAATCCAAAAGGCATCACCAACCATTCATACAATCCTTCATTTGTCTTGAATTTTGTCCTCCATTCATCATCTTCCCTGAATCTAATATGATGATATCCACTCTTCAAATCTTTTTTTTTGAAATACTTCGCTCCACTCAAATAATCCATTATATCATTCATCCTAGGTAAAGGAAACCTATAATTTAATGTGATCATGTTAATATCTCTAGACTTAGTACACATCCTCCACTCCCCATTCTTCTTTGGTGCTAATACTGCACAAGGAATCAAACTTTCTCGAATCATACCTTTTTGAAGGAACTCTTGCACTTACCTATTCAATTCCTCATTCTCTGCAGGTGTCATTGGGTGTGTTTCTTAAGATCCATACAATGACTAATACTCTTGGGTAAGTGCACCAAGATGGTGTGCAAAAAAGTGGTCACCTCTTAAAAAAACCAAAACTTTTCATATCTCGCTTGGGTTATTCAAAATTTGAAAAAAGTAGGCTTGGCAAACTTGAGCATTTTCCAAGCGACAAAAATTAAAAAAAACTTAAGTTCTTTAAAATGTGTACACATTTTGCAAAGCAAAAAATGCTTTACAAATCATGTACGTGTTTTGACTGTCATAAAGTTTTTTTAAAAACCCACGTTTGACTATTTTTCTTAACACCAAAACTGAGTTGAAGGAGAGAGGAAGAGAAAATGCCAAAACCCAAGTGAGTTCTTATCGTTATTGGATTTTGTTTCCATATTGATCATTTTTCAAGCATGCCACGCCATCGAACAGGTAAGAATTTGTTTTTTTAATTGGTTTTATTTCAATTTCGATTGAGTAGGATTTTTTGAATTGATTTATTGATTTATTTTAATTATTTTGATGTTAGATTTGGAAAATAATCCCTGACCATGAAAGAGACATCAAAGACCTCTTCAAACACATGAAAATCTTGATAATGTTGGAAATGAACAATAAGAGAACCCTCAAAATGTATCCTCACAACAAGAAAACCCTCAGCAAAACCCAAATCCACTTCCAAACCCAAACCCACCACCAAATCTGAATTCAAACCCTTTGTGTCCTCCAATAGGTCACATTGAAGGCACACAAGAGGACCTTATCAATCTCCTTCAACAAAATAGTTCCCAAATATCCATATTGGTTAATAGGTTGAGGTCCTCTAGTTTTGAGCACCACTCATCCCTTGCTACTTCCTTACACTAGTACATTTGAGACCTTTTTTTTACGGCCCACCATTGGTATTCTGACCTAATACCATCAATTAAGTGACACCACCCACCACCCACCTTATCAATCTCCTTCAACAAAATAGTTCCCAAATATCCATATTGGTTAATAGGTTGAGGTCCTCTAGTTTTGAGCACCACTCATCCCTTGCTACTTCCTTACACTAGTACATTTGAGACCTTTTTTCAATGGCCCACCATTGGTATTCTAACCTAATACCATCAATTAAGTGACACCACCCACCACCCACCTTATCAATCTCCTTCAACAAAATAGTTCCCAAATATCCATATTGGTTAATAGGTTGAGGTCCTCTAGTTTTGAGCACCACTCATCCCTTGCTACTTCCTTACACTAGTACATTTGAGACCTTTTTTTGACAGCCCACCATTGGTATTCTGACCTAATACCATCAATTAAGTGACACCACCCACCGTCGCAATTTTGTAGTAAAAAAAATGACAGCTACGTTTACCGTCGTAATTACGATGACTACTACCATCGCAAAAAGGGGGTACCAACATAGTGAACATATTGTCGAGCCTATTTGTCACTGTCGCAATGTTGATGTCAATCCATCACAAAAATACAGATGATGGCTACCCGTCAGAATCTTCTGATGGGTAGCTGTCGTTTGTAGTTTGTTTGCTGACGAGGATGTTGTTCATGCAACGGATACCTGTTGGAAGTTTATGAAGGATAGCCATCGCTTGTAGTTTTTGCCGACATCGATGTTGTGCATGTGACAAATACCTGTCAGAAGTTTACAATGGATATCTATCATTTGTAGTTTTTTGCCGACAGTGAGGTTGTACATGTGATGGCTACCCATCATAATCTTCTGATGGATAGTCATCATTTGTAGTTTTGTGGTGACAACAATGTTGTACATGCAACAACTAGCTGTTGGAAGTGTTCGATAGATATCTGTCACTTTTAAGTTTTGTAGTCATAGTTGCGACGAAAATCAATATTTTTGTAAAAAAATAATAATTTGTCGATCAAGTTGGTATCAATTTAGAACGGTGTTCTTACAGATCTGGTTCCAGCTGGTTGCAGATCTGGTTCTAGTTGGTTGCATTACTTTTGGATCTTGATCGACTTGCAAGGTGGTTTGGTGAGTCGAGGTTTTTTATTCCTACTCATGATTTGGTTATGTCATTCGGAGATGACTTTGCAATAGATTCGGTAGTGGCTCGTGGATTATTGAGTTGAGTCTAGAGACTTGGATTTGGAATAGATCCGACCGAATCAAGATTTGTGACAGTGATTGCTCTAGCACAAGAAGCTAGTGTGGCGATCAGAGATGCATTCTTCTTGATGTGTTCATGGAATATATAAAAACCTGATTGCATTCGAATCTGATTTGAGCAACTTCTTGACTTCTTGGGTCTAAATTGGATGTGTGTTGTTCCTATGGAGTGTAGCAGTGACTTGACTTGGAGTTTGAGTAGATTGTGCATTAATCGGCTTGAAGACAGGATCAAGCTACTCTTTGTGTTGTTGTTGAGATCGGGTTGTGACAGATTGCTGGGATCGTCTATCATTTTTGCCATAGTTTTGAATGAGTTAGATGTGATGTTGAGAGAGCGACTTACAGAACTTGCACATTGGAGATTCATAGATCACTATGGTGTCAGTGATGACTTGGGAGAAGTCTTCTTCTTGGTGAACCGAGATGAGAGACTTGGATTACAGAAAGTGGGTCATTTGATGTGACTTATGAGACATTAGATGCCTCTTCACAACGGGTTCACGGTGTGGTTTGTGGTGTTTCTTTGCGATTGGGTTCTTGGCAGAGATCTGTTGATTTGGTAGCCATTGAAATGGATCGATATGACTTGATCTTGGGTCAAGACTTCTTGAGGTGAGCTGAAGTGATCATTACTCCTTGAAGTGATTGATGTTTCTGACAGATAGCCATTGCTTTTAGTTTTTTCATTGGTTATTCTAGTTTCTGTCATAATTGCGATGATTCACACTATTTTTTTAAAAGAAATATATATTTGTCATATGTGGATTGAGATCTTAAATTATTGAGCTTCTCTTTGTTTCGAGAATATTTTAACATCTCTACTTAACAAGGCCAACCGCATGAAGGTGGAAGCTCATCTGACCCCTCCTAGGATCCTCTTATGACCCTTTATGATACTTTAAGACCTCTAAGATGTATTCTTAGGGATTGTAAAGGGTCATAAAGGGTCATAAGGGGTCTTGGGACACAACAGCTGAGAAACATAAATGTAGGCATCATGGTCACAATTTTTTGGAAACACAACATAATTGAGTGGTATACCACTCCTCATCTAGTTCCAAGTCCACACTATAGGAAACAAAACCCATAGATAAAAAATAAATTTAGAGAGTGAAGGAGGAGGGCCATAATGACCAAAATAATAGGGACCCTATATTATTTTGCTCATTACAACCCTCCTCCACTCTCTAAATTTATTCCTTATCTATAGGTTTTGTTTCTTGCAATGTCGACGTGGAACCGAAGGAGTGATAGTTGTGTTGCATCGTCTAGGTATACCATTCAATTATGTTGTATCTCCAAAAAATTGTGACCATGATGCCTTATGTTTCTCAGCTATCATGTTTATGTGCATGTTCTTTATGTGTTTGGCTTCTCTCCCTCACATCCAAAATAAGATTTTCCCACTCTGAATCGAGTATGCACAACAAAAAAGTTTATGAGTTTATCAAAATATGTCCAACGTATCTACTAGAAATTCTTAAAAAAATTCAGTATCTACAATAGCCCTCTGTTAACCACATTTACGCATATGGTCCAAACAAAGTAGTGCACAAACTACACAAAGAAGGCATCACATAAATATGATTTTTGATTTCGCCATTGAAGCAATCTTGGTGGCACTAGCTGCCTCTTGAGCCTTGCACAACTTGAACTCATTTCATACATCAGGTATAGATGTAGATGGGGTAGATGTAAATGTGGTTTCATCAACCTATCGAAAGTATTGACATCCACTATTTCCCTACAATACCAAATGTACATCAGTTCTTCATAAAATGATTAGTTGTCACATTATTTTTAAACATAAAATATAATTATGTATTCAGACCTTTTTCCCATTTGGGAAAGCCCAAAATTGATGCCCAGGATTCCTTGTTGTACATGACATCTTCAACATGCATGGGCCAACACCACATTGAAACATAGGCACATTGACCGAAGTCATTGATGCTATTTCGATAAATATTGCATTATCACAAATATTGCATTGTCATTATTTTCTTCATTCATACTAATTATAATTACAATAAAAAGAAACATACTAATGTAGACTTGTAGAATTATCTAACTCCATTGCAAGGAACAAAGCGAATCCCTTGTGATTTAACATCATTGATGTGCAAGGAAGTAGAAAATTAGCAGAAGCAACTCTCATAAGATAGTATTTAGATTAAATGCATTGATATAAAAAAAATACCCCATAAAATTATAAAGAAAGGTAATTTTCTTAATCACGTCACTAATTTGTGCATGTCTAAATACTGGTATCTTTCAAGTGACTTGATTCTTGTCATGCCCACTACAAATGAGAACAATCTTAACTAGTGAGGTTGTTTAAGCATATAGAGATTAAATACACTCTTTTAGAATGAAATTTCTCTTAACAAAAGATCAAAGATATAAGTAGGACATATAAAACAAGGTGAATAAGAGTAGTACATATAAAAAAATCATTAAAACATGCCAAATATCTGGCATAATTGTACATTTCATTCATGGCATTGGTATTCTTCTTCATCCATCTCATCATCAAGATCATCATCATCGACGACATCATCACCACCACTATCATCGTCATCATCGTCATCATCATCATCATCATCATCATCTTCATCATCATCATCATCATCATCCTCATCATCATTGTAATCAGTAGTAGGATCATCATCATCATCGTCATCAGTAGCAGCATCATCGTCGTCTTTTTCTTCTTATTCTTCTTCGACTAACTCTCGATCATGATCATCATCTACATCATCTTCCATTTCTTCATCTTTCTCAGTATCTTCTTCCATCACATTATACTTTATAGGCCTTCCTCTTGGATCATGTCTAACAACAAATGACCAACCCAATTTATGTGGAACCTTTGAGTAAAATACCTGCTCACATTGGCTTGGAAGAACATAGGGCTCTTCTCCAACTAGCTCAAACAACCTTGTATTAATCATTAAAAATCCATTGTCATGTTCAATAAAAATTCTATCAGGATCATTTTTATTGAGTCATAGTCTGTACCATTTCACAACAAAGAGAACTAATTTGAAGGAATTAAAGTCACAATCAAGTATATCAACCAAAACATCATAGTATCGATTTTGCGACTCTCGAGGATGTAAGTCATTTTTAGATAAAATATTAGTCACCTGGAACACTGCACTTATCCCAAAATCACAAGTTCTCTTCGTGTCATCCAACTTTTTGATGCAAAATTTATAACCATTGCATAACATAGCCTTGTGGTGTTTCACCTACAATAATGTCAAACATGTATAAATTATTGCATCACGAGTTGAAAAACATACAGTTGATTAATTAACAAATTTATAAGTACCTGGTGATCTCTTAAACCATATGCTAAATCTATTTCCTTTTGTGTAACATTGGGATCTCCATTACGATGAGCTTGTATAACCAATGTAGACACTGATTCCCATGTTAATCTATGACCATCATTTTGACATCGTTCAATCCATATCGTCATCCAATCTTGATTGTTTGCAATAAACAAATGCATTGCATCCCACTCTTTAGCAACTATACAAAAGTAAATAGATGACTTACAACATATTTACTTTGAAAATTAAGAATTAATTAACTACAATAACATCTCATAATTTATTACCTTTTAGTTTCCTAAATCTACTGTTGCCCACCAAGTAGTCCCCTTCAAAAATTTTAATGGAGGCAAGATCCCAAATGCAATCTATATGGGTCTTTGCTGCAAGATTAGGAAGCTATTGAGTAACGTACACCATCATCTGGTATACCATATATCCCTCAACCATAGAACCCTTGGGACGTGCTCTTTGTTGTACCAAACCCTTCAAAAATTTTAAGTGTCTTTCGACCATCCACATTGACCTAGCATGTAAAGGACCACACAATTCAATCTCCTCAACTTGGTGTATGAGGTAGTGTTCTTGTGCATTGAAAAAAGTTGAAGGTAAACACTTTTGCATTTCACACATTAGTCGACAAATTCTTTTATTCCAACATTTAATATATTCTTTATAGATTTCTTTAGATGACAACAACCTACAAGGGATTCAAGACACATAAATATATAAATACGAGACTTTACAATATATTACTTGTTTGATATATTGAACAAATATCACTACTTGCCTCATGTATTTTCCAAGATCATATGTCACTTTTTTGATATTATTGTCGAAGTTCTCTGGGAGAGATAGGGGTAGCAAATACTGCAACAATTGTCAACTAATCATTTCATACAATGAAAATTGAATGCAATTACACAAATATATTGTAAATACAAAAGAGTATGACTTACCTTGATGAAGGTATGTCAATCATGCATTTTCATCCCTGACCCAAAATCATTTTTCTTTGATATGAGATTGCTTATATTCGTAACAAATCCTACAAGAAATCAAATTTTTTGGATGACTTTTTTTATGGCATTACTTTGTTTCTCTGTTAATAACCAAGGAAGAGCACTTGCATTAATTTGATTTCCATTGCTATTTGGTTCAATGATATTTTTCATTGCATGATTGGAATCATGAATGTCACTACAAATTTTGCCAAGTTTTTCTTTGTCATGCCTTGCATCTAATATTTCCACAATGTCTCTGTTACATTCTTTCCAATATGAATAGTATCAAACAAATACACAATTTGTAGTTTCTCATAGTAGGGCAGCCTACTAAATTCTTTGGGATAACATTTTAGTCCCTTTGGAAGTCGGTCGGTGATGCCTTTACGACCTTCAAGATCATCAACTTCATAATTAGCCAACAAAACACAATCAAAATATATAATTTTCAAACATCGACCATTACGTTGAATGATATTACCATGAATTCTATTATATTACAACTGTCATAGGTGAGGTGTCATTCTTCAGGGCTTTGATGTAGTCTCTTCTTTCCCATTCAAAAGATGTCTTTCTGCACTTCGATACTTATGATTTCTGGGGAGGAAGTGTCTATACTCATCAAACACCTATTTTCTTAAACTTTTGGAATGACCAAATTTCATCTCTGGACCACACATTGGACATGCAAATTTTCCCTTTGTTTGAAGACCTATAAGATAACGATACAATTGGATTAAATATATATATTTTTAGAATTTGAATTATCGCGTACAACTAGAATTCACCATAACATATGACAAAAATGTGTCAACCTTAGAGCATCATGAATTGTCCACACAAACATTGCATGTAATTAAAATTCTCTTTGTCCAATTGGTCTAGAGATGTCATACATAGTGAAATCATTCCATAACACCAACAACTCGTCGATAAGAAATGCAATATATACATTCATATCTTTCACTTGGTACTTACCTAGTTGAATTAACAACAACATCAAATAATTATTGTGGCCATTTCACTCCAAGACTTATAATTATACGTAGATAACTATAAAATAATAAGATACCTAGAATAATCATTGCCAACATAATGTGCTCCCTCTTTATCGACATCCATGGAGGAAGGTTATTGTTTATAACAAAAATAGGCCACACCAAGTAAAGGGATCTCATCTCTCCATGCAGATTGATATCGTCTAATGCCAGAGAAATCTTAAGATTTCAAGGTTCTTCTTTAAAGTGTGGCCACTTTTCCTCTATGTCCATAAATGATGAACCATCCACAGGCATTCGAATAATGTCATCTCAACTCCTACCACGTGCATGGTAATCCATAAATTGTGCCAAGCTATTGCACCTAAACAATCATTTCAGATGTGGAATAATGGGGATGTAACGAAGAATTGTGCGAGACATTTTTTTGTCATTTAATCATCTTGACACTAGTACATTTGAGACCTTTTTTCAATGGCCGAATGTCTGAATTTAGACAGTATACTATCGATTAAGCGACACCACCCGGCGTCGTAGTTTTGTAGTAAAAAAAATTGACAATTTTATGAGGCGTCATAATTATGACAACCATGGCCATTGGAAAAAGAGGGAGCCAACAAAGTGAACCTATCGTTGGACCTATTTGTGGCTGTTGAAATTGGGACGCCTATCTGTCGTAATAAATAAAAATGATGACCACCCGTCAAAATATTCTGACGGGTAGCTGTCGTTTGTCACTTGTTCGTTGACGAAAATTCTATTAATGCAATAGATATCCATCGGAAGTTTATGACAGATATTTGTCATTTATGGTTTGTAACCATGACTATGTTGTACATGCGACATACATGTGTTGGACATTTGCGACGGATATCCATCGTTTATGGTTTTTTTCGACAATGATGTTGTTAATGCGACATTTGGATGTTGGATGTTTGTGATGAATAGTCATTGTTGTTGTGAGGCCATCGTAGTTATGACAAAAATCAATTTTAAAAAAAAAAAAAAAAATCTATCAATTCAGAAGGGTGTTCTTACAGATCTGGTTCCTGCTCGTGATTTGGTTATGGATCATTCAGAGATAACTTTGCAGTAGATTCAGTAGTGGCTCGTGGATTATTGAGTCGAGTCTAGAGACTTGGATTTCGAATGGATCCTACTGAATCAAGACTTGTGACATTGACGACTCTAGCACAAGAAGCTAGTGCGGTGATTAGAGATGCATTCTTCCTGATGTGTTCATGGGATATATGCGGGCCTGATTACATTTGGATTTGATTTGAGTGACTTTTTGACTTCTTTGGTCTGAAATTGATGTGCTTTGTTCCTATGGAGTGTAGCAGTGACTTGACTTGGAGTTTGAGTAGACTATGCATTGATTGACTTGAAGACAGAATCAAGCTACTCTTTGCGTTGTTGTTGAGATCAGGTTGTGATGGATCGCTGGGATCATCTACCATTTTTTCCATAGTTTCAAATGAGTTAGTTGTCATGTTGAGAGAGCGACATGCAAAACTTGCACATTGGAGATTCATAGGTCACTATGGTGTCCGTGATGACTTGGGAGAAGTCTTCTTCTTGGTGAACCAAGCTGAGAGACTTAGATTACAGAAAGTGGATTGTTTGATGCAACTTATGAGACATTGAATGCCTCTTCACAGCAGGTTCACAGTGCGGTCTATGGTGTTTCTTTGCGACTAGGTTCTTGGTAGAGATCTGTTGATTTGGTAGCCATTGAGATGGATTGATATATATTTGTCGTACGTGGATTGAGATCTTAAATTATTGAGCTTCTCTTTGTTTTGAGAATAGTTTAACATTCTCTACTTAACAGGGCCAACCACGTGAAGGTGGAAGCTCATTTGACCTCTCTTAGGAGCCTCTTATGACCCTTTATGACAATTTAAGATCTCTAAGATGTATTCTTAGGAATCGTAAAGGGTCATAAGGGGTCCTGAGACACAACAGCTGAGAAACATAAATGTAGGCATCATGGTCACAATTTTTTGGAAACACAACATAATTGAGTGGTATACCCAGATGATGCAACACAACTACTCCTCCAGTTCCATGTCTACACTGTGTAAACAAAGCCCCAAGATAAAGAATAAATTTAGAGAGAGTAGGAGGAGAGCGATAATGACCAAAATAATATAGGGACCTATATTACTTTGGTCATTCTCACTCTCCTCCGCTCTCTAAATTTATTTTTTATCTATGGATTTTGTTTATCGTAGTGTAAACTTGGAACCAGAGGAGTGATATATAGTTGTGTTGCATCATCTAGGTATACCATTCAATTATGTTGTGTCTCCAAAAAATTATGATTATGATGCTTACATTTATGTTTGATAGCTATTGTGATATCTACATTTATGTTTCTCATTTGTTGTGTTTATGTGCATGTTTTTTATGTGTATCTACTAAAAATTCTAAAAAAAAATTTAGTATCTACAATAGCCCTCTGTTAACCACATTTACGCATATGGTCCCAATAAAGTAGTGCACAAACTACACAAAGAAGGTATTGCAGAAATATGATTTCTGCTTTCACCATTGAAGTAATCTTGGCGGCACTAGCTGCCTCTCGAGCCTTGCACAAGTTGCACTCATTTCCTACATTAGGTATAGATGTAGATGGGGTAGATGTAAATGTGGTTTGATCGACCCACCAAAAGTATTGACATCCAATATTTCCCTGACAATACCAAATGTACATTAGTTCTTCATAAAATGATTAGTTGTCACTGTAGATCTCTATAGTTTTGTTGACCATTAGTGTTTCACACTTAGTCATTTATCTAGGCAATGATGGTCAGTCATCACTACGACTGAGTCATTTTGTTAAGGTCGAGTTTTGTATTGTATACTTACCGAGCAGTAGTACTGCTGAGTAAAGTCTTGGTCACTATATGTTTGTAATATTTTGAGAGTATAGTTATTGCCGAGTTACATATATCAATGATTATCAAGTGACAAAGAAGTTCAACCGATGCCAAGTACAGTTAATGCCGAGTGCTAGTAATAACTTTTGCCGAGTTAGCTAGAATTGACATACAAGTTTGGAATGGCACAATGATCGAGGTAAATTGTTTTTGGTGATAATGATGTTTTATATTTTGTCTATTGAGGTAATTATAGAGGTAATTACGCATCTATATTATTATCATTGATCCCTATGTAAAACCTAGAGCCAATTAGAAAATTGTACAGTTTAGGCGGCAATAAAAATAAATCTGAACCGTAGATCTTGAAACAGTAAAACATTTTTGTTGTTATATAAGGGCAAGATCTAGATCAGAGAAAAGTGTGTGAATTAGAGAGATGAGATTGAATTAGTATGAGAAGATGATCAAAGAAGTATATTCAGAATAGCGAAGTATTCAGATAGAGTTCAGTGATCGAGTTAAGCAGTGAAAGGATAGAATCAAGAAAGATCATATAGAAGAGATCAAAATATAAAGTAAAGAGGAGATCTATAATCTGCATACTAGTGCAAACTGAAAGATTAGGTACTGAGACATTTTGACCAGTGTATCAGGGTAAATCTCTTAACTGAGTAGTCTTAGCAGACTTTTTGTAAATCTCTTTATTGAGTGCTTACTTTGTTGTAAGTTTATAAATCCTTTAACAAGGTAGACTATACAAGTATTTTAGCTTTTGACAGAGCAGAATTTTCACAGGGTAGATCATGATTTGATCACATTTTGTAAGCCTTAACAGACAAAACTTATTACTGCAATAGTGAAGATTTGTGGGTGTCATCCCCACCCCAGTTTTACCTTTCAAGGGTTTCTGGGTTACCAAAATCATGGTGTTATGAGTGATTTCATGTATGATGCTTTATATGTTTTGTTGCTTACAATGATTAAATTTTGTTTTTGTCATGCATAAAGTTTTATTAGATTAAAAGGATAAAAGTAGGTAATATCTGATTCACCCCCCCCTCTCAGTATTACTTTCCCACTTATACTTCTAACAGTCACATTATTTTTAAACATAAAATATAATTACGTATCCAAAACTTTTTCCTATTTGGGAAAACCAAAAATTGACACCCAGGATTACTTGTTGTGCGTGACGTCTTCAACATGCATGGGCCAACACCACATTGACACATAGGCATATTGAACGAAGTCATCGATGCTATTTCGACAAATATTGCATTATCACAAATATTGCATTGTCATTATTTTGTCCATTCATACTAATTATAATTACAATAAAAAGAAACATACTAATGTAGACTTGCACATTTTTTGGCTAAGTCAAAGTCTTTGATTTAAATCACTAGACACTCAAAACAAAATGACAAACGAAAGACAACCATGCAATTGTAAAGAAAGGTAATTTGCTTAATCACATCACTAATTTGTGCATGTCTAAATACTGGTGTCTTTCAAGTGATTTGATTCTTGTCATGCCTACTACAAATGAGAACAGTCTTAACTAGTGAGATTGTTTAAGCATATAGAGATTAAATACACTTTTTTAGAATGAAATTTCTCTTAACAAAAGATCAAAGATATATAAGTAGGACATATAAAATAAGGTGAATAATATTAGTACATATAAAACAATCATTAGAACATGCTAAACATCTGGCATAACTGTACATTTCATTCATGTCATTGATATTCTTCTTCATCCATCTCATCATCAAGATCATCATTGTCGACGACATCATCACCACCACTATTGTCATCATCATCGTCATCACCATCAACATCATCATTATCATCATCCTCATCATCATCCTCATCAGTAGCAGCATCATCGTCATCAGTAGCAACATTGTTGTTATCTTCTTTTTCATATTCTTCTTCGAGTAGCTCTTGATCATGATCTAGTTTTACATCATCTTCCACTTCTTCATCTTCCTCGGTATCTTCTTCCATCGCATTATATTTTATCAGTCTTTCTCTTGGATCATGTCTAACAAAAAATGACCAACCTGGTTTATGTGGAACCTCTGAGTAAAATACCTGCTCACATTGGCTTGGAAGAACATAGGGCTCTTCTCCAACTGGTTCAAACAACCTTGTATTAATCATTGGAAATCCATTGTCATGTTCAATAACAGTTCTATCAGGATCATTTTTATTGAGTCGTAGTGTGTACCATTTCACAACAAAGAGAACTAATTTGAAGGAATTGAAGTCACAGTCAAGTATATCAACCAAAATACCATAATATCAATTTTGTGATTCTCAAGGATGTAAGTCATTTCTAGATGAAATATTAGTCACCTGGAACACTGCACTTATCCCAGAATCACAAGTTCTCTTCGTGTCATCCAAATTTTTGATGCAAAATTTATAACTATTGGAAAACATAGCTTTGTGGTGTTTCACTTGCAATAATGTCAAACATGTATAAATTATTGCATCACGAGTTGAAAAATATACGATTGATTAATTAACAAATTTATAAGTACCCAGTGATCTCTTAAACCATATGCTAAATCTATTTCCTTTTGTGTAACATTGGGATCTCCATTGCGATGAGCTTGTATAACCAATGAAGACACAGATTCCCATGTTAATCTATGACCATCATGTTGACATCGTTCAATCCATGTCATCATCCAATATTGATTGTTTGCAATAAACAAATGTATTGCATCCCTCTATTTTGCAGCTGTACAAAAGTAAATAGATGACTTACAATAGATTTATTTTAAAGATTAAGAATTAATTTACTACAATAACATCTCATAATTTATTACCTTTCAATTTCCTAAATCTACCGTTGCCCACCAAGTACTCCCCTTTAAATTTTTTAATTGAGTTGAGATCCCAAATGCAATCTATATGGGTCTTTGTTGCAAGATTAGGATGATATCGAATAACATACACCATCATCTGGTATACCATATATCCCTCAACCATAGAACCCTTAGGACGTGCTCTTTTTCATACCAAACCCTTCAAAAATTTCAAGTGTCTATCAACCATCCACATTGGCCTAGCATGTACAGGTCCACACAATTCAATCTCCTCAACTTGGTTTATGAGGTAGTGTTCTTGTGCATTGAAAAAAGTTAGAGGTAAACACTTGCATTTCACACATTAATCAAAAAATTCTTTTCTTCCAATATTTTATATCTTCTTTATGGATTTCTTTAGATGACAACCACCTACAAGGTATTCAAGACATAAATATATAAATACGAGACTTTACAATATATTACTTGTTTGATATTATTGTTTGATATATTGAACAAATATCACTGCTTACCTCATGTATTTTCCAAGATCATACATCACTTGTTTGATATTATTGTCGAAGTTCTCTAGGAGAGATAGGGGTAGAAAATACTGCAATAATTGTCAACTGATCATTTCATACAATGAAAATTAAATGCAATTACACAAATATATTGTAAATACAAAAGACTATGAATTACCTTGATGAAGGTATGTCAATCATGCATTTTCATCCCTAACCCAAAATCATTTTTCTTTGATATGAGATTTCTTATATCTGTAGAAAATCCTGTAGGAAATCAATTTTTTTAGATGACTTCTTTTATGGCATTACTTTGTTGCTCTATTAATAACAAAAGAAGAGCACTTGCATTAATTTGGTCTCCATTGCTATTTGATTCAATGATATTTTTCATTGCATGATTGGAATCATGAATGTCACTACAAATTTTGCCAAGTTTTTCTTTGTCATGCCTTGTGTCCAATATTTTCCACAGTGTCTTTGTTACATTCTTTCCAATATGCATAGTATCAAATAAATGCAGAATTTGTAGATGCTCATAGTAGGGCAGCCTACTAAATTCTCTGGGATAATATTTTAGTCCCTTTGGAAGCTGGTCGGTGATGCTTTCACGACCTTTAAGATCATCAACTACATAATTAGCCAACAAAACATAATCAAAATATATAATTTTCAAACATCAACCATTATGTGGAATGATATTACCTTGAATTCTATTATATTCCAACTGCCATAGGCGAGGTGTCATTCTTCGGGGCTTTGATGTAGTCTCTTCTTTCCCATTGAAAAGATGACTTTCTGCACTTCGATACTTATGATTTCTGGGGAGGAACTACCTATACTCATCAAACACCTATTTTCTTAAACTTTTGGAATGATGGGATTTCATCTTTGGACAACACAATGGATATGCAAATTTTCCCTTTGTTTGAAAACCTACAAGATAACGATAAAATTGGATTAAATATGTATATTTTTAGAATTTGAATTATCGCGTACAACTAGAATTCATCATAACATACCACAGAAATGTGTCAACCCTGGAGCATCATGAATTGTCCACACAAGCATTGCATGGAATTTAATTCTCTTTGTCCAATTGGTCGGGAGATCTCATACATAGTGAAACCATTCCATAACACCAACAACTCATCGATAAGAGGTGCAATATATACATTCATATCTTTCACTTGGTACTTACCTAGTTGAATTAACAACAACATCATATAATTATTATGGTCATTTCACTCCAAGACTTATAATTACATGTAGATAACTATAAAATAATAAGATACCTAGAACAATCATTGCCAACATAATGTGCTCCCTCTTTATTGACATCCATGGAGGAAGGTTATTGTTTATAACAAAAATAAGCCACACCGAGAAAACGGATCTCATCTCTCCATGCAGATTGACATCGTCTGCTGCCAAAGAAAGCTTGAAATTTTAAAGTTCCTCTTTAAAGTGTGGCCACTTTTCCTTTATGTCCATAAATGATGAACCATCCACAAGCATTCAAATAATGTCATCTTGACTCCTATCACGTGCATGGTAATTGATAAATTATGCCAAGTTATTGCATCAAAATAATCATTTCAGACGTGGAATAATGAGGATGTGATGAAGAACCTTGCGAGGCAACTTTTTTGTCACTTGATCATCTCGATATCTGCTCATATGGCAGTTAGGGATTTCTATTGCATTTTCTTGTTCTTTATAATAAATAATATGATCTTTAGGACAAGCATCTATTGTTTGATACTCCATTTCAATATGTTTCATAGTGGCACATAATTCTCGGTACGAGCGAGGGAAAAAATTTGATGGTGGTAATAGAAAGTCACCTATCAATCTGCAAAAAATAATATAAGTCATTACTATAAACAATCTTAATGATACATGCTTCACCTTTTATAGACTATAATAACATATATGACAAACTTTAGCATACGTGACATTGCTATGTTGGATAAACCATTCATAACCTTCAAATTCACCGACAACAATACATCAAAGAGAAGAGTATATTAGGAGCCGTCGTAAAGGGCCGTGTCCACCTTCTCAAGTAGAGGTATATCATGGATGTCGTCAATGTCATCCTCATCATAATCATCATCATCAACAACAACACTAGCACTAGCAACACCAGTACCAAATGTGTCAACGATCAATGCATTCATACCAACATCTTCAAATGTGTTTTTTGGCACATGATCACCATCTTCCATGAGATCATCCTCTATATTCACACTGGGGAGATTGACCTATATAAAAATGATGATAATCAAACCTCCTTATATGTTTCATATGTATATTAATTGTGAAAACAATATAACAAACAATGTCTCTTTGTTGTTTTGATTTTTATTCTTCTTGTCTTTAAGTCGTTACAACTCTTGCATGGACAATAACATTTGTCACCACCTTCTCTTTGAAAGTTAGACAACAATCTAAGATACCTCGTTTCATTAGCTTCATGTCACCTTCTCATAGCTTCTCATTTTCTGATAGATTTCACCAAAAGCTTTGTAGGAAACCAAGTAAGGGGTATTCTTGAGTTCAAACACATTGAGCTGCTACAACTAAATTATAAATCATGAATTCACTATAAAATTAAAACTGAATAGGGACATAAGTAAGACATTTAATGTATTATTACTTCATCATGATGATAAAAATTTCATTGGCTCAAAGCACATGGAAATTCAAAACAGTAGGATATCTTAATCTTTATGAGCTCAAATTCAAAATAGTAAGTGCATTTTTTTATTACTGATGTCCCTATTTCATCTAATAAAATCAATATTTAACAAACAGAGCACCAACCAATCAAATAGGGACATGAGGTGCTCAAACAGTGAGCTCATAAAACAATATATTTAGTCTTAATAAAATTTTATAAAACAACATATATTGTGTGAAGTGTTTGATCTCTCTTTATTTGTTTTGTTGTTGATATTCACTATGTGGTACTCTCCATTTATGATCATTTCATGAGGAAATGTTTTGATGACTTGCGGGCTGCAAGCTAGGGCATCATGCATTATTTATGAGCTCACTGTTTGAGCACTAACCAATCAAATAGGGACATGAGGTGCTCAAATAGTGAGCACATAAACAATGCATGATGCCCTAGTTTTAGGTAGTTATCTCTTCTATAATGATGGAGGAGTGAAAGGTAATGATCAATGAGGTTGTTGTTATTAGATCATACATTAATACACTTACTGTTTTGAATTTGAGCTCAGTCATCATGCAATGTTATTGCTGTCATTGCATGTTTGCTGCTGTTGTGCACCATATATTGTTTTATACACTATTTATTTCATTGAGACTGCGGGCTATTGTAGTTGACTGTATTCTTTTGGGGTCTAATCTATTCTAGTTGTTTCTTTTTTCTTTGAATCATTGTTTACAATTTCTTTTGATGCAATATTTGTGTGAAGAACAAGAACAAAATGGTGAACGAGTGTATTTGACAAAGATAAACATGACACATTTTGTTGGGCTGATTGGGTTGGCCTGGTACCATTTACATGGCCTGGCCAGATATTAAACAGTGAGATCATAAACAATGTATGATGCCCTAGCTTGTAGCCCGCAAGCCATCAAGACATTTCCTCATGAAATGATCATAAATAGGGAGTACCACATAGTGAATATCAACACCAAAACAAATAAAGAGAGATCAAACACTTCACACAATGCCTTGAAGGTAATAGAAATGATGCCCTAGCTCTCAAAGCTCGCAGGTCATCGAGCATTCCAAATGAAAAGATGTAAAGAATGCCAGTATTAAATAGTGAGCTCATGAACAATGTATGATGCCCTAGCTTGTAGCAGCCCACGAGCCACCAAAACATTTCCTCGTGAAATGATCATAAACGGGGAGTACCACATAGTGTATTATTTTATTAATAATGTCCCTATTTGATCTAATAGCATCAATATAACAAATAGAGCACTGACCAAACAAATAGGGACATGAGGTGCTCAAACAGTGAGCTCATAAAAAAAAAAATTTAGTCTTAATAAAATCTTATAAAGAAACATATATTGTGTGAAGTGTTTGATCTTTCTTTATTTGTTTTGTTGTTGATATTCACTATGTGGTACTCCCTGTTTATGATCATTTCATGAGAAAATGTCTTGATGGCTTGCGGGCTGCAAGCTAGGGCATCATACATTATTTATGAGCTCACTGTTTGAGCACCATATATTGTTTTATACACTATTTATTTCATTGAGACTATGAGCCATTATAGTTGACTATATTTTTTTGGGGTCTTATATATTGTAGTTGTTTCTTTTTTCTTTGAATAATTGTTACAATTATTTTTTATGCAATATTTGTGTGAAGAACAAGAACAAAATGGTGAACGAGTGTATTTGACAAAGATAAACATGACACATTTTGTTGGGCTAATTAGGTTGGCCTAGTACCATTTACATGGTCTCGCCAGATATTAAACAATGAGCTCATGAACAATGCTAGTATTAAACAATGAGTTCATGAACAATGTATGATGCCCTAGCTTGTAGCCCGTGAGCTATCAAGACATTTCCTCATGAAATGATCATAAATGGGGAGTACCACATAGTGAATATCAACACCAAAACAAAAAAATAAAGACCAAACACTTCACACAATGCGTTGAAGGTAATAGAAATGATTCCCTAACTCTCAAAGCTCGCAGGTCATCAAGCATTCCAAATGAAAAGATGTAAAAAATGCCAGTATTAAATAGTGAGCTCATGAACAATGTATGATGCCCTAGCTTGCAGCAGCCCGTGAGCCACCAAGACATTTCCTCATGAAATGATCATAAACAGGGAGTACCACATAGTGTATTATTTTATTACTAATGTCTATATTTGATCTAATAGAATTAATATAATAAACAAAGCACCGACCAATCAAATAGAGACATGAGGTGCTCAAACAGTGAGCTCATAAAATAATATATTTAGTCTTAATAAAATCTTATAAAACAATATATATTGTGTGAAGTGTTTGATCTCTTTTTATTTATTTGTTGTTGATATTCACTATGTGGTACTCCCCATTTATGATCAAATAGAAAAAGCTCGAATGCCTACCTCAAGTGCCAGTGCCCTCTTCCCACATGGTGTTAGCCTCTTCGCGCACACCAAACTCAAATTCTCTCTTCGCACCACGTAAAAGTGCAATGTCATCTTTGTAGTAGCTCTTCAAATTCACAAATTACAAATGACACTTCCTTTTTTTCCTTTTTTTTGTTTATAACTAAATGGGTGTCACAATTTATGAGCTCACTGTTTGAGCACTGACGAATCAAATAGGGACATGAGGTGCTCAAACAGTGAGCTTATAAACAATGCATGATGCCCTAGTTGCAGGTAGTTATCTCTTCTATAATGATGGAGGAGTGAAAGGTAATGATCAATGAGGTTGCTACTTTTAGATCATACATTAATACACTTACTATTTTGAATTTGAGTTCGGGAATCATGCAATGTTATTGTTGTCATTGCATGCTTGCTGTTGTTGTGCGCCATATATTATTTTATACACATAGAATAATAGATTTGGAGACTTAGACTTATGTTCAATCCTTAGTAATGGTTTGGGGAACTTATTACTAGATGAGTGACTACAGTACCCTAGTTTGCATTATTAGATGATCTTGTTTAATTTGTGTTCATTTCATGCAAACATACATGTAAAAAAATTTAAAAAATTGCATCTAAAGATTACATATATATGAAAAATAACTTGTATATACTATACAAAGAAAATAACTTTCAGAAGAAAATGCAAGAGTACAAGCATACATAAGAGGATGAACATAAATAATAAGGGTGTCAAACATTGCCTGAAGTGATGAATTTTTTACCCGAGTATGAATCTAGTGTGCCCCTGTGTGATCCAGAACCTGCAAAGAAAAGAGAGATGGGGATTAGATAAAAAAATATCTAAGCAATGAATGACATCCTATTACTGATCCCCATCTACAATTATGGATGTGCATAGTCAAGCCATACACTTTTGAAAGAAAAACCAAGCTCACAGTCTCAATAAAATAAACAGTGTATAAAATAATATATGGTGCACAATAGCAGCAAGCATGCAATGACAACAATAACATTGCATGATGCTCGAGCTCAAATTCAAAATAGTAAGTGTGTTAATGTATGATCTAATAGCAACAACCTCATTGATCATTATCTTTCACTCTTCCATCATTATAGAAGAGATAACTGCCTACAACTATATTTCATAATTCCTCCTTTGAAGTATATATATCAAGTATAATTATGAGTTTACATCGTATATTTAGTCTTAATAAAATAATACACTTACTATTTTGAATTTGAGCTCAGACATCATGCATCATGCATTATTTATGAGCTCACTGTTTGATTACCAACCAATCAAATAGGGACATGAGGTGCTCAAACAGTGAGCTCATAAACAATGCATGATGCCCTAGCTTACAACCCGCAAGCCATCAAAACATTTCTTCATGAAATGATCATAAACGGGGAGTACCACATAGTGAATATCAACAACAAAATAAATAAAGAGAGATCAAACACTTCACACAATGCCTTGAAGGTAATAGAAATGATACCCTAGCTCTCAAAGCTCACGGGTCATCAAGCATTCCAAATGAAAAGATGTAAAAAATGCCAGTATTAAACAGTGAGCTCATGAACAATGTATGATGCCCTAGCTTACAACTCGTGAGCCATCAAGATATTTCCTCATGAAATGATCATAAACGGGGTGTACCACATAGTGAATATCAACACCAAAATAAATAAAAAGAGATCAAACACTTTACACAATATATGTTGTTTTATAAGATTTTATTAAGACTAAATATATTGTTTTATGAGCTTACTGTTTGAGCACCTCATGTCCCTATTTGATCGGTCGGTGCTTTGTTTGTTATATTGATGCTATTAGATCAAATAGGGACATCAGTAATAAAATAATACACTTATTGTTTTGAATTTAAGCTCGCAAAGATTAACTTTCAGAAGAATATGAATGAATGCAAACATACATAAGTGGATGAACATAAATAATGAAGGTACCAAACATTGCCTGAAGTAATGAAGTGTTGACCCAGGCTTCAATCCAGTATGCTCTTGTATGATCCAAAACCTACAAGGAAAAGATGGGGTTAGATCCAAAAGATCTAAGCAATGCCTGACATCCCATTACTGATCCTCATCAACAATTATGCATGTGCATAGTCAAGCCATACACTTCTAAAATGAACTATGCTACAAAACATGGGTGTGTGTTAATGTGATTCAAAACCTATGATGCAATATTATTTTATTATTGAGATAAGGATATCTTAATTCTACAAGAATAAATGTTTTGAAGAATATTTGAATTTAATTTTGACAATAACATGAGGAGTGATATATTTCAAGCTTTAGTGAGATTTCATACCACACATTGTTCGTAGATTACGTTCAATGCATTATTTGCGCTTGTATTGGTGGGAAAACTCTTGAAAATATGCAAAAGAGATTGAATTAAACCATGTTGTTTACATGACACATGTAGTTTACCTCCAGCCTAAATCAGTGTTGCATACAAATCTGCAGACGTTGCGTGGTATGAAGCCTCACTGAAGTTTGAAAATGATAAGCATTATGATGCTAAGGTATGGTGTGGTAAGCACAAGTATAGTTTCTCCTAAGCTGTTATTGGTATAGTTTTTTCTTTTCAATAGTTGCAGAATCCAACTTCTCCTATACTTACATGTATGTATACATTTTGGGCTTGGCTTTAATGTCATGTAAATTTGAGTGAAATGGTAATAATATTTAAGAGCAACAAGTATGACATTTTAAACAAGTATGCATATACATTATATAATAGGAGGAGTGATATATTTTAATGGCAACACTTAATGAGAAGGATGCCTATATAACAGGAGGAGTGATATATTTTAATGACTGTGGACATAGAAATTGTAGTGAAACTCTATAATTTATTATTGTAAGTGGACATAGAAATTGCAGTGCAAGTAGTAGGATGTTTGTTCATGAGCTCACTGTTTAATGTCTGGTCAGGCTATGTAAATGGTACCAGGCCAACCCATTCAGCCCAATAAAATGTGTCATGTTTATCTTTGTGAAATACACTCGTTCACCATTTTGTTCTTGTTCTTCACACAAATATTGCATCAAAAGTAATTGTAAACAATGATTCAAAGAAAAAAGAAACAACTACAATAGATTAGACCCCAAAAGAATACAATCAACTACAATAGCTCATAGTCTCAATGAAATAAATAGTGTATAAAACAATATATGGTGCACAATAGCAGCAAGCATGCAATGGCAACAATAACATTGCATGATAAAATTCAATACTCTTAGTTTTTATTCAAATATATTCAAAACTCCTATCAGCTCATTGTCCAATAGTTAAACTAACCTATGACTTCAAAGGAGGAATTATAAAATATAGTTGTAGGTAGTTATCTCTTCTATAATGATGCATGAGTCAAAGGTAATGATCAATGAGGTTGCTGCTATTATATCATACATTAATACACTTACTGTTTTGACAACAATAACATTGCATGATGCCAGAGCTCAAATTCAAAATAGTAACTGTATTATTTTATTACCGATGTCCCTATTTTATTAATGATGTCCATATTTGATCTAATAGCATCAATATAACAATTAGAGCACTGACCAATCAAATAGGGACATGAGGTGCTCAAACAGTGAGCTCATAAATAATGCATGATGCCCTAGCTTGCAGCCTACAAGCCATCAAGATATTTCCTCATGAAATGATCATAAACGGGGAGTACCACATAGTGAATGTCAATAATAAAACAAATAAAGAGAGATCAAACACTTCACACAATGCCTTGAAGGTAATAGCAACGATGCCCTAGCTCTCAAATCTCGCGGGTCATCGAGCATTCCAAATGTAAAGATGTAAACAATGTCAGTATTAACATTCATATTTTGCCATTAAATCAACAAATGCCATCAAAATGAAATTGAGTTAATGAGAAGACAAAGTTTGAATGCTTACCTCAAGTCATGGCTACCATATAAAGATCAAATGCTAAGGAACTATGTTATAAAATTTCATGCCAAATTTCAAGGCATGAAGTTTTATAACCATGCATATATTTTCTTCGATTCCCCCACATTGTAAACTCAATGCTAGGGAGAAAAAAGTATGATGTCAAAAAGTATAAAATTTTATGCCTTGAAATTTTATAACATAGTTCCTTCACAGCTGCCATATGAAAAGCAGTGCAAGGTGGCAACTTTCTCATTTTACCATAGTTAGGACCCTCTTTTACAATGCTTTATGAGCTTTATGTTTTTACCATGCTTTATGAGATTTATATTTTTGTTTTAAGTGAAGACAAAGATTATCTTAATTTGTTATCTTTAAATTTTATTCATTTTATGATTTTAAAAATTGAAATAAAAAATATAAACTTTTAAGAAACTTTTACATATTTTCATCAAATGACCCAAAAATATCAAGAATCGTCATATATGGTCGCTAATAGCCAACTTTCAGAAGAATATAAATGAATGCAAACATACATAAGTGGATGAACATAAATAATGAAGGTACTAGACATTGCCTACAGTAATGAAGTGTTGACCTGGGGTTCAATCTAGTATCCTCTTGTATGATCCAAAACCTACAAGGAAGGAAAAGATAGGGTTAGATCCAAAGGATCTAAGCAATGCCTGGCAGCCTATTATTGATCCTCATTTACAATTATGCATGTGCAATGTGAATAAAAACTAAGAGTATTGAATTTTATTATGCAATGTTATTGTTGTCATTGCATGCTTATTGCTGTTGTGCATGATATATTGTTTTATACACTATTTATTTCATTGAGATTGTGAGCTATTGTAGTTGACTGTATTCTTTTGAGGTCTGATCTATTGTAGTTGTTTCTTTATTTTTTGAATCATTGTTTACAATTACTTTTGATGCAATATTTGTGTGAAGAACAAGAACAAAATGGTGAATGAGTGTATTTGACAAAAACAAACATGACATATTTTGTTGGGCTGATTGGGTTGGCCTGGTACCATTTACATGGTCTGGCCATATATTAAATAGTGAGCTCATGAACAATGTATGATGCCCTAGCTTGCAGCCCGCGAGCCATCAAGACATTTCCTCATTAAATGATCATAAACGGGGAGTACCACATAGTGAATATCAACACTAAAACAAATAAAGAGAGATCAAACACTTCACACAATGCCTTGAAGGTAATAGAAATGATTCCTTAGCTCTCAAAGCTCACACGTCATCAAACATTCTAAATGAAAAGATGTAAACAATGTCAGTATTAAATAGTGAGCTCATAAATAATGTATCATGTCCTAGCTTGCAGCCCGCAATCCATCAAGACATTTCCTCATGAAATGATCATAAACGGGGAGTACCACATAGTGAATATCAATATAAAAACAAATAAAGAGATATCAAACACTTCACACAATGCTTTGAAGGTAATAGCAATGATGCCCTAGCTCTCAAACCTTGTAGGTCATCAAGAATTCCAAATGAAAAGATGTAAACAATGCCAGTATTCAATAGTGAGCTCATAAACAATGTATGATGCCCTAGCTTGCAGCCCGCGAGCCATCAAGACATTTTCTTATGAAATGATCATAAACAGGGAGTACCACATAGTGAATATCAACAGAAAAACAAATAAATAGAGATCAAACACTTCACACAATGCCTTGAAGGTAATAGCAATGATGCCATAACTCTCAAAGCTCCCAGGTCCTCGAGCATTCCAAATGCTAAGATGTAAACAATACCACTGAAATTGATTTAATGAGAAGACAAAGCTTGAATGTTTACCTCAAGTGCCAGTGCCCTCTTCCCACATGGTGCCAGCCTCTTTGCACACGCCAAACTTGAATGCCCTTTTCATGCCACGCAAAAGTGCAGTGTCGTCTTCGTGGCAGCTCTTTGAATTCACAAATTAAAAATGACACTCTTTTTTTATTTATTTTATAAACACATGGGTGTCGCAATTACGACACCATTGGGGGCACTTTTTAAAAAAAAACACAAAAAAAAAACACAAATTGTAGTGGCGTCACAAATTGGCATCGAAATTTGACCCCAAATGTTGTAGTGCGATATCTACTTGTATGTCATTCAAGGCATTTTGTTGTATTTTTGTGTTCTTTATGATAAATAATATGATCTTTGGGACAAGCATCTATTGCTTGATACTCCATTCCAATATGTTTCATAGTGGCACATAATTCTCAGTACGAGTGAGCGAGAACATTTGATGGTGGTAACAGAAACTCACCTATCAATCAGCAACAAATAATATAAGTCGTTACTATAAAAATCTTAATGGTACATGTTTCACCTTTTATAGACTATAATGACATATATGACAAATCTTAGCATACGTGACATTGCTATGTTGGATAAACCATTCATAACCTTCAAATTGACCAACAACAATACAACATAGAGAATAGTAGATTGGGAGCCTTCGTAAAGGGCCATGTTCTCCTTCTCAAGTAGAGGTATATCATGGATGATGTCAATGTCATCCTCATCATAATCATCATCATCATCAGCAACAACACCAGCAACACCAGTACCAAATGTGTCAATGATTAATGCATTCATACCATCATCTTCAAATGTGTTTTCTGGTGCATGATCGTCATCTTCCATGGGATCATGATCTTCAAATTCAATACTCACACTTCCATGTTCCTCTATATTCACACTGGGGAGATCGACCTATATAAAAATGATGATAATCAAACCCCCCTTCAATGTGATAATCAAACCTCCTTCCATGGTTCATATGTATATTAATTGTGAAAACAATATAACAAATAAATTACCACTGGATGATAATCAAACCCCCCTTCAATATGACCATTCTCCCTACAATGTCTCTTTGTTATTTTGATTTTGATTCTTCTTGTCTTTAAGCTGTTACAACTCTTGCATAGACAATACCATTTGTCATTGCCTTCTCTTTGAAAGTTAGCAACAATCTAGCGATTGTCTCCCTATTTTGATCGAATTCCCTTATATTATCTAACATGATCTTTAATGTGTATATCTACAAAACAAATTGGAGATACCTCCTTTCATTAGCTTCATGTCACCTTCTCATACCTTCTCATAGCTTCTTATGTGTTTAATCCTTCATTTATACACTTACTTTGACCAAACTTTTAATTTTCTGACAGATTTCGCCAAAGGCTCTGTAGGAAACCAAGTAAGGGGTATTCTTGAGTTCAAACACATTGAGCTGCTACAATTGAATTATAAATCATGAATTCACTATAAAATTAATTCATTATAAATCAAGGGGCATTATAAATCATGAATTCACTATAAAATTAATGTATTGCTCTAGATTTCATATGGACATTTTGTCAAATGGTTGGCATGTATGTTTATTCAAATGCAATGCCTGACACTTTATTATTGATCCTCATCTACAATTAAGCATGTGCATAGTTAAGCCATACACTTCTAAAAGGAACTATGCTATAGAACATGTGCACTCAGGAACATTTGTAGTGTATAGGCGCTGGAATCCAAATGAAGCCCTATATTTATGTCTCTATGAACACCTGGTGAATCACTATTATGGCTGCATTTATGTTTCTATGAACACCTGGTGAATCACTGTTGTGACTGCATTATGCAAATAATGCAACAACAACACCAGATGTTGTTGTTCCATCTGGTGTTGCTATGGCATCATTTCTATATGATGCATCCACAATAGTAACCCACCATGCCCATCAACACAAGGCAGTCATGATCAAGCATAAGCAATGGAGGGGACATTATCAAGGTCAAATCAGAGGTCAAATTTCATTCCTTGAAATTTTATATTTGTATAGTTATAAAATTTCATGCCTTAATAAAATCTTATAAAACAACATTTATTGTGTGAAGTGTTTGATCTCTCTTTATTTGTTTTGTTGTTGATATTCACTATGTGGTACTCCCTGTTTATGATCATTTCACGAGGAAATGTTTTGATGGCTCGTGGGCTACAAGTTAGGGCATCATGTATTGTTTATGAGCTCATTGTTTGAGCACCTCAAGTTCCTATTTGATTGGCTGGTGCTTTGTTTGTTATATTGAGTTTACATCATATATTTAGTCTTAATAAATATCTTATAAAACAACATAAAAATAACCCAAGATACTTTGTCTTAATAAAATCTTAATAAAATAATATATTTAGTCTTAATAAAATTTTATAAAATAACATATATTGTGTGAAGTGTTTGATCTCTCTTTATTTATTTTTTTGTTGATATTCACTATGTGGTCTCCCCATTTATGATCATTTCATGAGGAAATATCTTGATGGCTCATGGGCTACAAGCTAGGACATCATACATTGTTCATGAGCTCACTGTTTAATACTGACATTATTTACATCTTTTCATTTGGAATGCTTGATGACCCACGAGCTTTGAGAGCTAGGACATCGTCTCTATTACATTCAAAGCATTGTATGAAGTGTTTGATCTCTCTTTATTTATTTTGTTGTTGATATTCACTATGTTGTACTCCTCGTTTATAATCATTTCATGAGGAAATATTTTGATGGCTCGCGGGCTGCAAGCTAGAGCATCATGCATTGTTTATGAGCTCACTATTTGAGCACCGACCAATCAAATAGGGACATGAGGTGCTCAAACAGTGAGCTCATAAACAATGCATGATGCCCTAGCTTGCAACCTGTGAGCCATCAAGATATTTCCTCATGAAATGATCATAAATGGGGAGTACCACATAGTGAATATCAACAACAAAACAAATTAAAAGAGATCAAACACTTCACACAATATATGTTATTTTATAAGATTTTATTAAGACTAAATATATTGTTTTATTAAGATTTTATTAAGACAAAGTATTTTGGGTTAATTTTATGTTGTTTTATAAGATTTTTTTAAGACTAAATATATGATGTAAACTTATAATTATACTTGATATATATAATACAATGGTATGTAGTATAATCTATACATTTGTGAGATGTGATTAATTTTAGTTATATGATGTTTTAGGATTAAATTGGTGAGTTTGTATACTTTCTCCATTTTAAACTAACCTATGACTTCAAAGCAGGAATTATGAAATATAGTTGTAGGTAGTTATCTCTTCTATAATGATGGAGGAGTGAAAGGTAATGATCAATGAGGTCGTTGCTATTAGATCATACATTAATACACTTACTGTTTTGAATTTGAGCTTGAGCATCATGCAATGTTATTGTTGTCATTGCATGCTTGATGCTGTTGTGCACCATATATTGTTTTATACACTATTTATTTCATTGAGACCGTGAGCTTGGCATTAGTCATGTATTTTCTGTTATTGGATCAATGCTACCATGTTGTTGAGGCTGAAAATGCATTGAATCACCACTGTCATTCTATTTTGATAGCAGCAATATAACAAACAGAGTACTGACCAATCAAATAGGGACATTAGTAAGACATTTAATGCATTATTACTTGATCATGATGATAAAAATTTTATTGGCTCAAAGCACATAGAATGTGGGTAGATGCATTGAATCACCACTTCCATTCTATTTTGATGAAGAGGAACTATGTTATAAAATTTCAAGGCATAAAATTTTATAACTATACATATATTTTATGAGTATAACTGTACAACAGAAGAGCACCCACATGCCTTAGTTGTTATTGGTCTATGAAAGGTTTTGGTTTTCCTTTCCCAATTGAGATATCATCCTAAGATTCAAAAGGACCAAGGTAATACTAAGTCTTGAACATAAATGCATGATTGTGAATCCTCAAGTAGGAGTTGTGATGCAAAGAAAGAACACTTATATGGGTCTACCCACATAAGGACAATGGTTTCATTCATCTTTTTTTCAAGTGCTCTTGGGTACTTTCCTTGGCCTCTAAGCTTGGGTATCCTATAGGGGTTGAACCAAAATTACAAAGGTAATAAGGACACATAGAATAATAGGTTTGGGGACTTAGACTTATGTTCAATCTTTAGTAATGGTTTGGGGAACTAATTACTAGATGAGTGACTGCAGTACCCTAGTTTGCATTATTAGATGATCTTGTTTAATTTGTGTTCATTTCATGCAAAGATACATGTAAAGGAAAATAAGTTTTTGCATCTAAAGATTACATGTATATATATGAAAAATAACTCGTATATACTATACAAGGAAAATAACTTTCAGAAAAAAATGCAAGAGTACAGAAAAACATAAGAGGATGGACATATATAATAAGGGTGCCAGACATTACCTGAAGTGATGAATTTTTGACCCAAGTATGAATCTAGTGTGCCCTTGTGTGATCCAGAACCTGCAAAGAAAAGAGAGATGGGGGTTAGATAAAAAAATATCTAAGCAATGAATGACATCCTATTACTGATCCTCATCTACAATTATGCATGTGCATAGTCAAGCCATACACTTCCAAAAGAAAAACCATGCTACAAGACATGTGCACTCAGAAGAATGTTGCAGGAAGTAAATAGATGCATTTATGTCTACATGAACACCTGGTGAGTCACTATTGATCACTATTGACATTCTATGTGCTTTGAGCCAATAACATTTTTATCATCACGATGAAGTAATAATGCATTAAATATTTTACTGATGTCCCTATTTGATTAGACAATGCTCTGTTTGTTATATTGTTGCTATCAAAATAGAATGGCAGTGGTGATTCAATGCATCTACAACCTCAACAACATGGCGACATCGATCCAATAACAGAAAATATATTACAAATGCCAAGCTCACTATCTCAATGAAATAAATACTGTATAAAACAATATATGGTGTACAACAGCAGCAAGCATGCAATGACAACAATAACATTGCATGATGCCCGAGCTCAAATTCAAAACAGTAAGTGTATTAATGTATGATCTAATAAAACCAACCTCATTGATCATTACCTTTCACTTCTCCAACATTATAAAATAGATAACTACCTACAACTATATTTCATAATTCCTCCTTTGAAGTATATATATATCAAGTATAATTATGAGTTTACATCATATATTTAGTCTTAATAAAATCTTATAAAATAACATAAAACTAACCCAAAATAATCTATCTTAATAAAATCTTAATAAAATAATATGTTTAGTTTTAATAAAATAATACACTTACTATTTTGAATTTGAGCTCAGGCATCATGCAATGTTATTGTTGTCAAAATAGTAAGTGTATTAATGTATGATCTAATAGCATAAATGTCTTGATGGCTCGCAGGCTACAAGCTAGGGCATCATGCATTACTTATGAGCTCATTGTTTGATCACCATCCAATCAAATAGGGACATGAGGTGCTCAAACAATGAGCTCATAAAAAATGCATGATGCCCTAGCTTGCAGCCCGCAAGCCATCAAGACATTTTCTCATGAAATGATCATAAATGGGGAGTACCACATAGTGAATATCAACAATAAAAAAAATAAAGAGAGATCAAACACTTCACACAATGCTTTGAAGGTAATAGAAGTGATGCCCTAGCTCTCAAAGCTTGCGGGTCATCAAGCATTCCAAATGAAAATATGTAAACAATGTCAGTATTAAACAGTGAGCTCATGAACAATGTATGATGCCCTAGCTTGTAGCCCGCAAGCCATCAAGATATTTCCTCATGTAATGATCATAAACAAGGAGTACCACATAGTGAATATCAACAACAAAACAAATAAAAAAAGATCAAACAGTAAGTGTATTAATATAAGATTTTGTTAAGACTAAATCTATTGTTTTATGAGCTCACTGTTTGAGCACCTCATGTCCCTATTTGATTGGTCGGTGCTCTTTTTGTTATATTGATGCTATTAGATCAAATAGGGACATCAATAATAAAATAATACACTTACTGTTTTGAATTTGATCTCATAAAGATTAAGATATCCCTATTTTATTACTGATGTTCCTATTTACATCTTTTCATCAAATGATCCAAAAATATCAAGAATGGTCATATATGGTCGCTAATAGACAACTTTTAGCAGAATATGAATGAATGCAAACATACATAAGTGGATGAACATAAATAATGAAGGTACCAAACATTGCCTGAAGTAATGAAGTGTTGACCCAGGGTTCAATCTAGTATGCTCTTGTATGATCTAAAACCTGCAAGCTAGGGCATCATGCACTATTTATGAGCTCACTATTTGAGCACTGACCAATCAAATAGGGACATGAGGTGCTTAAATAGTGAGCTCATAAATAATGCATGATGCCCTAGCTTGCAACCCGCAAGCTATCAAGATATTTCCTCATGAAATGATCATAAACGGGAGTACCACGTAGTGAATATCAACAACAAAGCAAATAAAGAGAGTTCCAACACTTCACACAATGTGTGTTGTTTTATAATATTTTATTACTTGACTAAATATATTATTTTATTAATATTTTACTAAGACAAAGTATTTTGGGTTAGTCTTATGTTGTTTTATAAAATTTAATTAAGACTAAATATATGATGTAAACTCATAATTATACTTGATATATATAATACAATGGTATGTAGTATAATATATACATTTGTGAGATGTGATTAATTCTAGTTATATGATGTTTTGGGATTAAATTGGTGAGTTTGTATAGTTTTTTCATTTTAAACTAACCTATGACTTCAAAGGAGGAATTATGAAATATAGTTGTAGGTAGTTATCTCTTCTATAATGATGGAGGAGTCAAAGGTAATGATCAATGGGGTTGCTGCTATTAGATCATACATTAATACACTTACTATTTTGATAGCAATAACATTGCATGATGCCTAAACTCAAATTCAAAATAGTAAGTGTATTATTTTATTGCTGATGTCCTTATTTGATCTAATAGCATCAATATAACAAACAGATCACCGACCAATCAAGTAGGGAAATGAGGTGTTGAAATAGTGAGCTCATAAACAATGCATGATTCCCTAGCTTGCAGCCCGCGAGCCATCATGATATTTTGAGATTAAATTGGTGAGTTTGTATAGTTTCTCCATTTTAAACTAAGCTATGACTTCAAAGGAGGAATTATGAAATATAGTTGTAGGTAGTTATCTCTTTTATAATGATGGAGGAGTCAAAGGTAATGATCAATGAAGTTGTTGATATTAGATCATACATTAATACACTTACTATTTTGATAGCAATAACATTTCATGATGTTTGAGCTCAAATTCAATAAAGTAAGTGTATTATTTTATTACTAATGTCCCTATTTGATCTAATAGCATCAATATAACAAATAGATCACCGACCAATTAAATAGGGACATGAGGTTTTCAAATAGTGAACTCATAAACAATGCATGATGCCCTAGCTTCCAGCCCACAAGCCATCAAGACATTTAGCTTGCAGCCCATGAGCCATCATGATGTTTTGGGATTAAATTGGTGAGTTTGTATAGTTTCTCCATTTTAAACTAACCTATGACTTCAAAGGAGGAATTATGAAATATAGTTGTAGGTAGTTAACTCTTCTATAATGATGGAGGAATCAATGGTAATGATCAATGAGGTTGTTTCTATTAGATCATACATTAATGCACTTACTTTTTTGATAGCAATAACATTGTATGATGCCTGAGCTCAAATTCAAAACAATAAGTGTATTATTTTATTACTGATGTCCCTATTTGATCTAATAGCATCAATATAACAAATAGATCACCGGCCAATCAAGTAGAAAAATGAGGTGCTCAAACAGTGAGCTCATAAACAATACATGATGCCCTAGCTTGCAGCCCGCGAGCCATCAAGACATTTCCTCATGAAATGATCATAAATGGGGAGTACCACATAGTGAATATCAACAACAAAACAAATAAAGAGAGCTCAAACACTTCACACAATGCCTTGAAGGTAATAGAAATAATGCACTAGATCTCAAATCTCGCGGATCATCAAGCATTTGAAATAAAAAGATGTAAACAATGCCAGTATTAAACAGTGAGCTCATGAAAAATGTATGATGCCCTAGCTTGCAGCCCACAAGCCATCAAGACATTTTCTCATGAAATGATCATAAACAAAGAGTACCACATAGTGAATATCAACAAAAAAACAAATAAAGAGAGATCAAACACTTCACACAATGCCTTGAAGGTAATAGCAACGATGCCCTAGCTCTCAAACCTCACGGGTCATCAAGCCTTCCAAATGAAAAGATGTAAACAATGTCAATATTCAATAGTGAGCTCATAAACAATGTATAATGCCCGAGCTTGCAGCCCATGAGCCATCAAGATATTTCCTCATGAAATAATCATAAACGAGGAGTACCACATAGTGAATATCAACAACAAAACAAATAAAGAGAGGTCAAACACTTCGCACAATGCCTTGAAGGTAATAGAAATGATGCCCTAGCTCTCAAAGCTCATGGGTCATCGAGCATTCCAAATGCTAAGATGTAAATAATGTACTATTAACATTCATATTGTGTCATTAAATCAACAAATGCCATCAAAATGAAATTGAGTTAATGAGAAGACAAAGCTCGAATGCCTACCTTAAGTGCCAGTGCCCTCTTCCCACACAGTGTCGGCCTCTTCGCGCACACCAAACTCAAATGCTCTCTTCGTGCCATGCAAAAGTGCAGTGTCATCTTTGCGGTAGCTCTTCGAATTATACACAAAAATTACAAATGACACTTTCTATTTCTTTTTTTTTGTTTATAACCAAGTGGCTGTCGCAATTATGATGACATCATCACTATTACGACACTGTCAGGGGCACTTGCAAAAAAAAAACACAAATGGTAGTGGCATCACAAATTGGCATCGAAATTCGACCCCAAATGTTGTAGTGTTAGAAAGAATGGCCAATAGTGCGAATGAGGTGTCTGATGAACTACAACTAATTGAGAACATGATTGAAGAACTACAAGTGATTAGAGATCACCGAACATCGAAGTGTTATGTAAGATAATTGAATCAGTTTTATGTTGTCATTGATGTCAACTAGTTTTGACAGTACTTATCATGGTAGTTGCAAATATCTAACACATCTGTAGAAGAGAAGAGAAAGATGAAGAACCGAGATATCTACATTGAGGAAGATGGAGGATAAGGAATACCCTTGGTAAGTTATTGATGAGTCTATGACTTCATATGGTTGACTTGATTATGTTACATTAATCTATTATGGAGATAGAAGCAAAATGTTACAAAGCAGTGTGGTCGGTTAATGAAGCATTCCAGTATACACCAAGTAGTGTAGTGTATACCAAGCATAGTATAAATCGAGCTTGTGTTCACCGACGCATCTCTTTGTTAACCAAGTATGGACAAAGGAACTAAATGATTAGTTTAGCTGACAAAATTGATGAGCTGGAAAGTACCTCGTAATCAGAGTGGAAAGATAAAGTTTGTTATAAGATCAATGAATAGCAAAATTCGAGGAAGATCTAAAGGACGGAATTGAAACACATCTGTTGAGGAAGGTTTAAGCGGCAAAATCAACGAAAGAAATTAAGCGGCAAAATTTGATGGATGAAAAGAAAATGGTTTACTTGTATATTCAAGAGACTAGGGTTTCACAATGAAACTTATGCCAGAGGAAGATAACTGTAGAGATGTCACATGAACAAGCTTCATGCATGCCTGATCAAACTGGTTAAAGGAGAACCAAAGTACAGAGTTAACCGAGTGTCAGAGAGCTTTTACCGAGGGACAGTAAGTTACTGAATGTTGATGAATTGAATAGAAATATTGATCAAAGGATTTTATGAGCTTAAGAATAGATATGAACATTTGTAAATCAAGTTGTATTGTATTCATATCACCTGCTATTATAGTTTAACCATTGTAATCAGATAAATCTCTTAATCGAGTAGACTTGAAAGTCTTGTAATGTCATTCATAGAATGTACATTTTTTATCCTATCAACCCCATAGTGAAAGCTAGTTGGATGATAATGGTTAGTGTTAAATCCTCTAACAAGGTCACACCTTACAGTGTGTTTTGTAACTTTTAACAAGGTTGGCTCCTCACCGAGCTCACTTCAGAAGAGTGAACAATTTTGGGTTACCGGTCCCAGGTGGTTTTTCCCTTTGCAAGGTTTCCATGTTAAATCTCTTATGTTATGTGTTTATTGTGGTGATTTTTTGATTGTCATACTTTACATATTACATATCTGATTTGGTCGGTAATTACTATGAACAATTAACTAGTAATTGGTAAAATGTATAGACAATTTAGTATTATTGTTTATCGAGTTGCAGATTAAGTTGAATTTGTTTAGAAGTTTTACATTTTGTGTTTGGGACTATGGATAACTGATTCACCCTCCTCTCAATTATTCTAACAATTGGTATCAAAGCATTGGTTGCTTGGAACAAAGTTTTAAGGACTTCATCAGAAAGATCACAAAATGAATAAGAGGGAAGTGCCAAAGTTGAACAAGGAAAATTTCATAATATGGCAAAGCTGAATGAAACTACATATATCTGAAATTGGGAATTCTGCCCCCACTCTATTGGAGAATGGCTACTTAGCACCGCCTATATGACCTTTGACTCTTGACCAGTTAAGAGATAGACATGAGCACAATGTTAGCATGATGGATATTGTATTTTCTCTTACAGATGTTGAATTTGAAGATGTCAAGGATTGTGCTAACTCAAAGGACATGTGGGATAAACTTACTCTAGTTTATAGTGGTGATGCAAATGTCAGAAGAGCCAGAGCTAAAAGTTTAAGAGGAAGATTCAATGATATGTAAATGAAAGAAGGAGAGAATATAGTGTAGTACACAAACCGAATAAAGGAAGTAGTTAATGCTATCAGAGGATCTGGTGGTGTCATTTTTAAAGAAACAGTGGTAAGAAAAATTTTGAGAACCCTATTTCCTTTTTATGCTATCAGAATATCTACAATACATGAAATGAGATCTACACCTGGCAGTACTCTCACTCTTGATAGTATGATCGGTAAGCTTACAACTTTTGAACTTGATAACTTTGATAATAGTGTTGTACCGTTTGTTGAGTCTGCTTTCATGACTTCTCTGAAGATTGGTAAATCTAGTAGTAGAAGCAATAATGATGATAATGACAGTAATACTGATGATGAGCTTGATGATCTTGAAGCTCTTATGGCCAGGAGGTTACCTAAAGGATAAGGTAGATATAGAGGTATATTACCTTTAGCATGTTTTAACTACAAAGAAGTTGGTCATATTGCTGCTAGATGTCCAAAAATGAAAGAAGATGATAGAAACAAGGATCAATTTGGTGAAGGAAGCTATGGGAGAAGAAATAATAGGAGTTACTGACACTACAACATAGACAACCGGGACAACAATGATAAAGGAAAGAAGGTATGTTACATTTTTGAAGAGAATGATACCGAGATCGACACAAATGATGATGTGGAAGTAGTGTTTGTTGCAATGAAGGATGATTATGAGGAAGAAGAAAGGTATGTAGAGACAACTCTTATCTATAAGGTTAATAAAAATGATACATGGATCATTGATAGTGGTTTTACCCATCACATGACTGGTGATGAAGAAAAATTTGATCATCTTGAGCAATATAATGGAGGATCTGTAAAAATAGGCAATGATACACCTTGTATGGTTAGAGGAAAGGGATCCTTACTGATAAATGATAAAATTAAATGTGATAATGCTTATTGGGTAGAAGGGCTAAATTATAATTTTCTAAGTGTGGCACAACTTAACAATTCAGGCCACCATGTAGCTTTTGAGAGCAAGACAATGAAGATATTTGATGAAAGAGGAAAACTTGTTGGAACAGGGCACAAACAAAAAGTAACTTGTTTTATCTTGATAATGATAAGTCTTCTTGTTTAATGATGAAAGATGAGGATGCATGGTTGTGGCATAAGAGGTTATGCCATGTAAACTTTGACAACATGATTAAGATTAGTAGAAAGAAAAAGGTTAGAGGTCTGCCCACTAATACATTTGGGGTGAAATTGTGACGGCGGGCAAATGTTATGTGTTTTTGGCTTTTTTTTTTGAATTATAACCTGACAACATTGCAATTGCGACGTTAACGGGATATAAGAAAAAAAAAAGAAAACGTTGGTAATTTCTATGTTCAATAGCACCGAGAGGGATTTTTGCAGCCGTTGGGTAATTTGTATGTTGGACGAGGAGAAGTGAAGTGTCGTTTGGGTCTCATTTTCACAACTGTGGTCGAAGATCTTGATGCTCTATGTGGATACCAAATAACTTGAGACTCGGCATGGACAACATATTTTTAGCTTGACCGTCAGTTACCTCCGAGTTGTGATTTATCAAAGGTATGTTCCTCAAATACCCTTTAAAGTTTTTAATGCTCGTTTATTGACAAGAAGAAGTACATGAGATCTCACTACCTCAAAAAATTATTCAGTCACACATTACAAAGCAAACTTATTTACCCTACTTTACCTCTCTTCCCTGAGTTCTTTCATTCGCTTGCTCTCAGCCTTGGTACCAGATAATTGAGGACTACTTCTTGTCTCTTCCAGAGTCTTTGTTATCAAATCCATTTCCCCTTTTATATCATCTAGCCCAAGTGTAACTCCATTTGATCCTATTTTCACAGTTTCCTCAGCAATTATACCACTTCTCCTGGCCACATTTACATACGCTGAAATAGAAACATTCAAAGAGTTTCTCTCAATGGTGCTCAGCATTGGAAGCCAAAACCCACTTCAATTATTGATAAATAAAACTAGCTATAATCTTAGAAACAAAGCTATACCGGTTGAGATGTGAATCAAGATTTGCAGATTTGGACATTTTCTACAGAAATTTATAGTGTTAATAGCCCCAACCACATTTACACCTAGGGAGACATCGTACCTATATTTCCAAATAAAGAAAATGAACACTATTTAGCACAATATCTGTCAAGTTGTTCCCATAATTATTATTTTATTATCAAAAGTACAACAAAAAAAAACCCCTATCCAGACAACTTTACTTATAGATCTATTATCATGTACATGTACTGAACTTTTTACATCACAATAAGCAATGAAAAAGTCCCAACACATACAACTATTCAAATTGAATTACTGTATCCAAATAATTCGTGTATTATACATGCTTAGAATGGTTATATCTTTATACTTATTAGTGTAATGTTGGGCCAATGGACCTAAAATCATTTGTTTGCAATAAATGAACTATCTCTGAATTTCACCTGGTTCAACAATATTAACATGTTAAAATGTTATAACTATTGGATGGTCCTGTATGATAAATAAGTAGAAACAAAAATATCAAACCTGTCATAGAACTTTGTGGTGGCTGCAACGTTGACAACTATATCGACCTTGGAACAAACTTCATTTCTTTGCTCTTCTTGAATCCCCATATCATCGTCTATTGACACATCTCCCACAACTGGAACAATTTTTTGTGCCATGAATTTCTCATACTCTCCTTTGTAACGCTCTTGCAAAAGCCTGAATAACTCTGAGCATATCATCTGCGTACACAAACTCATTAGACTTCAAATAACATAATGGCTACTTATGGAATGTTTTTATGATTACCTCTTTATGGATCTTGGCCTGGGCAGATTGTAAATCTTTTACCCTCACTAGAGTAAAAATTTGTCCAACTTCAGCCTGTGCTCGAAGGATTTTCTCTATAAAAACTGTAAGAACACAGGCAGAAGATGATTAAAAATTTCCTCCCAGAAAAGATCAGTGAAATTTTTTTATAGTAGTCCTCTACAATACCTTTTCCTAGAAAGCTTGTGCCACCGATCACTAGCAAATTCTTAGCCTTCAAAAAATCTACAACACCGACAACCATTTTGAAGTTCTTCAATCGAGAGAAAGAAATCTCAGAAGTGATAGATTAAAAACTCTTGCAGAGGCTAGATTTATGCTTAATCCCAAGAGTCCATGAAAATACGAAGTCCTCTTCATTCATCAGTACAGCTAGTGAAATAGTCAAACTTACTATGAGTAGGAGATATTTTTTTACAACAAGTCAAATTGTGATATTGCTATGAGGATTCAATTATGTAGTTTTTCGAGTCAAACTCATTGACCCATGATTCATGAGTAGTGGTTCACACGAGCCCATCTCTCGTAAGAATGAATGGACCATGTAGCATTCATTGGATCTAGGTGATGCTCATAGAGGTGAAGCATCATGAATTCCTGGGAGGTCACCCATCCCAGTACTACTCCAGCTTGAGTGCTCTTAACTACGAAGTTTCCTCCATCGTTAAACACACTCTTCTTGCAACCCCATTTGTAAAACCTTCAAGTGTTGTGCCTTATGAGTCATTCATTATAAAGCCCCTTAATCTCATCAATTGATAAGTAGGAGATATTTTCCACAGCAAGTCAAATTGTGATATTTCTATCATGATTCAACTGTGTAGTTTTTTGAGTCAAACTCATTGACCCATGATTCATGAGTAGTGGTTCACATGAACCTGTCTCTCATGAGAATTAATGGAACACTTAGCACTCATTGGATCTAGGTGATGTTCATAGAGGTGAAGCACCGGGACTTTTTGGGAGGTCACCCATCCCAGTACTACTCCATCTTGAGTGTGCTTAACTATGAAGGTTCCTACATGGTTAAACATACTCTACTTGCAACCCCATTTTAAAAACCTTCACCAAGTGTTGTGCCTTGTGAACCATTCATTAGAAATCCCCTTAAGCTCATCAATTGATAAGTAGGAGATATTTTCCACAGCAAGTCAAATTGTGATATTTCTATTAGGATTCAACTATGTAGTTTTTTGAGTCAAACTCATTGACCCATGATTATGAATAGTGGTTCACATGAACCCATCTCTCATGAGAATGAATGGAACACTTAGCACTCATTGGATCTTGCTGATGCTCACAGAGGTGAAGCACTAGGATTTCCCAGGAGGTCACCCGCCTTAGTACTACTCCATCTTGAGCGTGCTTAACTACGGATTTTCTTCCATGGTTAAACACACTCTACTTGCAACTGGAGTTGCAAATGAATGGTTCATAAGGTACAACACTTGGTGAAGGTTTTGCAAATGGGGTTGTAAGATGAGTTTCTTTAACCATGGAGGAAACTTCGCAGTTAACTGCGCTAAAGATGGAGTAGTACTGGGATGCGTGATCTCTCAAGAAGTCCTAGTGCTTCACCTCTATGAGAATCACCTAGATCCAATGAGTGCTACTCCATATTGAGCATGCTTAACTAAGGAGTTTCATCCGTGGTTAAACACACTCTACTTGCAACCCATTTGCAAAAGGGCTATTTATGTGGGTCAATTTTTTATTGATTCATATGTTGCCAATTATTTTTCTAAATAGATTTCTGATGTTGATAATAGTAGAATTTTATAGATGGGAACTCTTTATTCATCTCATATCTCACTTCTTTCACTCCTTAGCCATGATTGCAGGTGATATTTTATAGTATTTTTCTTATTGTCCATTTTTTTTCTTCTTCTGCTTTGAGACTTTATCAAATTATTTTGTAACAAAACTACATTGGTTTATTTTCTCTCGTCTTTAACGAAAACTATTGTTTTTTTTATATTAAAGCAGTCAAATTCCAAGGGGCTGACCCTTAAGTACAATGCCTAAAGGTGGAAAGAGGCATTAACCAACAAAGTCAACACATTGATAGAAGAGAGAAAAACTAGAAACCCAACTACTTAATAACAAAAACCATAAGCGTACAATAATGTGTGTTAGCATAAAAAAGGAGACTATAGCCAACACCAACAACATACCATACTAAATTAACATAAGATCTAAACCAATGTTATAGTCTTTAATGTCCATGGTTCCAAAAAGACCAGTAAAACCATAACAGTAGTAACTAGTATGCCACTTGTAAATAAAACCATGTAAATTTGTATGTAATTATTTCATATTTTAGTTTAATATAATTTTATCTTTTTGCAAAAAAATTAACTATCCTTAAAAACTTGGTTATTTGTTTGGTACTTATTAAATAGATCTCATAATATTTTAAATTAATTTTTATAAATCTAATCAAATTTCTTAATTAATTTTTTAAGGGATTATTTTATAATTGGTAAGTAAATAGCTGCTAGGGGGCAACACCCTTTATATTGATCATAAAAAGTATTACATATGTGACTTGGTCAAAAGGGGTCCAACTAGGACAAAATCATCTTCAAACACTAACACCATATACACACAAGAAAGTGCCCATGAGGATACCACATGTCTAGTCACCTAGAAGAAAAAAAGGGTGATGAATTAGTATCTGACAGAAACCTAGTGTAATCCTATAGGAGGAAGCCATGAATAGAAAAACAATCACTGCCCACCCAACCATCCCCACTATAGTCTATAAAATAATCTATATGCTACCTTAAACATTCACTATAAGGACACAAATGCAAAGAATTTATCCCCTAGCATTAAAAATTACTAGCCTTCAGCCTAGTTTGAACACCCAAGTCCACAATTCAAATGCATGACCAAACTTGCATTATTTGATGGGAGCTCCGAGCCCACCACCGAAGTTGTATCTACTTTGATAATCTCATTCAAGGTTGATTCATCCTCTTCCTCACTATCAAGACCTTCACTATGCAGGTAGCTTTTAATCCAATTGTCACCCTTGTTTAACGTAAACCCAAAAAGAAAATACAAGACCATAAAAAAAATGTAAATTTCTTGCTTACCAATTTTCAGTTTGTGGTGGGTGGTTGAGAAGTTGGAACGGTTAAAAGGTAGAAGGTGGATAGCTAGGGGAGATTGCTTTACCTCTTAGAAAGGAAATGATTGGAAGACCAAGAATGTGTAAGAATGTGGTATGTGTACAAAAGAAGTAACACATATAATAAAGAGGAGGGGTTGTGTAAAGTTTGGGAGAGGACAAAATCTTCTAGGGAAGAAGTGGGTGTTGCAACTCCATAAGTAAAGACTTGGTGATCTGACGTTTATTATGGGAGATGTGTCTATAATTGGCCAGCCAAGGAAAAGGACTAGATTACTATCTTGAAACGAGTGGAATAATGGATAAGGTTCATGGAAGATAAGACATGTGTAGTAAAGAAGATATGAGTGTTAGGAGGAAAGAACAACCATGATGCTATGGGTGAATTATGAGCTTATAAATTTTGTAATTTGTAATTTATTTGTAGAATGAAAGAAACATCAAATTCTAATTTGTGGTTGGTTTTAGATTATCTATTTCAATAGCATGAGACTTATCTATATGTTTTAATGCTATGTTGGTTTAGATTCTTGAAGTTCTTGTCATCAACTAGAAAGTGGTTTGGTTAAAAGGGTTAATCTATTTTTAGATAGTATGGTATGTTATAAAAACTATTTACTGTTCAAGTTCCTATTATTATTCTGACAAGAAGCACATAGAATTTTGTTTTTCTTTAAAGTCATAGTAAATAGTTGTGGGGACAGGCCATTAAGTGGTGTCAAAGTATGGAAGTGTGGGATTGTCCCCATAGTTTGGTATCAAAGCCTAAAAGGTATGGGAAGAAGAAGTTAAGAATCTCAAAGGATTGAGTATAAAAGTTGGTTTATATTCATATAATCTTGAAAAAATATTTTTTCTGCAGATTGATGAGTTTATGAGAAGAACTTGGGTACTAACATATTAAGAAAATAAAAAGAAGAGAAGCCTTGTATGAGGTATCACAAAGACAAAAGAGAAGATAGAAAGATTCAATAGAAAATGAAGAAAGAAAGTCTCAAAAGAAAAGACAAGATAAAGGTCGTTATGGGAAGACAAGATGCAAAGTTGGCAAGAGAAATAGAAAAGGTGAGAAAGGATTTTGAGATGTTGGTAAAGTGGTAGCTTGAGGAAAGAAGCCAAGAATACATATGGTTTTTTCTAATGATAAAGATGTTGAAGTGTCCTATAAATTTGATTATGGAGAAGAGAAGAAGGAAAAAGATGGTTTCCTTGAAGAGAAAAGATGAAAAGGGTTTGGAAAACTAAGTGTTGCTAAGTAAGAAATATGTCAAGGAAGATGTGAAAGAAGTTCTGATTTTGAAGAAAAAGAGGAGAAACAAGAAAGAATAGAGAGAAGAATAAGTACAAAAAACATTGAAGAGAAAAAGTAAAGAAGAGAGGAAAGTGTCTATGAAGGAGGCACTTATGAAGATATTTTGGTCTTTTGTTTTATTTGTTTATATTGTGTTTAAGCATGTGTTTGCAAGTATGAGAAACCTAAAAAGGAAAGGTCAAGAATAAGAACTTTAAGATGATGAGAGACAAGGCAAGTAAAGATCTTATAGAAAGTGTGGATGATGAAAATAAGAGTCCAAAGAAGTTGCATTGGTCTTTCAAGAAGACATGAGAAAACCATATGCACAAGAGGTACTTTGTGAAGTGTCTAGAAATGAAGAGGATGGTGTTGATATTTTCCAATAAGATAATGAAGAATTCAAAGATGCCCTAGAGTTTGATGATGCTTTAGAAGATGTCACATATGAAGGAAAATGAGTTTACAAAATGAAAAATTTGACTAGAAGTGAAGACAAAGATGAAGGAGAATCCAAATATAAGTCAATTGTAAAGGTAAACTTTAACTTTGACTCTTTCGAGTCTACACAGATCTAATATACTGAGATAAGATTAAAAAAAAACCCTTTACACCATTCACAGTCCTGATTTTACTAAGTTTCTCTTCATCTTCATAGGCTTTCTTAAGAGCACCAAGCCCATCTAGGGATGCAGTTGCATCAACCTTATTAGAACACTTCCTCAACCCAACTCCCTAGATTCTCCACCATCTCCACAACAAGATGGTCATTGGTTCCAATAGTCTCACCCTCCCCCAAGGGAGTGGATGAAGTGATGGATCCCTTATGAGGTCCCTATGAAATGGAAACAGGGTCATGGTTCTTGTTCAAGCACATCCAAGGTCACGATTCTTGTTCAAGCACAAAAATCATCAAATTTTGGATAGCACTCAATGACAAAAATATTTGCTACGATAAATTTCATATGTATATAAATTTTAGCATTTTAAGATTTTGATCAATACTGACAATGATTTCGAAAAAATAAAATAAGTGGCCGAAAAACACTATTTATTCAAGAATGAAGTTTAAAGAAAAATAGGTTTAGAGCAAGTGCACGGGTAATAGGTATACCCATTGAATTTATGTAATACAAGCCAACATAAAAATATGTTATTATGCCAATAGAATACTTTTGTTATGGTTCCATGTTTTAGGGAACAGTACTTATCACTCTCAAAATTTTTGAAATACATGTGGGTGTTTTACATTATTCCAACCACCTAACAAGCATATATAATTGGTAATAAATTATTTTTTCAACTTAACAAATATTTTATTTTTAATTACATGAATTTAATTATTAATTATAGGATTAAATATTGAAACCTATTTACTAATATATGGTTCTATAATTTTTATTATTTTCTTCTTGGGATTTGGCAAGGCTATATATTTATATGTGAGTTGGAACATAGCTCAATATATTTACAATTAGTTGTGGGTATGGCCACACTGGACCTCCTGGGCAGGATATAGGATCATTGAATTCTCAACCAAGGATAGGGACACAGTCAGCTATCATCCTTAAAAGGAAAATGGATATGCAACTTGCCACAGCAAGCAATTGTCAAAATAGGCTCACCATGCTTTCGCACATGAACAAGGACACAGTTGTTCATCTTTCAAAGATATAAATAATACACACAATGATCTGCAATGCTTTGTGTCTAGGGTTATAGATAACTAGCCATAGCTGATTAGTAGGAATAGGTCTTAGAAATCTTCATTATGATCTTGGCAAGTAACAAACTCAACTATCAAAAAGTTTGGCATGGGCCACTACTTGACAGAAATCTTGGTTTTCAATCAATTTGGACCTTACCAAATACCCTCTTATTTCTTGTATAGTAAGCATAGTTTTTCATCATTACCATCTTCATCTTTTGTAATCTTTTTTATTGTAGGTTCCCACTAATTAATACACCGGTCTCTAAGCTAGTACAAACTCGAGTGAAAAAGAACCTTCAATGCTCTACAAAATTGACTCACCTAGCCACATCAATGCATGAGGTCATACCACAAAAAAAAAACAACAGTCGCTTATTGATCTAATGCAGTTTCAATTTATTGTCTTTTGAATAATTGTTGTTACAAAGAATTCCTCCCTTCCTCTTTTTTTTTTAATGGATCGACCGATCCCCTTTTTAATAGTTTTATCAAATAGTTTTGAACCGAACTTGAAAAATTCCATAACCTTTGCCAACATACTCCTTGTCTGTGCCAAAATAGGATCTTTGGAACAGGGTATGGATATCCATCAAAGCATAATGAAAGGGGTATAGGATAAAGCTTGTAAATTTTGTTCCTTTTGCCATGTCATGTAATATGTCTTGCCTTGTAGCTTATATGTTTTGAAATTGTTGTTAGGCCTTGTAGCTTATATGTTTTGATTTCTGGAGAGCTTCTAGAGCTAAGAAAGAAGACCATTGCATGAGTTATAGCCGCGCGCTCAAGTATGAAAATTGTATATTTTTTAATCTAATGTATATTTTAACTAGAATTTTAGCTTATATGTTTTGAAATTGCTTTTAGTGGCTTAATGTTGTAAGGTCTCTTGAAATAAGACCTTCAAGCAGATGGTCAAAGTTTTACAAATAATCTTATCCACAAATTTGCCTAGAGCAATTGACTGAATGTTATAAAAGGTGATTGGGTTAAATGTCTTAGGAATAAAGTCAAAGAAAGTATTTTTAAAATATTAAAGTATTTAACTAGGTCTAAGAAGATTTATGTACTTTCGACAGTTTTGATTAGTTTGTGAAAGTTGTAGACCGAAGTTTTCATAGCCCGATTTTTGCTTCCTGTGAAGAATGATCATGTCAGATAATATAAGTGAAGAACAAAATAGGGAGACAATCGCTAGATTGTGGTCTAACTTGAAAAGAAAAGGTGATGGAAAATGTTATTGTCCCTGCAAAATTTGTAAAGGCTTAAACCGTAGAAGACTGCTAATCAAAACAGTTAAGAGAAATTGTAGGGAGAATGGTCACATTGAAGGGGGGCATGACTATCATCCACTGGTAAGTTGTTCATTATATCATTTTAACAATTTATATACATATGAAATCACTTGATGATGAGTTGATGATCATGGTTTATTTATGTTAATCAATTTTATATAGGTTGATCTCCCCAGGGAAGTACATGATATGAACCACAACAATCCGAAGAATATGGTTTTTGAAGTGGAGGAACATGGAGGTGCGAATATCCAAGGTGAAGATAATGATCCCATGGAAGATGACTATCATGCACCAAAAAACACAATTGAAGATGATGGTATAAATATATTGATCTATGACACATTTAGTCCAAATGTATCTGATCATGATGATGATGATAGCCTCGATGTACCTCTACTTGAGAAGGCATACGAGCCCCTATACAAAGACTCCCAAACAACTCTTCTCTCTGCTATATTGTTGTTGTTGAACTTGAAGGTTATGAATGGTTTATCCAACATAACAATGTCACGTATGTTAAGGTATGTCATATATGTCTTTATAGTTAACAAAGGGTGAATAATGTACCACTAATATTGTTTATATTAACAACTTATATTTTTTTCTATATATTGATAGGCGAGTTTCTGTTACCACCATCAAATATTCTACCTCACTCATATCGAGAATTATCTGCTGTTATGAAAGATATTGGAATGGAGTATCAAGAAATACATGCTTGTCCCAATGATCATATTATATATTATAAATAACATGAATTTGCAACACAATGCCCTATATGTCATACGAGTAGATATCAAATAGATTGAATAACAAAAAAGGCACCTCACAAGGTTCTTCGTTACATCCCCATTATTCCACGGATGCAACAATTATTCAGGTGTAGTAGCTTGGCACAATTTATGGATTACCATGCACGCAATAGAAGTCGAGATGACATTATTCGAATCCCTGTGGATGGTTCGACATTTATGCACATAGAGGAAAAGTGGCAACACTTCAAAGAAGAACCTCGTAATCTCAGGCTTTTATTGGCAGCAGACGGTGTCAATCCATTTGGAGAGATGAGATCTGTTTACTTGGTGTGGCTTGTTTTTGTTATCAACAATAAAATTCCTCCGTGGATGTCAATAAAGAGGGAGCACATTATGTTGGCAATGATTGTTCTAGGTATTTTATCATTTGATAGTTATTAATTTACATGTACTTACAAATCTTGCAGTAAAATGGTCACAATAATTATGTAATGTTACTGTTCATTCAAGTAGGTAAATATCAAGTTAAAGATATGAATGTATATATTGAGCCTCTTATCGATGAGTTGGTGGAGTTATGGAACAATGTCACTATGTATGACGTGTCTAGACCAATAGGACAAAGACAATTTCAATTCCATGCAATACTTGCATGGACAGTACATGACGCCCCAAGGCTAACACATTTTTGTGGTATGTTATAGTGAATTCAAGTTGCGGATAATAATTCTAATTATAAAAATCAACATATTTAATAATCCAATTATATCATTATCTTGTAGGTCTTCAAACAAAGGGAAAATTTGCATGTCCAGTTTGTGGTCCAAAGATGAAATCTCATCATTCAAAAAGTTTAGGAAAGCAGGTGTTTGATGAGTGTAGACACTTCCTCCACAGGAATCATAAGTATCAAAGTACGGAAAAACATATTTTCAATGGGAAAGAAGAGACTACATCAAAGCCACAAAGAATGACACCTCACCTATGGAAGTTGGAATATAATAGAATTAATCATCGAGGTAATGTCGTTCCACCTAATGGTTTATGTTTGTAATTTATATATTTCTATTGTGATTTTTGTCTACTAATTATGTAATTGATGATCGTGAAGGTCGTCAAGGCACTACTGACAACCTTCCAAAGGGACTAAAAGCTATCCCAGACAATTTAGTAGGTTTCCCTACTACGAGCACCTACAAATTGCACATTTGTTTGATACTATGCATATTGAAAAGAATATAACAGAGACATTGTGGAAAATATTGGATGGAAGGCGTGACAAAGAAAAAATTGTCAAAATTTGTAATGACATTCATGAATCCAATCATGCACTGAAGAATTTCATTCACTCAAATAGCAATAGAGATCAGATTAATATAAGTGCCCTTCTTTGGTTATTAACGAAGCAGCAAAGTGATGCCATAAAAGAAGTCATACGAAAAATTTGATTTCCCACAGGATTTGCTGCGAACATAAGCAATCTCATATCAAAGAAAAGTGAATTTGGGCTAGGGCTCAAAATGCATGATTGGCATACTTTCATCAAGGTAAGTTATGTTCTTCTGTATTTACAATATATTCATAAACTACGTGTACTGGTCATTATGTTATGTTAGAAAATAATGAAATGATTGGTTTATAATTATTGCACTACGTGCTACCTCTATCTCTCCAAGAGCACTTCAACAATAACATCAAACAAGTGATATATGATCTTGGAAAATACATGAGGTAAGCAGTAATATCTGTTCGATTTGTTGTATATATTTATTATATTCATGATTTATTTTTCTTGCTATGTAATCTATTGTATATTATTTTGTAAAGTCTCGTATTTATATATTTTTTGTGACTTGAATCTCTTAATGTAGGTGGTTATCATCTAAAGAAATCCATAAAGAAGATATAAACTATTGGAAGAGAATAATTCCTCATTTACTGTGTGAAATACAAAAGTGTCTACCTCCAACTTTTTTCAATGCACAAGAACACTACCTCATACACCAAGTTGAGGAGATTGAATTGTGTGGACCTGTACACACTAGGTCAATGTGGATGGTTGAGAGGCACTTGAAATCTTTGAAGGCTTTGGTTCGACAAAGAGCACATCCTGAGGGTTCTATGGTAGAGGGATATATGGTATACCAGACTATGGTGTACATTACTGAATATCTTCCTAAGTTTGCATCAAATATCCATGTAGATCACATTTGGGATCTCGACCCTTTTAAAAAATTCGAAGGGGAGTACTTGATGGGGAAAGGTAGATTGAGGAAAGTGAGAGGTAATAAATTATAAGATGTTATTGTAATAAATTATTTCTTAATCTTCAAAATAAATCAGTTGTAAGTCATCTATTTCTTTTTTTGTACAATTGCTCGAGAGTGGGATGCACTACATTTGTATATTGCAAACAATATTGATTGGATGACGGTATCGATTGAACGATGTCAACATTCTGGTCACACATTAACATGGGAAGGTGTATCTTCATTGGTTAAAGAAGCTCATCGTAATGGAGATTCCAATGTTACGCAAAGGGAAATAGATTTAGCATATGGTTTAAGAGATTTCCAGGTACGTACAAATTTATTAATCACCTGTATGTTTATCAACTCACGATACAATAATTTTGACATGTTTCACATATTATTGCAGGTTAAACACCACAAGGGTATGTTTTGTAATGGTCAGAAATTTCACGTCAAAGTGTTGGATGACACAAAGAAAACTTGTGATTCTGGAATAACTGCAGTCTTTCAAGTGACTAATATTTCATCTAGAAATGACTTACATCCTCAAGAGTCTGAAAATTGATACTATGACATTTTGGATGATATACTTGAGTGCGACTTTAGTTCCTTCAAATTAGTACTCTTCGTTGTCAAATGGTATAGGCTACAACTTAATCCAAATGATCTTGATAGAACTATTATTGAACATGATAATAGATTTACAATGGTTAATACAAGGTCATTTGAGCCAGTTGGGGATGAGGCCTATGTTCTTCCAAGCCAATGTGAGCAGGTATTTTACTCAGAGGTTCCACATAAACCGGGTTGGTCATTTGTTGTTAGAAATGAACTGAGAGGAAGGCCGATAAAGTATAATGCGATGGAAGAAGAAGATACCAAAGAAGTAGAAGATGATGTAGATGATGATCATGATCGACAATTATTGGATGATGTTCCTGACACAAATTTTTATGAAGAAGAAGAAGATGATGATGACGATGATGTTGCTACTGATGATGATGATGAAGATGATGTTGATGTTGATGATGATGATGTTGATGATGATGATGATGACGACAACAATGATGAGGATGATAATGATGATGATGATGACAAGGATGATGATGATGATGATGATGATGAGGATGATGATGATGAAATTTAGAGGTATGCCATCAATCCTTAATCTATTTAATATTCATTTCTTGATAGAAATATATTTGTCATATATGGTTACATAGTTTATTCATTATCTATTTAAAAGCTACAAGTTTCAACTACAAATAGAATACTACTAATCTAAATTAACTATTAATCTAGATTAATTAAATAAAACTATTTAAAACACATATTGATGCATGAATGTATTGAGCCTTATTTTCTTTCAAGTCAAAAGCATTTGTAAGTGTTTAGTTTAGAAAAGGAAATTCATTAAATATCTATAAAAGGGAGTTGTACCTAGAATAAAATTCATAGGGAAAACATAATATAAGTGCTTACCCAATTTTTTGGTTAATAATTCTACCTCTATAGGTGATGCAGAGACCCTAGGTGGACTTGCAATCATTCTGATCAACAAACTATCAAATGCTCACAATGCCTCAATAGGCTCCAAACTTGACTTCACCTTAACTAGGTGTTTCCTCCACCTCCACACACATCAAACAACTTCAAATAGCATGTCCCCAAGGTTACTAAGCCCTCAACTCATCAGCTGATACAAAAACCCAGTTTTAGCCCTTCACTAGGCCTACTTCCCTAGTAGCCCTACCAGTTCAGTTTTTCAAGGATTTCTCAAACTTTTCCCAAAACAATCAGAAATATAAAAACATATCTGGATACCCTTTTTGAAGTTACACAACATACTTTAAGGTTTCATGCTACTCCTTTGGACCAAATACCCAAACAATTGTTGCTGCTCTGTAATTTGCCCTCCTATTAGCCCTCCATTTACAAAGCATGTACTAATAGATCATATCCCCAAACCTTGGTCTTCATAGAATGATCTTGGTGCCCCTGCACCAATAGGGGAATAGATTCAATTAATAAAGTAATTTTTAAGAGGAAAAATCTGTGAGACAACGTATTCTTTACTTATATTGGCTATAGCTCACTCCAGGAACAAGGGAGAGAAAACCCTAGATGCATAAACAATGAAGTCTTTCCTATATTAAAGGTAAAAGGAAGATGAATGAAATAAGGAAAACCTATCTAGTTGATGTGCATGAATCTTTCTTTGATTGAATTTGACATGATCTAAGAAGAGTTATCCCACGTAATATTTGTTGTCATGACTTTTCCATCACGTCCAACCCTTGAGAACAAATTTTTAACACTTTTTACACCATCTATGTAATTGCATAAACTCTTTATTCCTCTCATAATTGGAAGTGTGCACTTGATCTGTGTATAGGAATTCTCCTTGAGTCTCTATTGGAGATTTGATGACTATGGAAACCATTATAGGGGTGTAACAGCAAGAGAAAATCCAAAAAATATAGCAGCAATTGGACTACTCTAAGGCTTTGTTAGGTATTGACCTTAACATGTGCTCATAAGTTAGGTATTGACCTTAACATGAAAGTTTTATGGTCATATTTATAAGATAATGAGATCCCTAAAGATAATGTGTATGAATAAAAATTTAGAAACTTACTTCTACTAAAAAGTATCATTAATAAACTTTGGCTTCACCATACAATCCTTTTTCATTCAATAACTTATGCCCTTTGTTTGCAGCAATGAGGATACATTATTACCTAAATCGATTGGTTTTAGAAAACCTCTTTTGGAGTGTCTTTATTTCTCATTCAACATATTGTCTCTATGTATCATGATCATCAAGAAGGCTTGTGTTTCACTATCACACATTGGTGCAGATTGGCATTTATTGCATTCTTCCTTATGTGCTATTTTCTTACTATCCTCTTGTTGCTATTATAAGAATAGATTTTCTCTTAATTGGATAGTGAATGCCTTGGGGTTGTATGCATAGGCTTGCCATGTCACTTTACCATAGCCTCTTGATTGGTTCTTCTTCTCCTCAACATCACTATTTGCTCCTAGACACCCATTGTTATGCATTTTTCCTTCCTCCATTGTCAAGTTGTTCACACCATGTGAAGATTCCCCATTTCGTTGGCACATGCTCAAGTGAATAAGTTCTATTAAGGAAGGACTCTTCCTCAATTTTAATCCTAATGGAGTGCTTCCCTGCTCATCCATTTGGTTTTCAGCATTCACTCTATCTCCTCCACTGTTCATCTCCTGCTAGGAATAGACAACCAAACTTTGTCACTCACATATCACATTATTGAAGCAAAGTTGAAACTTCAGAGCATTTGGCACTCAGAATAAGCAATACCCATCAAATGTTTGTCCTAAAAACTTATGAACATATCCTATTAACTTACCTGTTGAACTAGGTTCATATACTTGATACGTTTAGAACTTGAAATCTCTTGTGAATCTACATAAGAGTTCTTCATGTGGGCTTAGATTTTCTCGTTATTGACTAGACATGAAAAGAAACTATTTGGCAATATATCTATGGTTGCCTGTGATGCAGTAGGGAATGGAAATGGACCCTCTACTCAAGGAAATGATCAACAATCCTTTGGTCAATCTCAACACCTATCCACAGGGATAGACCTTATTCTTTGGTCTATCAACTTACTCACTTGGCAAATAAGTAAACAAAAAATTATTTTAGTTCATCCACAAGACACCCTAGGCAACATACATTCAACCTTCAATGGTTAATAACATGAGTTTGTCTCCAACCCAATCCTGCACCTCCAACTCAACACAAGCTTCACAAACCTAACGGCCTCATTAGGTATGGCACCCTTGAGATGAACAAGAGATGGGTACTTAGGCTAGGAACACCTTCAAGACACCAAATACTCTACAATTACTTGATTTCCAAACACATACTCTAAGGTGAGTTGATGGATTAACAAGAAACACAAAATTAATTCATTCTTACTGTCCTAGAGATGACAATCAATGGTACCCTTCAATGGTCTATCCTTCAAATACAATATGGATTCAACATCATATAAAACTCAAGAGGCATCAAATACCCCTAAATGGATCTGTATACACATACCACTCACCACAAATGGATTTGTATTCTTACAGTTTAAATTGAAGTATTTATTAATGTCTATGAATAACTACAAAGTTAATGGGTTGAAGATAAAGTATAGTATAGTAAGTCAAAACTATATACTATACAAAAGGCTTTAAAACAATCAATATCAATATCGAAAGCCAAAATCAAATCAATTTTGAAAGGAATGTATAATATAAGTAATTTTATTAAGGCACATATCTTACATTAAATATTTCCTCAACTTCAACACCTTATGCTTCATGTCACCACTGGTAGGAAACCTCCTTTTCTCAATAGGTATAATATGTAAAATAACTATCAAATGAATGTTTAGAGCTGCTAAGAGAAGGAAGTGATAGTTTCGATGATAGGAGAAGTACACATTATTTTTCCTTACTCAAGTGATGAAGTTTTAAGCTTATCTTAAAGTGAAAGCTTCATGTATGCATTTATGGGATGCTTATAATGTGAGCCTGATTTAAGTGTTATAATGTGTACCTTTTAATGTTTTTAATTTTTATGTGATGCTTATGATGGATGTGATTATGATTATGATGTGATTATGCTCACGATAATTGAATTACATTTGCAGAAAATTGAACCCCTTTCAGGAGCATCCCGCACAGTCTCATGGATCGACAGGTATAAGTCAATACACCTTATAGACAGTCTATTTAATACACTTATCAATAGTAAGATTGATGTCTTCTAAGATCTCTCCCATTTGCAGGTACCATCGAATAGGTATTTGTTAGAAGTGTCTTCCTTGAGTGAAGGAAATATAGGAATAGAAGAGGAAAGTGAGACATGTAGTTTATCTAGAACAGGGAGATTAACTAGAGGTCAAAGGACTAGAAGGAAATTCAATAAACACATGAAATTTTTCCTTGCTCAAGGGGGGTCATGTTCTTATGATGATGAGATGAAAGGCGACATCGAGGTGCCCTTGAGGTACCAACATCTACAGAAACATTGGGTACCCAAGGAACTTCCTCCAATAAACATTGATTTTTGTGTTAACGAGAGGATATATCGCATAGCACCATCATCATTACATGGTTTAGGCCTAGTTTCTATGGACGGCATAAAGGTGTCTTACAAAAAAGTTTTTGAATTGATGGAGTATGTTGGACCATGTTACGATTACAAAAGTTGGATGCATATTGTTCAATATAAAAAAAGTATGCATAGGTATGCACTCTCGGCAAATTATATACAACAGCAAGACAATAATCAAAGTAAAAGTGTGGTTATATACATTGATGGTGTTGGGTATATTCTTAATTTTTTGAGGTTTTTGTCCAAACGTTGGTTTAGTCCTATGGTCTGTGAAGTTTTCCTAGGTATAGGTGTCAGAATTTCTTCAAAAAATTGTCATAGCCCACTTCAAAAATCCTTACCCTAGGTCTTGTCTTTGAAGAATTTTGAATTCATGTCAAAAACCCTAAAATGTTTGCCATTTTCAAATAAACCCTAAGTCATTCTTTTCATTTCTTTTTGAGCATTACTTTTTAAGTCACTTAAGTTCATTAAAGAGCACATGCATTTATTTTTCACGTGGGGGTTATATCTTTTCCTATGTCTAGAACCCCGGTGATATAAATAACATATCCTATGTCCTAATTACCTTGTATTCTAATGTTTCGAGTTTCATTCAACTGTGAATCTTTAAAGAAGATCTAACGGCGGTCGCGTGTTTGCATGGAATATTTCCAAGCCATGCAAACATGCGAAATAACCATTGATTTTATAATGAAGCTTGATGTGGAAATAAGGTGGGACCACTGACAAGTATTTCACAAGTGGCGGCCTTTTATTTGTAAAGGACAGTGGGGCCAGTGATAGAGGAATCTCCAAAGTTTGAAAAGTAATAAGGGGAAGATCGGACGGCTATCGTATAATTGCATGGGATCTTAGAAGCCTATGCGATCATGCAACAAGCCATTGATCTTGCATTAAACCAAGCACGATTCTCAGGTGGAACTTTTGACAGATGTGCATGAATAATGTTTTCTCATTGGCTAGTATCAGCAGACACCAGTGCTCGGAAAGAAAGAAAGTACCTAACAATTTTCCAGGTGTTGCAAGCGTGGATTTTCTTTATTGACAAAGGTGAGGTGGGACCGGTGATTTGAAGGAAGACAATGATGGTGATAAATGCTAACAGGTTTTCGCATAAGCTTCTTTTAAGCTACGCGATCATGCAAATAACATTTTGTCTTAACGGTGGAAGTTATAAGAGACCGCCAAAAATAGAGAGGTAACGTGATGGTTAGTTGCATGTTCGCATGAGTGATTTTCACACTATGCGATCATGTGACATGCCGTTAGATCATTTGCTAATGAGGATCAATGGTTCTAATTCAAACTGGAGATAAAGTGATGCAAATTTGAAGTTTCCCATTGAGAAGTGACAGTTCGCTCTTCCGGAGGAGTAATTGTTTCAATCGTGCTAAATTAATTGTTGACATGACTACTTTAATGGCTCGTATATCAAAATTTTGCACACTCTCAGAAGCACAAAGAGATCAAAAATTTGTAGAGACTCAGGCGTGAATAATTACAAGGACTGGCTGCTATTCCCCGGTGGTTTCCGAAAAAAAAGGTTGGTGAAATACTTGTGTGAATTGCTTCCTTACTAAAAGAATCACAGTTCTGTATTTTGTCTATCTTGTAAAGATTTCTTTTAAAGATAAACCTTAAAATGGCACCAAGGAAAGAATTGTTGGGTAAAATTGAGTATAGTGAAAGAGGTTTGCATGAGGATTTATTGCAATTACTTCCCAGCTCTTCCACTACCCCTGTGAAAACCAAGAGTTTGATTCCCAAAGATCCTAGGGTAAAAATAGCAGAGGGTTTATATGACACATCAAGTTTTATTAGAGAGGCCAAAATTGGTACAATCAATGCAAGAGGTGACTTTGATATCACAGGATTGGAATTATTCAAAGTAGGTTTTAGTCAGAGAAATGCCCCTCACCCTGCAAGCAATATATAGCAATCTGACCTAGGAAAACTTGTCGTGCCCGGTGCCTTTTTAGATGTGGATTTGATGACCCAGGTTGCAAAGAGTTATGATCCAATCACTAAGTAAGTTAGGGATGCAAAGGGAGTATTATTGATTAAAGTTTCTGCTGAAGAAATTAGGAAGGTGTTCAGGTTAAGTGAACCCTCAGACAGTTTGGAGAGCATTGATTTTGAAGAACTAAGGCAAGTGTATAATGCACAAAGGAACTATTTCATAGGCAAGTTGTTGAAGGATTTCTGCACCAAAATTGGAAAAATGGTTATTGTGGGACATAACACTCAGGAGCCTTTTAAAATAGAATATTTTTATCTCAGAGCTAAGGGTGCATATTGGTCATTATGTCAGATTTTTAGAGAAGATATTAGTGAAAGGATGCCAATACACTTGATGTGCATGATGATCCAAATTTTACATGCACACGTATCTATTACTTTTGATTTTGCTCCTTTTATTGCTGAATTAATCCATAATGGATTAGTGAAGATTCAAAAGAATGAAGGTGACAGGCCCTTTTTCTGGTACTCTTTCATAATGTACATGTTTCTGTTTAAAGGAGAAAGTTATTTTGAACAAGAAATGGAATTAGTGAGAAAGAAGGATGGTGAAGATATGCCAGTCCAACTATGGAGCCTCACAATGACCTGGGATAAGAAGGATCATAGTTTCATTAATTTTGATAAACATTTTGCGGCTAGACTTAGGAAGCTGTTTGTCTTAGACAACCCAAGAATCCCAACAGTATTGGCACAGCTTATTAGGCCAAACTAGTTTGCTAAGAATCTGAACATCGTACACAATTGGGGAGATGTTATTTTCTACAATGTATCAACTATCATCAGGTTGTATGGTTTCAGGGGGACCCCTTTTATATTACCCTATTAGGTACCCCTTAGGATTGGAATTGCAGAGTTCTTGAGGCAATTAGGAGATATTGAAGAGTGTTCCCTCACTGGGAAAGGCAAGGGAACTTTATTCCCAAATGTTACCATTGCCCATCAATTCATAATTACCAAGGGTGTATGGGTTTACATGGATAAAATTCTGGCTCCATACCATATGGCTACTGCAATTGCTAGAATAGTAGATCCAGAAGGTTTCTATAATGAAATGTTTAAAAAGAGAGCCAAGTGTGCCATGATTAACCATATTTTTAATTTCCCTGAAGATATTGTCAGGAATGTACCAAAGATGTAGGAACAAGAGGTTATGAAAGAAAAATGGTTGGTATACAAGAAGACACTAGATTTTATCCGGTAATTTGATTCGGGATGGGATCCCCTGAAAAGCATAACTCCAATGGGGAAGAAAATAGATACTCTTATGAATTGTTTTCAGGATATTTTTCAGACCCTAAATGAGAAGAAGGAAAAGGTTATGAAGGATGATCCAGAAAAGGCTAGACAATTGTTGAGCAAGCCTATGTTTGCAAAAAGGTTACCCCCGGGGAGGTACACGGTGCAAAAGAAGACTGGTTACAATGTGGTGATACCAGAACAAAGCCAGCAAAAGAAAATAGATAAATGGGATATCCCATCAACCTCACAACAGGTTGGAAAATAAAAGGAGATTGTGGAGATCCCCGATTCTCCTCGTCCTGAAACTTCTGAGCATATAATTGATTCTCCACCCCCATAAAAAAGGAAAAGATTGGAAGAAAGACCTGCTCATGTTGAAAAGGAGTACTCCCCATCAAAGTCTCCTCTAAGAATTTTTGATGACCAAGAAATTGCAGAACAAGTACAACAAGTAGATGCTCTAGGTCAAATCTTTATGACTTATGAAGAAGTGAATGAGGGAGTGCCAGAGCTACCAGAAGAACCCAAGTTGGATTTAATAGCAGGGGAACTGGTAGGTATGGAATTGGACCCTGTAATCAAGCAAGCTTGTGAAGAGTTTTTGGTTGATGATACTTTTGTTAAAACTAGGGCCTTTATGCAATTTCTTTGGGAATTAAACATCAAACAATTTCAAGAAATCTGTGAGAAGAGACATGAAGAGAATCCAGAGAAGGATTTACAAGTCATAGAGGAAGAAGTGAAAATAGAGATGACTGCAAAATTTAAACAAATCACTCCAGAACAGGGAAGAGATATGGTAAAGGTGTCAGGAGTACTAATCCTCCCAGAATGGGATATAGCTGATGCAGTAGTGTTTGATGTAGTTAGAAAACATACCACTCCTCTCCATAGAACTCTAGAGGAAGTAGAACAGGCTGTTAAAGGAGTCACTTTTAGTGATAATCATCAAGCATTGGTAATGTGGTCTTTAAGAAAGAATGAAAGTAACAAGGGAAAACAAATTGTCAAAGATGGCCTCTCAGGAAGTCTAATTGTAAGAAGAGTTACTGATACTTCTTTGGTGGAAGCATCAGGTATGGTAATGGCCACGGCACAATTAACAGCAAAAGTGGTAGAAAAGGAAGCTAAAGAGAAGGAAGAGCTCACTGCAAAATTGGAAACAGTTTTGAAGGTTTATGGTGAGATGAAACAGGGGATTCTTGAGAGAGATATTCTGATTGCAGACTTAAGAAAGAAATTGGGAGAACATGGCCCAATACAATTATCAAAGCAAATTCAGATAACTTCCTCCCCTGCTGGGCCTTCCTCATCAAGCCCTATTATTGAACTTCCCCCTTCCCCTTTTCCTCCTTCCATAGATGAGGAGTATATTGATCAAAAAGTAAAGGATAGGTTAGGTGAGAAGATAAAAGATGTTGTGTCACATTTTGTTGCAAAGGTGAGGCCTAAAGGAATATACAAATCTGCAAAACAATTGGCAGATGTCTTAGCAATTTTTCAGAAAGAGGTGGCTACTATGGACAAAAATTTGGAAAGGTGGTCTGCAAGAAAAGATATTCTGAGGTCATGGTTTGATCAAAATAAGGATAAATGTGTTTAAATATAGAGCTAATAAATACTTACAGGTTTGTCAAGGATCTTTTTGACTTTGAGGTAAATAGGGAGAGTATAAGAAGAAGGTCAAAAATCCTAAGGGCAAGATATTTCCAGGATGATTTCCAAATTTTTCCTGGTCTTATTAAGGTAGATGGGGTAATCAAAGATAAAGATCAATGGATGGAGCAAATAGATAGACAAGTACTATCTAAAGTAGATTCCATTTTATGTACAGATGATAATACCCCATTCATACAATTTATTGAACTCCTTCAGGATGCTAGGATATACTTTGCAAATGTAAGAATAGAGGTTTACCAGTTGGTTGCTGAGTGGGACAAGTTGTCCCCAAAGAAAGATGAGGTCCTTGCCTTTCATTGGCCAAGTGAAGAAACCTACATGACTTGGGAATCGACATATCTTTCAGAAGATTCAGAAGAAAAGGCATCAGATGAAAAAGTTGCAGGTGTTAGTACTCCAAACCCTTGAAGATCAAAGTAAAAAAGGACAAAGATGTCAAGAAAGTTATCATAGGCACAAATATGACACCTGGCCAAAGTTGAATTACCCTTGGGAGCTGTTACAAGATTTTGACGCTCTTCCTAACATTCCATTTTGAAGATTTGTAGCAAGAAAAGGAGGAAGAAGAATAGAGTACACATGGAACCTGATCCAGAAGTTGAGGAAGAACGGTTTCAAATAGAGGATGATGTAAGTTAGCTGGACGGCAGTCATCATTCATGCAACAAATTTAGCAACTGCTTTGAAATATCCTTAGACAAAGGTGCCACCTGCAAGATTGTTGGAAATAGATATTGTAATCTATTGTTACAAACAACTTTGTCAGTTTGTAATCTTGTTTTTAGTGCAAGATGTTTTAACAGCCATCTGAAGCTTGTTGCATCCTTTCAAGGATTCCAAGATGGCTGATTAGTATAAGTAGCAAGTCTTTGTTCATAAGAAAGGTGGAAAAAATACTCTGTAAGAAAGGTTCTTAATACAAAACCTTATTTTCTTTAAATGAGAAGATACTGTATCAACACATTTTGACCATTAATACAAAATATTGGAGCTCCGTTACTACCATTTTATTGTCTTTATGTATGGAGTTTTTTAGTTTTCTTATGTATTTAGATTGCAAGGCATTTTGAATACATTATTCACAAGGTGAATATAGGGGTTAAGCTTAAGTTTCTTTCAAGGAAAGAGTAAAATCTTAGGGGAGGTCTCTGGGAATTAATAATCCATGTATGAATTTGATGATAGTTGTAGAAATTAAAAGGATGGTATGTTAGGCATGTCATTTGAGTTTCAGTATATTTATTTTGATAGATATATGTGGAGGTAGGGTTTGACTCTGATGCCCAAGTGGATAAGGCACTAGTTCTAGATCCATTTACATTTATTTGCCACCCAAAATATAAATAATTGTTTCATTTTACTTTACCGGCACAATCATAATCTGAATCATTCCATGACAAGTTCATGGATGTGTTTTGTAATGCTTTGTAGAAGCACTGAATGAGGTTAACCTTCCTTGAGTCTAACTCTAAAAAGAAGAAGGATGAATATCCTTAAACCATTGTTTCATGTTGCTACTTTCATGATTTCCATCATAGTTTTGTGTATCAGGATAATTTGGGCCGTAATCAAAGTTTTATCATCTTACTAAGTTGATGTTTGAAAGCAATAACAAAGCAGTGAAGGAGCTAGTTCACAATTCAGAGCTCAATAAAATATTGAATTGATACAGGTACACCCACCTGAGTATTTATACTCGAAGTGAAGAAGGTTTTCTAACCTTAACACCTTAGTGTTTGCATTTTGTTAGATTATGTCCGTTGGGATTATATGAGTATTTGATAATCTACAGATTTGAGCACTAACATATGGAAGGCCAAAAGCAATAGGGAATATTGCAGGTTTTATAAATAGTACACGACCTGGGTCAACTATAAAGCAACCCAATTGCATATTTGAGGCGCGCAAGGGAAATCATGTATTCATCTGTGCGATAAAATCAATACATGCAGGGGAAGAGCTGCTTATTGATTACAATTTGAACCGCATAGATACAAACGAGGCTACTATCATGGGGGTGGTACATACTATTAAACCAACTTCTAATCAATGACTCCAACATACCATTTAGTTATTAAATTTTTGGCTAACATTTTTATACTTGATCTTTGACACAGGGGCACAATATGGAGCAATCACCCAGAGGGGATGGTGATGATATTCCTAGCTTATCTACACATGAGCAAGTAAAACTCATTGTAATTGTGCAAACTAGATAGAAGCAAAATGTTATTTTTTAAATGTTGTTTTCTTCATTATTTTGGAGTAATTTTGATAATACTAATACTATTGTTGTCACAGAGGGCCGGTGGTCAGAGAGAGGGAAAGCAACCTGCAATCCCTCAGGAGTGCCCCCTTGAGGAAGATCTTTTTTTATTGATTTAGCAGAGACTGATGACCCGATCGGTTCCATTAAAAAGCTACTAAAGAAAATTGGAAAAGAACTTTTAAATTTGGCATCCATACAGCCTCAGACTCAGGAAATAAAAGAGAGGGGAGCTGACTTGTTGCGCACTTCTAAAAACTTAAAAGTAAGTATTAATGAAATTTTTAATTATAACAAGAGTTCAATAATGGTTTTTATGTTATGCTCTTTTATGGCATTAATTAAAATAAGGATGCATTGTCTTTATAGAGTTATTTGCATAATTTTGAACCCCATTCCCATGATGAGGGTACTGCAGGTGGTTCAGGTAGATCACATGTTCCATTCCCCACTTGTGTTTTCTACTGAATATATATAGGAATGATCATAATCATTGACAATGCATGCTTGAAAAATCCTTTTTTTTAATGCTCTAACAATCTTGTCCATGCTAGTCCACGCGTTCTATATTTATGCATGCTCTAACAATTTTATTCTTCGGCTCCTTTCCATGATGCTATGACAACACCCCCTGCATCCAGGACAACCACAAATGTCTTTTCGACTACTATGTCAGCAACATGTAGCCTACAGGCATCAACTGTTGCACCATCTACTGGTACACAAATCCCTCTTTTTCTCTCTTTTGTTATGTGTTTAAGTGTTATGTGTTTACGATGTAGATCCCTTGATTGTGTTTGTGCCATGGGTGCTCTACACCAATTTATTTCCCTTGAATTATTATTTCTTGGAGGCATTTGATAATGGTTTTCATTTTTTGCAATAGGAGATGCAACAAGTCTCGATGCAGCATCATTTCCTAGATGTTCTCATGTTCCTGGTATGGGAACAATGAAGGATTGCATATTGATCATCAATGACGATGAAGGCATTCCCTTAAAAGTAGCCAAAGTTCTAGGGACTTTAAAGTTCTTATTATTCTATAGTGATATAATAGTAATTTAGTTTTTGATCACTCTTCATCGACTAATGATCCCATGATTGTTTTGTAGGGAATGATGTTTTCTAGCGAAAACTTGGTGACGAGTGTTTGTGGATATTTAGGCCCACCCTACATACATGGTGGAACATCATATCCTAACTAAAACCCCAAACCACTATTTTGATTTCATATCATTGCTAGAATAGTTTTCCTTTTCATCCATTTCTTGAACTATATTAAAGGTAGCTTCACTTCATTTATGAGTCTAACATGTTTTTTTTTACTTAAAAGGTGGAATAACCAAGAAAAAAAGTTGAAGGATGATCTTGTAGAGAGTATGACCCAGCTTTTTGGACCTCGTGCATTCGAGAGAAAAAAGCTCCTTGAAAGAGCTGGTTTATGTTTGAAGTATATTAGGGACCAGTACAGGAAAAATTTATAGGTTAACCCTAGGCACGAGCGTTCACCCTATGTTCCTGAGGCTGAGTGGCAGGCTTTGATTTTGGATGGAAAGTATAAAGATGACATGAAAAAAGGAATTACACTAGTAGAGAGTAGAGCAAGGTATGTGATACTATTGAGAATGTAATTATGTACTAATTAACCTCTACATTTATACGATCTAACATATTTCAAACTTTTCATAGATTGCCTGACACATCAAAGGCAACAAAGGCAAGACTAGAAAAGCACGAGACACACAAGCTCAGCTCTGGTGGTTTTTTGAAACTTCAAGCACGAGTTGTAAGTATTAGTAAATGAAAAATTGTATCAAATTTTTTATATATTGCAAGGAATTTTTTTTTGATGAAACAATGCAAGTAAAATTCACCATACCAAGAAAAAATGCAGGGCTCAGAGTTCAATAGATTCCTCATAGAAGAGGACAAGAGAATTGGCTTCCAATAAGGCTATAGAGTTGTGGCTGAACGGCTACGAGCTAAAATCAGTGCGCAAGGTTCTAATAATGATGCATCTAAGCCACAGGTAAATAAGCTAAATGAAATTTATTTCAAATTGAATACTTTACCAATTAGTCTATTTGATGTTAAGTTCCAATATAAAGTGAGTATATATGTTTTAAGCAAGCAATGATAACAATGCATAGGATATTGGAATGCAGCCTGACAATCCTTCTACACAATCTGTGCATGATGAAGGTTCGCATGATGTGCATCCTAGTGGTGGAGGTATACATTTGCTATTTAAATTTTTATATGTAATTGCAATTGGTGTTTGGATTAACGTAGCATTTTGTATAGCAGTTGTAGAGGATCAAGGGGTTGGTGTTCATGAGCATGTTGAGGTTGAGTCCAGAAAAAATGATGTGGCCAGATCAGGTAAAGAGCGCCACAGTTATGTTCTTTAAAATAATTAAATACTTGTAACAATTATAATAAAATATTTTTAATTTAACTCTTTTATTTGTTATTGCAGAGGACCCCCCTTTGCAGCAGCATAGGAATTTGAAATCATCAAGAACAAAGAACAAAACAACTGATGAGGGGGGAATTGATGATAACACTGATGCTCCTCTTAGAGCTTACATAGAAAAAAAAATTAGAAAGAAAAAAAAGAAATGATTGTCATCTACATACCTTAATTGATAATGACTGAATTTTATGTCTCAATGAATTTAATTATGTGCTAATGAATGTTCATGAATTATTGTTAGTGCAGAATATTGATGAATGTTGCGTGTTAATGAATCTAATGTGTTAATGAATGTTATCATGTGATATTGATTGAATGTTATCATGTGATATTGATTGAATGTTACATTTTATTAATGGTTGAAAGAATGAATGAATGTTAGATGTTAACGGGGAATGTAGAGTGATGTTAGGGGGAGGGGGGTGGGGCCAAATGAGCTTCCATCTTCACGTGGTTGGCCCTATTTAGTAGAGAATATTAAACTATTCTCGAAACAAAGTGAAGCTCAATAAGATACTAAATATTTCTCTATTTTGTCAAATTTATACTTTTCGAAGTCTTTTGAAGATTTGTATCTGATAGTACTCTAATACCCTGTGACTACTCTAAGGTTCTTGGTGCATTATCTTTCTTTACCCTATTGACTGTGTGCTATTGATTTTGATAGTCTTAATGGTCTATGTGGACTCTTTTTTGTCTATTAGCTGCCTTTACTAAACTTTATCATTGGCATGAATACAAACTATTTAGAAACTTTCCATCCTTTGTCATTCCTAATGGCTTTTGATTCTGATCTCTCTAGTCTATTAGTAACTACCCCTTCTACAGTCATATAACTGTGTTTTCTATATGCTTCTCTTAATGCAAATATTCAAGAAAACTTCTAATATGCCTGGAACCTAATCATAGATGGTCATGAACGCCTTTGTCCATGCTACTGTATTTGAATCTGTAGCTACAAATGATGTCTTTTAACCTGTATTTGTGTTCTAAGGCTACTCTACCATGTATTTCCTTATGAAATCACTGTACTTAATCTCAATATAGGGTTTCTTTCTTTCAATTGTTGTCATTTGCTGATCTTTAATAAAGATTTAAGGTCTGGTCTATGGTGCATAGACTGTGGTGTATGAAGCCATTGCCTTGATTGTGGCTCTTTGAGACCTTCATGTTCCTTTGACCACTATCAAAGATGCTATGACTACCACTTTTTATGGCTCAGTGACTGAGATAGTTCTTTAAACCTCTGAAGCTGCTCATTATGTATCAAGACCTTTTTATGAATGACTGAATTTGATCACTGTACATTTCCAAATGACTATCTTGGGCATTGTGTATTGAGGACTCATTTGTGCTTTTGACTTCAACTTGATAGTGATCTTCATGATTTGAAGGAAATTTGCATTGACTGTGTGTATCGACCTTACTATTAGTCCTGAGATCTTGAATCTTTGATTTATCACCAATTTTCCCTGAGTTTGGAATATTGTCCTATGCATCTAAGGCTTCATGCTTTGAACTATCATGAAGTTCTAAACTTGTAGCTTTTTTATTGCATCCTTAGATCTCAGCACTGTCTTGGGACTATGTTATCACCAATGATATGATTATCATAATTTACATGTCTTCAATAAGAAAACCCTATTCTCTTTGCTCCTTTGATTAGCTAAGGTTTACAGAGTTGTGTGCTATGAACCTTGTCAACGAGTACTATTACTGCATTTTATACTACACCTAGTCTTCTCTTGGCTTTACTTGACTGTCTTTTCTTTTTATTTCTTGATCATGATTCACCTTTGAACACCACTATTCTTTTGCACTACAACCAATAACTCCCCTTCATTCTTCTTTCATGAATGTCTAGCTTCTTGTATGCTTTGTGGCCCTAAAGAGGGTGTTGTCCTTTTAGAGTTCTGGGTTGTCTTTGATGATGTTAGGATTGTGTATGAACTCTATTTATTCTCAAGGCTCTTTTGATTTCATTGAGACTGTGCACTCTATTAAGAGATTTTCACAACATTAATCACTGTCCATAATCTCATGGACTTAGCCTTGAATGAAGGCTTAGTGTTCACTGTTATATATCTGAGACCTTTCCAAATCTCCACCCTTAATGCTTGATGTTTACTGTCTTTTTCTTTTGCATTATTGACTATCTTTGATAGGTATGAGACCTATCTTAAGAGTGAACACCATTGAGGTTTGACCTTTGGCATATAGAGAAATTCATATTGATTCCTTATGACTTCTATAATCCCTTTTCATCATTTTGTTATTTTAGTACCACAAGCATTCGGGATTCTTTTGAAGCTTTTTTGTTGGGATTTTGAAACATGGATCATTGGTTCAGTTGCAATCTTCATTATCAAATGGGGGAATATGATTCCCGAGGTATGTAACTGTTATCCTTTTATTTGGGTTCATCCTAAACTTCAATTATTTGGTTGAAATATGCTTTACATGTTTGACTCTTAGTGTATTGTTACTAAAGGGAACAAATTTACAATGATTGTTGAGAAGTAGAAAATTTTTGTTCATTGCAAACAACATTCTATGTTGTTTGGTGTTCGATCAAAGTAATTGGAATGTATGCTTTGAATTGTGAGATCCAATGGTCTCTCATCTTCAAGATAGATTATTGGCCAATTAATTGTGAATGTATTGGCCACATTGATTAATTTTATAAACATCATTGCTGCACAACCTTTTTTTTTTTTTTTTTAATCTTGAATCCATCGCCATTGCGACGTTTACCTCCAGAATTACGACGGGGTCACTGTATTGGTGATGCCCAATTCCTGTCACATTTGCTTCGGGAAGATGTCACAATTGAGATGTTTAAATAAAGTAGTACGATGGGGTCACTGTATATGTGACGCCCAAATGTTTTTGCAGTTTCTTTGGGTATTCATTGCCATTGCGACGTCTACAAGTAGAATTACGACAGATTTCCTGTATTGGCAATGCCCCAAATGCCGTCGCAATATCAGGCAAGTGCAGCGTAAGTACTTTGGTATTTGTCCCAATTGCGATGAGAATATAAGGAATTGTGACGAGGTTGATGTCATAATGAAGGGGCTGCATAGCGACGGATTGAAGTCATAATTGTGACGGATAAGGAAAGACATTGTATTTTGTGACTAAAAAATAGCGATGTCTATTACTGTCACAATTGCAACACATGGCTGTCCCAATTATGACACATAGCCATCGCAAATCAATGCCAAATTTAATAGTGGCCTAGCCTAACAAAGCCGGATCATGTAACGTGTCATCAATGTTAGAAAGGTAAGATGACAAGATCTAGTTTTAAGAGTAAAGATTACTCAACAAAGAAAATTTTGGAGCTAGTTCACACCGACCTATGTGGTCCCATGAGAACACAGAGCTATTATGGAGATATATACTTCATTTTGTTTGTTGATGATTATACTAGATTGATGACTGTGATGTTCTTAAAAGAAAAATCAGAAGCATTTAAAATGTTTAAATGGTATAAAGTAAAATTAGAGAAAGAAACCAGTAAGGAATTGAAATGCTTAAGATCTGACAAAGGTGGTGAATTTATTTCTAATGAATTTACTAACTATTTTAATGAGCATGGTATTAAAAGATTGGTTTCTACACCGAGAACACCTCAGTAGAATGGCATTGCTGAAAGGAGGAATAGATCAATTGTTGATTGTGCAAGGACACTCATGATAGAGAAGAATATAGCTCAGGCATACTGGAGAGAAGCAATTAGCATAGATGTTTATGTTATGAACCGAGTACAACTGAAGGACACTAACAAAACACCCTATGAGTTATGGTTTGGTCACAAAACCATTGTAAGTTATTTCAAAAATTTTGGAAGTAAATGCTTTATTCTGAAAGATGAAAGAAATGGAAAGTTTGACTCAAAAGGTGATGAAGGGATATTTCTTGGATATTCCACTAAAAGGAAAGCATATAAGTGTCTAAACAAAGTTACTAATAAAATGATTGAAAGTACTAATGTCAGGGTTGATGAGTTTGATGATAAGAATGGTGAAGAGAGCATCAGGGAGCTAGAAGATTATAGTATATTCACTTACATTGAACATCTAGAGTACCAACCAAATCCATAGACTATGTCAACTGGGCATCAGGAAAAAAACACCGAGGAACAGGAAAGGAACACCGACGAGTAGGAAGAGGCTACCGAGCAAGAAATTGAACCTAAACAAGATGAACACCAAAGAAGAGATCAGGTACTAGAAAGATTTGTCAAGAGACATCATCCTGAGAACCAAATCATTGGCGACAAGCAAGCTGGCATGCAAATGAGAAGTAAGTCAAGACAAGGTACATGCTTAGTTTGTGAGTTTGAACCAAAAAATGTTAAGGTTGCATTGGAGAATGAAGAGTGGACAAATGCAATGACTGAGGAGATTGAATAGATAGAGAAAAACAAGACATGGACCTTAGTACCTAGACCTAAGGATAAGAATGTTATCGGTACTAAGTGGATATTCATAAACAAGCCGAATGAAAATGGAGAGGTTACAAGGAATAAAGCTAGACTAGTTTGCAAGGGATATGCACAGGAGGAAGGAATTGATTATGGTGAGACCTTTGCACCTGATGCTAAACTAGAAGGATTTCAAATGTTATTGGCCTATGTAGCACATAAGAAATTTAAAGTTTATCAAATGGACGTTAAGTCTGCATTTCTGAATGAGATACTTGAAGAAGAAGTCTACATAGAACAACCAAAAGGGTTTGTAGATCCAGAAAAGAAAGACATGGTATGTAGATTACATAAAGCTTTATATGGTTTAAAGCAAGAACCGAGAGCCTGGTATGAAAGGCTGCATACTTATTTGTTAAGTATTGGATTTGTTAGAACTAGTGAGAACAACAATCTGTATATGAAAGGAGAATCAGATGATACTATCCTGATTGCTGAAATATTTGTGGATGATATTATCTTTGGAGGACAAGATCACATATGTAAATTATTTGTTGATGAGATGAGAAAAGAAGTCAAAATGTCTATGTTTGGAGAGATTAAGTTCTTCCTAGGACTACAGGTTATTCAGCAGAATGATGGGATATTCATCACACCATCCAAGTATAGCAAAGAAGTACTGAGAACATTTGGCATGGAAGATGCTAAACCAATTGGAACACCAATGGTCACAGGCTGCAAACTGACTAAAGATGATGAAACTACAGAGGTGAACCAAACACTGTACCAATCTATGATTGGTAAATTAATGTATGTAGTGCATAGTAGACCAGATATTGCACATATTGTGGGGATTGTTGCAATATTTTCTACAAATCCTAGGGACTTACACATGGTTTCTACAAAGAGAATCTTAAGATACCTAAAGAAAATAGAGGACTATGGATTATGGTATCCTAAGGATGGCAAATTTGAACTAAGAGTCTACACCGATGCTAATTGGGCTGGAAATATGGATGACAGAAAAAGAACAACCAAGGGAGCATTTTTCTTTGGTGAAAGACTTGTTACCTGGATAAGTAAGAAGCAATCTTGTATTTCCCAGTCTACAACCAAAGCATAGTATGTTGCTACTGCTACAAGCTATTCAAATATTGCATATATTAAGCAAATGTTGGAAGGAATGAATGAGATAATCACTGAGTCGGTGATTATATATTGTGATAACACTAGTGCTATAAACATTTCAAAGAATCCAGTGATGCATTAAAAAAAAGCACATATCTATCAATTATCACTGCTTAAGAGAACAAGTACATGAGAAGCAAGTGAATCTAAAATTTGTTACATCTAAAGAGCAACTTGCAAACATATTTACCAATCCTCTACCGAAAGATACATTTGAATACTTGAGGACTAGACTTGGGGTCCGTCCCCTGTCTACCGATTACTAATGTGATCTGGAGGTTGCATCAGCCTAATCTTATCAGAAGATCATTCATGTTGATGCAGCATAGTTCACACTTTGGATTCTATCTAAGGTTGTGAAAGATTTGAGAAACCAGTGGCATAATCAGTATACTGCGATACAGTAAATGAACTAGACAACAAAGAGTTACATGGCTACTATAGAGTTGTATGTTTATGTGTCTCTTTGGCATTATTGTCAAAGGGAGAGATAAACAATATGATAACTGAGGAGAATAATGGAACATCTATCTAAGGGAGAGATAATCTGAGAAAGTCAGGGAGAGTGTTGAAGATCAGTTGCTGAGAACAAAAGAAGAAATCTGAGAACTGCAAAGATCATATCTATAGAAGATAGTCCGCACTTGCAATCTTGTTATGTAACGTAGTGATTAAACATATTAAGCTAGGGAGAGCTTATACCAAGCAACAATATTTGTTTACAGAGTTGTAGAATAAATGTTTGGTATGTGTATGGTATACTTCATATTGCTTGAGTTGCCATCAATGCCAAAGGGAGAGATTGATGAACTACAACTGATTGAGAACATGATTGAAGAACTACAAGTGATTAGAGATCACCGAACACTGAACTGTTATGTAAGATAATTGAATCAGTTTTATGTTGTCATTGATGTCAACTAGTTTTGACAGTACTTATCATGGTAGTTGCAAATATCTAACACATTTGTAGAAGAGAAGAGAAAGATGAAGAACCGAGATATCTACATTGAGGAAGATGGATATGATAGATGAGGATAAGGAATACTCTTCGTAACTTATTGATGAATCTATGACTTCATATGGTTGACTTGATTATGTTACATTAATTTGTTATGGAGATAGAAGAAAAATGTTACAAAGTAGTGTGGTCGGTTAATGAAGCATTCCAGTATACACCGAGTAGTGTAGTGTATACCAAGCATAGTATAAACTGAGCTTGTGTTCACCGAAACATCTCTTTGTTAATCGAATATGGACAAAGGAACTAAATGATTAGTTTAGCCGATAAAATTGATGAGCTGGAAAGTACCTCGTAATCAAAGTGGAAAGATAAAGTCTGTTATAAGATCAATGGCTAGAAAAATTCAAGGAAGATCTAAAGGACAAAATTAAAACACATCTGTCGAGGAAGGTTTAAGCGGCAAAATCAACGAAGGGGATCAAGTGGAAAAATCTGATGGATGAAAAGAAAATGGTTTACTTGTCTATTTAAGAGACTAGGGTTTCACAATGAAACTTATGCCAGAGGAAGATAACTACAGAGATATTATGTAAACAAGATTCATGCGTGCCTGATCAAACTGGTTAAAGGAGAACCGAACTGCAAAGTTAACCAAGCATTAGAGAGCTTTTACCGAGGGATAGTAAGTTACTGAATATTGATGAATTGAATAGAAATATTGATCAGAGGATTTTATGAGCTTAAGAATAGATCTAAATATCTGTGAATCAAGTTGTATTGTATTCAGATCACCTGTTGTTATAGTTTAACTATTGTAATCAAATAAAATCTCTTAACCGAGTAGACTTGAAAGTCTTGTAATGTCATTCATAGAATGTATATTTGTTATCCTGTCAACCCCATAGTGAATGCTGGTTGGATGATAACGGTTAGTGTTAAATCCTCTAACAAGGTCACACCTTACAGTGTGTTTTGTAACCTTTAATAGGGTTGGCTCCTCATCGAGCTCACTTCACAAGAGTGAAAATTTTTGGGTTACCAGTCCCAGGTGGTTTTTCCCTTTGTAGGGTTTCCACGTTAAATCTCTTGTGTTATGTGTTTATTGTGGTGATTGTTTGATTTTCATACTTTACATATTGCATATCATATTTGGTCGTTAATCACTATGAACAATTAACTGGTAATCGGTAAAATGTATAGATAGTTTAGTATTATTGTTTACCGAGCTATAGATTAAGCTAAATTTGTTTAGAAGTTTTACATTTTATATTTGGGACTGTGGATAACTAATTCACCCCCCTCTCAGTTATTCTAATAGTGTCTATTGAGGTTACCACATGGGGTTCATGGAGGGATAGATGTCATGCATTTTATGATGATGGGTTTTCATATAAAAAAAAGAGGATACTTAAAGAATACATATGTGCTCTTTTCATTGATCCTATTAGTAGTAACTCCCTAGAAGTAACTACAAATCAATTTCCCATAAATTGGTGTGTTCATAATAGGATGAGAGCTTCATTTTGGGATAGGTGGTATATGGTATTTGACCAAGCACCCTGTAATAATTGGGAGGTGCCTTTATATTTTTTGAGAAAGCTATATTATGAGTTTATCCTCGATGAGAAGCCACAACATCAGAGGCATCTAGCTAAAAAATCAATAGTTCATGTTGTGGTCCTAGTAGTAGTGAAGGAGACTATGCATTTAAAGACCCTTCAGGAATCTACATCATTGAATGATGTCATTATTGATCATGGCATATAGAACTTAGTTGATGTCGAAGATGGATCAACACCTACACAACCTCCATCATCACCAGATGCTCTATTTGTCTCAGCCCAGCCCATTGAGCATATGTGCCCCAACTGTCAGGGTATATGTGTCGGGGTAGATACTGACGCAAATGAGGATGGTCTGACATCCCATTTGTGTACACATTGTGGGAGTAGATGCTAGGCATTCACTACTGAGGATGTGGCCCTCACAAATGACCTATTGACGATGGTATTTTCTACAAGACAAACACATGTATGTTTATTTGTGTTTTGACATGTTATTAATTATAGTCACCTAAATCTTCTAAAAGTAAATAGATTTTTATTTAGAGAAAAAAATAAATTGATATATGAATAATATGCATTGCAGGGTGCAATGGGTGGTACTATGAGCACACCATACAGTGGTCGTTTGACTATACATGCATGGGTAGCTTCAAAAATTGAGGTATAGTTTTTAAATATTCATAAAAATAGAATAATTTCTTGGTGTCAAGATATATTTTCTTAATATGTATATTTACTTGATGTTTTATAGGACTTGTCTGGGGTTCAAATGTCTAAAGTTGATGATGTGACGCTTTCTATGATTGACTTTTTCCTAGAGAGCTTTGTGGTATCATATTTTTCACACCTCTTTTTTATAAGTTTAATTGAACCCATGTGTTATCATATTCATTTCTCTTATGTTAATTTTGTTTCAGCTAGGGTACCCCACCTGGCTCAAAGACATTAGGATGAAAAAAATCCTCGAGGAAACCCAAAGTACAAAAGGTAATTTAGTACAATTTAAGTTTATTTGTTAAAATGTATTATGATTAAACATGTACATGTATACTGATGAATGCACATGTCTTATTGTTCTATATACAAAAAAAATTGGGTTTTACAAAATTAATGAATGCACCGCATGTTGCTAATGTTCAGGAGTGGGAAGATATAACATTTTTATATTCACTTTCGATTTCATTCTTGTTTGTCCAAAATCTCTTATAAATCCTTCCTCTATGACTATGATATATGTTATTATTTTCATACGGGAAATGGTCATAGAATCCTCATCAACGCCGATCCCTCCTAAGAGTACAAGAAAACTATCTGAGGCTCTGGTATGCATTATATATATGTGTGTGTGTGTGTTAAACATTAGGATTTAGATATGAGTACATTCATTTTTACTTTTGTAGTGTTTGTCATCAACTTTGGGTTATTAACTTCTGTTAATTGCCTTTTACCTATTACAGCTCCCTTAGCGACTTCCTACAGATTCTTTAGTATATCATTTTGTTAGGATTCCTCTCCCTCAAAGGATCCCATCAACATTACTACACAGCCCAAGTTCAGAAGAAAGAGATGAGGTAGTCAACAATTCAATTTCAACCAAATTACAATCTAGTATTTAGTTATTTTGATAGTATTTGGAGATAAGATATTTTATTTAGGATTTGAATTGTTCTTGTGCAGACACCCAAAAATCCATGTACTTCTTTGAAGAGGCTCAATTTTGATGATCCAACACAGTCATAGATATTGATAGAGATATATAGATCTAGTTATGGTCATTGAATGACCAATTTTTGTATATATATTTGAAATTTTTATTGTATATATCAACCTTGAAATGGCACATGCCACATATTTGTAACTATTATTGATTTGGCATCTATGCCATTTTTTGATATGTACATGATTATTGTTCATTTTGATATATATGAAACTTGATATTCGATCTAATTTATTCATTGTGTGCATAACATTGTACTTCAAAACTTATTTTTTTACAATTAATATGGTGCAGGAGCACCATCAAAAGATTTAAGCAAAGGAAGACAAAGATGTTAAGGAGATCTCAAATCTTCTTTAGGTTCCTAATAGACTATGTAAACTCATTAGAGTCATAATGTTCAATCAAGTGCTTTTGGGTGGCTATATAAACCTAAGACACTTAGATTGAGGGGACTAATATGAGAGATGTTTTATGTTGAAATTAGTCTAAATTAGGAAGTATAAGGTATTTTTTAGGTACTTTGAGGTCTTAGGTCATCACCATAGGCCTAGATATCATTAATAATTAAGGATTTGCAACAAATTTGAAAAGTTGCACAAATCTTGCAAAAGTTGCTAAAAAGTTGCTTTGCAACTTTAGCAACTTCTAAAAAATCTCTTATAACTGATGGGGTTACCTCTCTAACTGACCAAGGATGGTTAGAACAGTTAGGAGAGGTCTATATATGTTTGATTTTGCTCATACCAATGGGAAGAGGGTATGGTAATGTAATAGATTTGAAGAATTAATAAAATATACCTTATTTTTCTACAAAATCTAGACTGCAGTAGCATTTGTACGGCTTGCTACGGATAGTGGAGGAAGGGAGATTGATTGGAGAGGTTTCCTATGGTATTTATCTTCATTTTCCAAGTGGTTTGATGCCTCTAATCAATCTAGTCTTTGTGTGATTTGAATTTCTAAACCACTGCCCTGAATTAAGGATATGCCTTAGGGTTTCAAGGTTTTGAAGCCATTTCTTGCCTTCCGACCATGGGAATCTGATAAGATTTGGAGGAATGAAAGGATGGCCTATGTACATTAAGAATCTAAAAGGATATAATTTTTCATGCAAGGGAGGGTGGAGAAACAGGAAGCCCTAGGTAGGCATCTCTATGTGACTAACTACTAATTAGACTGCTACCAACCCCATAACCTTTGATGGGTAATGAATCAAAGAACCAAACCTTGGAATTGGAGTTTCCTACCCTATCTTAAGAGATTCCAATTGTTGAGAAGTGGAAATCAATCCATTTTTGATTAGTTCCTTCTGTAAAGCCCCTAATTAGCCCTATTAGCCCTAGGTGACTCAAGAGTCCTTTGGTGGGATAGTCTTAGAAGAAAATCCTAACCTTTACAGATTTGAAAGAAAACCAAAAATGGTGTCAAAATATATTTCTAGGTTGTTGGGTTGTGTGGGAAAATTTTGAATCAAGTTCAAATTACCCGGGTAGGAGGGCTACAAGGAATTTGGCTAGATTCCTAGCATTACCGACTAGAGAATGTTATAATTTCAATTTGATATTGTTGAGAGGAAGTCAGGAGGGTGTTGATTCATGCATTAGGTTGGAAAGGAGGTTTTGGGGTGAACAAGACATCATTTTTCCAAGAAGTCCTACTTGTAGAGGTTTTATTCATTCCTAGTCAAGGTTTGTGGATTCAAACTTAGGGATTGCGGGATTGTCTACATCAATTGGTATCAGAGCTCCTAAGGTCCTTAGGAGGAAGACTACACCATGTCAGAGAATAGTGAGGAACAAGTGCCAAGTAGAGTAACTAATGCAAAATTGGTAAAACTCTTTAGAGAGGAAAAGGCAAGATATGAGGCCCAATTGGAGAAGATGGCAAGAGACATGAAGATGTTATCTCAGAAGATAGATAAGGGAAGCATTGGAAACTTTGATGAGGATGTAGTGGGGAGTGATGAAGAACCCCTAAGCAAGAGGAAGAACAAGTGTCTATTGATCAAAGGATGCTCTTGAAGATATTGAAGTCCATGGAGAGAAGAACCATGGATGTAAGATTGGACCTACCTGTCTATAATGGGAAACTAGACCCCGATGTTTCCTTGGATTGGATTGATGCTCTATCTAGTTTTTTTAACTATGAGGACATCCCTAAAAACCAAAGGGTGAAGATAGCCAAGTCAAAGTTGCAGGGGTCCACTCTCACATGGTGAAATTTCACTCAAGATGAAAGAGTGAAGGAAGGAAAGAAACCAATCACCACCTGGAAGAAGATGGTGAATATGTTAAGGGAAGCATATATCCCTACAAATTATGAAGTCCAAATTCATAAGAAGAGGATGGGTCTTAGATAGAGAGATCAAGATGTCTCAACATACACTAAGGAATTCAGGATGCTTGGGATGAAGTCCAGGGTAGCAGAGCCCGAGAGTGTGAAACTTGCTAGATATATGCAAGGCTTGAAGGTGTCTATTCAACATGAATTGAGCATGATTACCATAACTACTTTCAACCAATGCTATTAGTTGGCATTGAAAGCAGAGGAGAAGATGAGAAGGAAATAAGAAAAGTCAAATAAAAGCAGAGGTGCAAACAATGGTAGAGGTTTCTGAGGTAGAAGTCAATATAATGAATGTAGACAGAACTCCAAGGACTTTGGAGAGTCAAGCCAAGATAACCAAAGAGGGGACAATAGTCCTAGATATACCTTTAGAGGAAGAGGGAACATTTCTAAAGGAAGAAGTGGGGGAAGAGGCCTAGAAGGTGTGAAGTGCTATAGGTGCCATCAAACAGGAAACTTAGCATCTAAGTGCCTTGAAAAGAAGAACAAGCAAGGGGAGAGAAGAGTTAACCTTGTCAGGGAAGAAGAGGATCAAGGGAACAATGGCCAAGGATCCTATGTACTGCCTGAGGAGGGAGAGAACTTGATGCTTAGGAGAACCCTGCTGAAAACACCAGTCACCCAAGAGCCAACACAAAGGAAGAATCTCTTGAGAACCTCATGCAAAATTGGAGGCAAGGTATGTAAGTTGGTTATTGATAGTGGTTCTACTGACAATCTGATCTCTGTTGAAGCAATAGAGAAGTTGAAACTAAGAAGGGTCCCACAACCCACCCCTTACAAAGTGTCTTCACTTACTAAGAGCCACCAGGCTGTCATTCAAGAGCAGGCTTGGGTGGAGTTCCAACTTGTAAAATACAAAGACAATGTACTCTGTGATACAGTCCCAATGGATGCTTGCCATTTTCTCCTTGGGAGGCCATGGTAGTATGATGTGAAAGCACATCATGATGGGATTTTGAACACTTACTCAATCATGCACAAAGATGAGAAGGTAACATTCTTGCCCCATTTTGATCATGTTGAAAATGATTCAAAGTTCCTATTTGTAGCTGAAAAGGAGTTTATAAAAACTATTAAGGAGGAACAAAATCATTGTTATGCTCTTGTTGTTTTTCCTATAAATAATAGGAAGAAGGGAGAGGAAGTCAAGGCAGAGACCTTGAGGAGAACTGGTCCTAAGGAAGTGACTGATCTACTTGATTAGTACAAGGACATTTTGTCAAAAGAATTACCTAGCAAGTTTCCTCCCATCAGAGAGATAAGCCATCACATTGACCTTATCCCTGGAGCCACCTTGCCTAACAAAGCATCATATAAGCTAACCCCTGAACAAAACAAAGAAATGGCTAGGTAGATACAAGAACTTCTAGACAAAGGGTTGATTACCAAAAGCTTAAGCCCTTGTGTAGTACCTACCCTTTTGGCCCCAAAGAGAGAAGTCACATCGAGGTTATGCACTGACTCCAGATCCATCAAAAGGATCACCATAAGATATAGGTTTCCCATGCCTACAATTGAAGACCTACTGGATCACTTAGGGGGTGCAAGGTATTTTTCTAAGGTGGACTTGAAGAGTGGATACCACCAAATCAGAATTAGGACCGGTGATGAATGGAAAACAACATTCAAAACTAATGAAGGCTTGTATGAATGGAGGGTGAAGCCCTTTGGGTTATCTAATGCCCCTAGCACATTCATGAGACTCATTAATGAAGTGCTTAAATCATTCTTGGGAAAAAATTTCATTGTGTATCTAGATGACATTCTTATTTTTAGTAAAACAAAAGAAGACCATCTAAGACATCTAGATCTAGTCCTCAAAATATTGCAAGAGAAGAAACTTTTCATAAATTTGGAGAAGTGTGTTTTTATGTAGGAAGAGCTTGTGTATTTAGGCTTTGTGGTTGTAGGAGGAAACATAAAGATGGATCCTAATAAGATAGAAGCTATTCTATCTTGGCCTTCTACAAAGACAATGATAAAGGTGAGGAGCTTTCATGGGCTTGCATCATTCTATAGAAAGGTCATCAGGAACTTTAGCCAGTTGTGTGCTCCAATGATGGAGACTATCAAATTTGTGTGGACTAAGGAGGTAGAAGAATCCTTTCAACAATTAAAGTAGAAGGTATCTGATAGACCTATCTTGGCATTTCCTAATTTTCAAAAGGTTTTCACCATAGAATGTGATGCTTCTAACACTGCAGTAGGAGCAGTCCTAAGCTAGGAAGGAAGGCCAATAGCCTTTTTCAGTGAAAAATTGAATGATGCTAAGAGGAAGTACTCCTCTTATTACTTGGAACTCTATGCACTAGTCCAAGCCCTAAAAAAATGGAGACATTATCTCCTGCAAAAAGAGTTTGTGGTCTGGACAAATAATCAGGCCTTGAGTTTCCTGAATAGTTAAGAAAAATTGGGCCACAAACATATGAAATGGGTTGAATCCATTCAAGATTTCACCTTCTCCATAAAACATAAGAAGAAAGTTTCCAACAAAGTGGCATATGCTTTAAGTAGGAGACCATGACAGTGCAAGTAATCAAGCTCCAAAGTGTGGGCATTGAGTCTTTGAAGGACATGTACTTGTCTAATGAAGACTTCAAAGACATCTACAAAATTTGTTGTGAGTTTTTAGAGGCATATCACAACCAATATGTAGACTTCTTGATTCAGGATGGACTCCTATTTAAGGGACATCAATTGTGTATCCCAAAGTGTTCTATGAGAGAGAACATAGTCAGAGAGAAGCATGCAGGAAGCATGGGAGGACACTTTGGCATGGATAATACCTTGGAGCAGGTCAGGAGATTCTATCATTGGCCCATGATGCCCACCGAGGCAAGGGACTTTGTGGAGTCTTGCACCATATGTCAAAAGGCTAAAGGTACTTCAACTAATGCAGGATTGTACCAACCATTGTCCGTTCTTGCTAAACCTTGGGAGAGTTGCAACATGGACTTTGTCATGGGTCTGCGAAGGACACAAAGAGAATTTGACATAATCTATGTTGTAGTGGATAGGTTTAGCAAAATGGATCACTTCATTCCTTGTAAGAGCACAAGTGATGAAACCTATGTACCCAACCTATTCTTCAAGGAGATTGTTAGAATACATGGTCTACTCCAGACAATAATCTCTGACAGAGATGTGAGATTTGTAGGTCACTTTTGGAGGACCTTATGGAAAAGGTTAGGGACAAATCTTCATTTCAGTTATACTTATCATCCCTAAATGGATAGGCAGACTGAAGTGGTCAATAGGTCATTAGGCAACCTATTGAGATGTCTAACCAAGCAATATGGAGAAAAATGGGACAGTGTTCTTGCCCAAGAAGAATTTTCTTTTAATGACTCTATCAATAGAAGTACAGGGAAGAGTCCTTTCAAATTTGTTTATGGGAAGAGTCCAAGAGGTATTCTGGAGTTGAGGGATCTTCCTCAAGGAAGTCATGTGAGTGCCCATGGTGAAGACTTTGCAACCAACATCGAAGAGATGCATGAACAGGTCAAAAATGTACTTCAAAGAAGTTCAATGAAGTACAAAGAAAGTGCAGACAAAAAGAGGAGAGACCTATAGTTTTAGATTGGAGATTTGGTATGGGTATACCTCAAGAAAGAGAGGTTACCAAAAGGCAAACACACAAAATTGATGATGAGGAAAGTTGGTCCTTGTGAAGTCATCAAGAAACATGGATTGAATGCCTATGAGGTTGGTTTACCTATAGATTTGGGGATCTCACCTACTTTCAATGTTCATGATTTCACCCCATACAAAGGCCCATTGGATGTGCCTGCAAGCATTCAAGAAGAAGAAATCCAACAAGACCTAGCAGAACTTCCACACCATGAGCCAAGGAAACTAGACAAGATACTTAACACCAAGATTGTAAAATAGACAAGGAAGAATGTTTACAAGAAGTATTTGGTTCAGTGGGAAGGATATCTAGAAGAAGAAGCTGTGTGGATGGATGAGGCAGAGATGAAGAGACTTGGCACAAGTCTTGAAGAACTAGTCTCAGGAGTACTTGAGAATCATTCACCCCAGGAGTATGGTGTAGGAGCACCCTCAAAAGATTGAAGAAAAGGAAGACAAATATGTTAAGGAGATCTCAAATCTTCTTTAGGTTCCTAACAGACTATGTAAACTCATTAGAGTCCTAATGTTCAATCAAGTGCTTTTGGGTGGCTATATAAACCTAGGACACTTAGATTGAGGGGACTAATATGAGAGATGTTTTATGTTGAGATTAGTCTAAATTAGAAAGTATAAGGTCTTTTTTAGGTCCTTTGAGGTCTTAGGTCATCACCATAGGCCTAGATATCATTAAGAATTAAGGATTTGCAACAAAATTGAAAAGTTGCACAAATCTTGCAAAAGTTGCTAAAAAGTTGCTTTGCAACTTTTCAAAAATCTGTTATAACCGATGAGGTTACCTCTCTAACTGACCAAGGATGGTTAGAATAGTTAGGATAGGTCTATTTATGTGTTATTTTTGTCATACCAATGGGAAGAGTGCATCGTAATGTAACATATTTGAAGAATTAATAAAATATACCATATTTTTTTGCAAAATCTAGATTGCAACAGCGTTTGTATAGCCTGGTATGGATAGTGGATGAAGGGAGATTGATTGGAGAGGTTTCCTATTGTATTTATCTTCATTTTACAAGTGGTTTAAGGTCTCTAATCAATCTGGTCTTTGTGTGATTTGAATTTCTAAGCCACTGCCCTGAATTAAGGATAGGCCTTAGGGTTTCAAGGTTTTCTGGCCATTTCTTGCCTTCCGGACATGGGAATCTGATAATATTTGGAGGAATGAAAGGATGGCCTATGTGCATTAAGAATCCAAAAGGAGATATTTTTTCATGCAAGGGAGGGTGGAGAAATAGGAAGCCCTAGGTAGGCATCTCTATGTGACTACCTACTAATTAGACTGCTACCAACCCCATAACCTTTGATGGGTAATAAATCAAAGCACCAAACCTTGGAATTTGAGTGTCCTACCCTATATTAAGAGATTCCAATTATTGATAAGTGTAAATCAATCCATTTGTGAGTAGTTCCTTCTGTAAAACCCCTAATTAGCCCTATTAGCCCTAGGTGACTTAAGAGTCCTTTGGTGGGATCTAGTCTTAGAAGAAAATCCTAACCTTTACATATTTTAAAGAACACAAAAAAGGGTGTCCAAATATATTTATAGGTTGTTGGTTTGTGTTGGAAAATTTTGAATTAAGTTCAAATTACCCAGGTAGGAAGGCTACAAGGAATTTGGCTAGATTCCTAGCATTACCGACTGGAGAATGTTATAATTTCAAGTTGAGATTTTTGAGAGGGATTTAGGAGGGTGTTGATTCATGCATCAAGTTGGAAAGGAGGTTGTGGGGTGAACAAGACATCATTTTGCCAAGAATTCCTACTTGTAGAGGTTCTATTCATTCCTAGTCAAGGTTGGTGGATTCAAACTTAGGGATTGTGGGATTGTCTACATCAATTGGTATCAGAGCTCCTAAGGTCCTTAGGAGGAAAAATACACCATGTTAGAGAATAGTAAGGAAGACGTGCCAAGCAGAGTAACTAATGCTGAATTGGCAAAACTCTTTAGAGAGAAAAAGGCATGATATGAGGCCCAATTGGAGAAGATGGCAAGAGACATGAAGACGTTGTCTGAGAAGATAGATAAGGGAAGCATTGGAAAATTTGATGAGGATGCAGTGGGGAGTGATCAAGAACCCCCTGAGCAGGAGGAAGAATAAGTGTGCTAATCAAAGGATGCTCCTGAAGACATTGAAGTCCATGGAGAGAAGAACCATGGATGCAAGATTGGACCTACTTGTCTATAATGGGAAACTAGACCTTGATGTTGTCTTGGATTGGATTGATGCTCTATCTAGTTTTTTTGACTATAAGGACATCCCTGAAAACCAAAGGGTGAATATAGCTAAGTCAAAGTTGCAAGGTCCCACTCTCACATGGTGGAATTTCACTCAAGATGAAAGAGTGAAGGAAGGAAAGAAACCAGTCACCACCTAGAAGAAGATGGTGAGTATGTTAAGGGAAGCATATATCCCTATAGATTATGAAGTCCAACTTCATAAGAAGAGGATGGGTCTCAGACAGAGAGATCAAGATGTCTCAACATACACTGAGTAATTCAAGATTCTTGGGATGAAGTCCAAATTAGCAGAGCTCGAGAGTGTGGAACTTGCTAGATATATGCAAGGCTTGAAGGTGTCTATTCAACATGAATTGAGCATGAGTACCATAACTATTGTCAACCAATGCTATCGGTTGGCATTGAAAGCAGAGGAGAAGATGAGAAGGAAACAAGACCAGTCAAATAAAAGCAAAGGTGCAAACAATGGTAGAGGTTTTTGAGGTAGAAGTCAATATAATGAAGGCAGACAAAACTTCAAGGAGTTTGGAGAGTCAAGCCAAGCTAACTAAAGAGGGGACAATATTCCTAGAGATACCTTTAGAGGAAGAGGGAACATTTCTAGAGGAAGAAGTGGGGGAAGAGGCCTAGAAGGTGTGAAGTGCTATAGGTGCCATCAAACGGGACACTTAGCATCTAAGTGCCCTGAAAAGAAGAACAAGCAAGGGGAGAGAAGAGCTAACCTTTTCAAGGAATAAGAGGATCAATGGAACAATGGCCAAGGATCCTATGTACTACCTTAGGAGGGAGAGAACTTGATGCTTAGGAGAACCCTGCTGAAAACACCAGTCACCCAAGAGCCACCCCAAAGGAAGAATCTGTTCAGATCCTCATGCAAAAGTGGAGGCAAGGTTTGTAAGTTGGTTATTGATAGTGGTTCTATTGACAATCTGATCTCTGTTGAAGTCGTAGAGAAGTTGAAACTAAGAAGGGTCCCACACCCCACCCCTTACAAAGTGTCTTGGCTTACTAAGAGCCAACAGACTATCATTGAAGAGCAGGCTTGGGTGGACTTGTTAGAATAACTAAGAGGGGGGTGAATCAGTTATCCAGTGTCCCAATACAAAATGTATAATCCAAAAAACAAATACTTAAAACTTCTGATACTTGGTAACTTAAAATATTGTACTGTCTATTCTTTCACCGATTACCAGTCTAAAAGATATAGTAGTTACTGATCAAATCAAATAGGCAACATGCAAATATGACATCAAACAAACATCATAATCAACACATAACACAAGAGATTTAACGTGGAAACCCTGTGAAGGGAAAAACCACCTGGGACTGGAAACCCAAAAATATTCACTCTTCTGAAGTGAGGTTGGTGAAGACCCAACCCTGTTAAAGGTTACAAACACACTATTAGGTGTGACCTTGTTAGAGGATTTTATAGCAACCATTATCATCCAACCAACAGTCACTCTGGGGTTGACAGGATAACAATGTTCATTCTATGAATGATACATAAAAGACTTTCTTAGTCTACTCGGTTAAGAGATTTGACTGTGTACAATGGTTAAAATGTAATAGTAGGTGATCTACCTTAATACAACTTCAATTGCATATATACAGATCAATGTTAAGCTCATTCAATCCTCTGATCATTAAATCAATTATGTTCCAATCAATGTTCAACTTACTCTCGCTCGGTAATAGCTTCCTGTAGTTTAGTAAAAACTTTGCAATTCGATTCTCACTAACCAGTTTGATCAAGTATGCATGAAAACTTGTTCACGTGATAATTCTGCAGTCTCCTCCTTCTGGCATTTCTTATTAACTATGAAATCTCTAGTCTCTTATATAGACAAGTAAACCATTTTCTTTTGCTCCATCAGATTTTTCCACTTAATCATCTTCATTGATTTTGCCTCTTAAACATACCTCGACACTTGTGTCAATAACACATTTGATTCTCATCCTTTAGATCTTCCATGAATTTTGTTAGCCATCAATCTTGTGTAACAAACATTATCTGTTACCTCAAAATCATATAGTTTTCAGCTCATCAATATTATCAGCTAAACTAATCATTTAATTCTTTTCTCCTACTCATTTAACAAAGAAATGTGTCAATGAACACAAGCTTAGTTTATACTATGCTCGGTATACACTACATCCTGTCAGTGTATACTGAAATGCTTCATCAAATGACAACACTGCCTTGTGTCTTTCAGCTATTTTCTTCCTCATAGATGAATGAAACATAATCAAGTCAATAACATAAGGTCATAGACTCATCAGCAAGTTATTCAATGTGTTCTTTATCCTCATCTGTCATATTCATCTTCCTCATTTAGATATTTATGTACTTCATCTCTTTTACTCCTTTTCTACAGATGTTTTGGTATAGTAACTTACAAGATAAGTGTTGTTAAACTAGTTGACATCAATGACAACATAATACTGATTTAATCATATTACATATCTAATCAATCATCTCGGTGATCTTAAATCACAAATTCTTCAATCAAGTTCTAAATCAATTGTAGTTTATCAATCTCTCCCTTTGGCATTGATGGTAACTCAAGTAATATGAAATATACCATACACATACCAAACATGTATTCTACAACTCAATGAACAAATGTTGTACAAGCTCTCCCTAGCTTAATATGTTTAATCACTACATTACTCAATAGCATTACACATGCAACTTTGACATTCTGCAGATAAGATCTTTTCAGTTCTCGGATTCCTTCTTATGTTCTTAGTAACTAATCTTCAGTACTCTCCCTTTCTTCAATTTGTCTCTCCCTTAGATAGTTCTCATCAATGCATATTGTTTCATATTGTTTATCTCTCCCTTTGACAACAATGCCAAAGAAACAAATAAACATACAGCTCTATAGTAGCCAAGTAACTCTCTGTTGTCCAATGCATTCTCTGTATCTCTATATACTAATATGCCAATCTGTTCCAGTTCTCCAACTTTTCACAACCTTAGACATGATCCAAAGTGTGAACTATGCTACATCAACATGAATGATCTTTTGATAAGATTAGGCTGATGCAACATCTAGATCACATTAGTGACCGGTAGACACGGGACGAACCCCAAGTCTAGTCCTTAAGTACTCAAATGTATCCTTCGGTAGAGCTTTTGTAAATATGTCTGCAAGTTGTTCTTTTGATGTAACAAACTCTAGCTTAACTTGCTTCTCCTGTACTTGTTCTCTCAAGTAGTGATACTTAATTGATATATGCTTTGTTTTAGAGTGCATCACTAGATTCTTTGAAATGTTTATTGCATTGGTGTTATCACAATATATAATCACCAGCTCAGTGATTATCTCATGCATACCTTTCAGAACTTGCTTAATATATGCAATGTTTGAACAATTTGTAGCAGTAGCAACATACTCTGCTTTTGCTATAGACTGAGAAATGCAAGCCTGCTTCTTACTTGTCCATGTAACAAGTCTTTCACCAAAGAAAAATGCTCCTCAGGTGGTACTTTTTTTGTCATCCACTTTTCCAACCCAATTAGCGTCAGTATAGACTCTGAGTTCAAACTTGCCTTCCTTAGGATACCATAATCCATAATCTTTGATTTTCTTTAGGTATCTTAAGATTCTCTTTGTAGCAATCATATGTGACTCTCTAGGGTTTGCAAGAAATCTTGCAACAATTCCCACAACATGTGCTATGTCTGGTCTACTATGTACTACATACATTAACTTATCAATCATTAATCGGTACAGTGTCTGGTTCACTTCTATAGTTTCATCTTCCTTAGTCAGTTTACATCTAGTAGCCATCGGTGTTCCCACAGGTTTAGCATCTTCCATGCCAAATGTTTTCAATACCTCCATGATATATTTGGATTGTGTAATGAATATGCCATCATTCTACTGAATCACTTGTAGTCCAAGAAATAAATTAATCTCTCCGAACATAGACATCTCAAATTCACTTCTCATTTCATCAGCAAATGAATTACAGATTTGATCTTGACCTCCAAATATAATTTCATCCACAAATATTTCAGCAATAAGGATAGTATCATCAGTATCTCCTTTCATATACAAATTTTTGTTCTCACTTGTTCTTACAAATCCTATACTTAACAAATAAGTATGCATCCTCTCATACCAGGCTCTTGGTGAATGCTTCAAACCATATAAATATTTATGTAATCTACATACCATATCTTTCTAATCTGGATCAATGAACCCTTCAGGTTGTTCTATGTAGACTTCTTCTTCAAGTATTCCATTCAAAAATGCTAACTTGACATCCATTTGATAAAATTTGAATTTATTGTGTGCAGCATATGCAAGTAGCATTCTAAATCCTTCCAATCTAGCAACAAGTACAAATGTTTCACCATAATCTATTCCTTCCTCCTGTGCATATCCTTTGCATACCAATCTAGCTTTATTTCTTGTTACTTCTCCATTCTCATTCTGCTTGTTCTTGAATATCCACTTAGTACCAATAACATTCTTATCTTTAGGTCAGGGTACTAAGGTCTAGGTTTTGTTCTTCTTTATCTGCTCTATTTCCTCTTTCATTGCATTAACCCATTCATCATTTTCTAATGCAACTTTTACATTCTTTGATTCATAATCACAAACTAGACATGTACCTTGTCTTGCTTTAATCCTTGTTTGCATGCCAGCTTGTTTGTCTCCAATGATTTATGTTTATGGATGGTGTCTTCTGACAAAACTCACCAGTATCCTATTTCTCCTTTCTTGTTCATCCTATGCAGGTTCATTTTCTTACTTGATAGGGCCATCCCACTCGTCGGTTTCTCTTTCTTGTTCTTCCATGTTATTTTCCTGCTGACCGGTTATCATAGGTTGCAACTTTGATAGATACTCTAGGTGTTCAATGTAAGTGAATCTACCATAGTCTTCCAGTTCCTTTGTACTTTCCTCTGCATTCTTTTCATCAAACTCATCAACTCGAAAATTAGTGCTTTCAATAATTTTATTAGTAGTTGTATTCAGACACTTATATGCTTTGCTTTTACTGGAATATCCTAGAAATATCCCTTCATCACCTTTTGAGTCAAATTTCCCATTTCTCTCATCTTTTAGAATAAAACATTTGCTTCCAAAAATCTTGAAATAACTTACAGTAGGTTTGTGTCCAAACCACAACTCATAGGGTGTCTTTTCAATGTCCTTTAGTTGCACTCGGTTCAAAACATAAATAGTTGTACTAACAGCTTCCCTCTAGTATGTCTGAGCAACATTATTTTGCAGCATCTTGCATAGTCAACTATTGACCTATTCCTTCTTTCAGCAATCCCATTCTGCTGAGGTGTTCTCGGTGTAGAGACCTGTCTTTTAATACCATGCTCATTACAGAAATTAGTAAATTCATCAGAGATAAATTCACCTCCTCTATCAGATCTTAGGCATTTCAATTCTTTACCAGTCTCTTTTTCTACCTTAGCTTTATACCACTTGAACATCTCAAATGCTTCATATTTTTCTTTCAGGAACATAATAGTCATCAATCTAGTATAGTCATCAACAAAAAGAATAAAGTATATATCACCATAATAACTCTGAGTTCTCATAGGACCATATAGGTCAGTATGAACCAACTCAAGTATCTTCTTTGTTGAATAATCCTTACTTTTGAAACTAGATTTAGTCATCTTACCTTTCTAAAATTCATGACACATAACATGATCAGGTTTTGACAAGTTAGGCAGACCTCTAACTCTTTTCCTTTTATTGATCTTAATCATGTTATCAACATTCACATGGCATAATCTTTTATGCCACAACCAAGCATCTTCATTTTTCATCATCATCAAGATAAAATAGATTACCTCTTGATTGTGCACCAATTCCAACTAATCTTCCACCATCATCAAATATTTTCACTTTCTTGCTTTCAAAAGCAACTCGGTGACCTGAATTGTTCAGCTATGCCACACTTAACAAGTTATAGTTCAGTCCATCTGCCCAATAATCATTTTCACATTTTATCCTATCATTTATCATCAGGGATCCTTTACCTCTTACCATACAAGGTGTGTCATTACCCATCTTAGCATATCCTCCATTGTATTCTTCAAGTTGATCAAATTTCTCTTCATCACCAGTCATGTGATGTGTATAGCCACTGTCTATGATCCATGTATTATTTTTGTTAATTTTAGAGATCATCACTATTTCTACATGTTTTTCTTCTTCCTCTAAGTCACCTTTCATAGCAACAAATACAACTTCTACATCATCATCAGAATCAGGTTCAAATTCATTATCTTCGGCTATGTAACATACCTTTTTTACTTTATCATTACTATCTCGGTTATCTCTGTTGTGTCGATAGCCTCTGTTGAATCTTCTCCCATAGCTTCCTTTAGATCGGTCTTTGGTTCTTTCACCATCTTTCTTATGTGGACATCTAGCAGTGATGTGGCCAACCTCTTTACAGTTAAAGCATGCCAAAGGTAGCTTACCTCTATACCTTCCTTTACCTTTGGGTAATCTTCTGGCCATAAGAGCTTCAAGTTCATCAAGCTCATCATCGATATTTCTATCACTATCATCATTCTTATTATTTTTGCTAGACTTGCCAATCTTCAGAGAAGACATGAAAGCGGATTCCACAGATGGAACAACACTATTGTCAAAGTTATTCAATTCAAAGGTTGTAAGTTTACCAATCAGATTGTCAAGTGTAAGTACATTACCAGCTATAGACCTTGTTTCATGAATAGCAAATATTCTGATTGCGTAAACCAGCAATAAGGTTTTGAGGACTTTGCTTACAACTGTTTCTTCACTAATAACTCCATCAAATGCTCTAATAGCATGTACTACCTCTTTCAATCTATTTGTATATTGCACAATATTCTCACCTTCCTTCATCTTCATATCATCGAATCTACCCCTTAAGCTTTTTTCACTAGCTCTTTTGACATTCATATCTCCACTGTAAACTTGAGAAAGTTTATCCCACATGGCTTTTGTAGTAGTGCAACTTTTAATATCTTCAAATTCAACATCGATACAGGCAGCAACAATCTCCATCATAGTAACATTGTGTTCATGCATGTCTCTCAGTTGATCAAGTGTCAGGGGACCAGGGGTCAGTTCTATATAGCCATTCTCCATCAATTCTAGTGCAGCATTCCCAATTCCAAATATGTGCAGCTTCATCTAGCTTTTCCATACTACAAAGTTCTCTTTGTTCAACTTTGGCACTTCCCTCTTATACATTTTGAGATCTTTGTACTGAAGTCCTTAAAACTCTGTTCTAAGAAATGAACGCTCTGATACCAATTGTTAGAATAACTGAGAGGGGGGTGAATCTGTTATCCAGTGTCCCAATACAAAATGTATAATCCAAAAAACAAATACTTAAAACTTTTGATACTCGGTAACTTAAAATATTGTACTGTCTATGCTTTCACCGATTACCAATCTAAAACATATAGTAGTTACCGATCAAATCAAATATGCAACATGCAAATATGACATCAAACAAACATCACAATCAACACATAACAAAAGAGATTTAACATGGAAACCATGTGAAGGGAAAAACCACCTGGGACTGACAACCCAAAAATATTCACTCTTCTGAAGTGAGGTCGGTGAAGCCCCAACCCTGTTAAAGGTTACAAACACACTGTTAGGTGTGACCTTGTTAGAGGATTTTAGACCAACCGTTATCATCCAACTAGCAGTCACTTTGGGGTTGATAGGATAACAATGTTCATTCTATGAATGATACATAAAAGACTTTCTTAGTCTACTCGGTTAAGAGATTTGACTGTGTACAATGGTTAAAATGTAATAGTAGGTGATCTACCTTAATACAACTTCAATTGTAGATATACAAATCAATGTTAAGCTCATTCAATCCTCTAATCATTAAATCAATTATGTTCCAATCAATGTTCAACTTATTGTCACTCGGTAATAGCTTCATGCAGCTCAATAAAAATTCTGCAGTTCAGTTCTCACTAACCAGTTTGATCAGGTATGCATGAAAACTTGTTCACGTGATAATTCTGCAGTCTCCTCCTTCTGACATTTCTTATTAACTATGAAATCTCCAGTCTCTTATATAGACAAGTAAACCATTTTCTTCTTCTCCATCAGATTTTGCCGCTTAATTATCTTTGTTGATTTTGTCGTCGATCTTGTGTAACAAACATTATCTATTACCTTGAAATCATACACTTTCCAACTCATCAATCTTATCGGCTAAACTAATCATTTAATTCTTTTATCTTGTTTGGTTAACAAAGAAATGTGTTGGTGAACACAAGCTCAGTTTATATTGTGCTCGGTATACTCTACATCTCATCGGTGTATACTGAAATGCTTCATCAACTGACAACATTGCCTTATGTCTTTCAACTCTTTTCTTCATCATAGATGAATGAAACATAATCAAGTCAATAACATAAGGTCATAGACTCATCAGCAAGTTACTCAATGTGTTCTTTATCCTCATCTATCATATCCATCTTCCTCATGTAGATATTTATGTACTTCATCTCTTTTACTCCTTTTCTACAGATGTTTTGGTATAGTAACTTAAAAGATAAGTGTTGTCAAACTAGTTGACATCAATGACAACATAATACTAATTTAATCATATTACATATCTAATCAATCAGCTCGGTGATCTTAAATCACAGATTCTTTAATCATGTTCTAAATCAGTTGTAGTTCATCAGGAGTTCCAACTTGGAAAATACAAAGACAAGGTACTCTATGATATAGTCCCAATGGATGCTTGCCATCTGCTCCTTGGGAGGCCATGGCAGTATGATGTGGAAGCACATCATGATGGGAGATTGAAAACTTACTCAATCATGCACAAAGGTGAGAAGGTAACATTCCTACCCCATTCTGATCATGTTGAAAATGATTCAAAGCTCCTATTTGTAGGTGAAAAGGAGTTTATAAAAACTATTAAGGAGGAACAAAATCCTGGTTATGCTCTTGTTGTTTTGCCTAGAAATAATAGGAAGAAGGGAGAGGAAGTGAAGGTAGAGACCTTGAGGAGAACTAGTCCTAAGGAAGTGACCGATCTTCTTGATCAGTACAAGGACATTTTGTCAAAAGAATTACTTAGTGAGTTACCTCCCATCAGAGAGATAAGCCATCACATTGACCTTATCCCTGGAGCCACCTTGCCTAACAAAGTAGCATATAAGCTAACCCCTGAACAAAACAAAGAAATGACTAGGTAGATACAAGAACTTCTAGACAAAGGGTTGATTACCAAAAGATTAAACCCTTGTGCAGTACCTGCTCTTTTGGCCCCAAAGAAAGAAGGCACATGGAGGTTATGCACTGACTTTATAGCCATCAATAGGATCACCATAAGATATAGGTTTCCCATGCCTACAATTGAAGACCTATTCAATCACTTAGGGGGTGCAAGGTATTTTTCTAAGGTGGACTTGAAGAGTGGATACCACCAAATCAGAATTAGGACTGGTGATGAATGGAAAATAGCATTCAAAACTAATGAAGGCTTGTATGAATAGAGGGTGATGCCCTTTGGATTATCTAATGCCCCTAGCACATTAATGAGACTCATGAATGAAGTGCTTAAATCATTCTTGGGAAAATTTGTCATTATGTATCTAGATGGCATTCTTATTTTCAGTAAAACAAAAGAAGACCATCTAAGACATCTAGATCTAGTCCTCAAAAGATTGCAAGAGGAGAAACTTTTCATAAATTTGAAGAAGTGTTTTTTTATGAAGGAAAAGCTTGTGTATTTAGGCTTTGTGGTTGTAGGAGGAAATAGAAAGATGGATCCTGATTAGATAGAGGCTATTGTATCTTGGCCTTCTCCAAAGACAATGACAGAGGTGAGGAGCTTTCATGGGCTTGCATCATTCTATAGAAAGTTCATCAGGAACTTTAGCCAGTCGTGTGCTCCAATGATGGAGACTATCAAAGGGGGACAAAAGGACAAATTTGTGTGGAATAAGGAGGTAGAAGACTCCTTTCAGAAATTGAAGTAGAAGGTATCTAATAGACCTATCTTGGCATTTCCTGATTTTCAAAAGGTTTTCACCATAGACTGGGATGCTTCTAACACTGTAGTAGGAGCAATCCTAAGCCAGGAAGGAAGGCCAATAGCCTTTTTCAGTGAAAAATTGAATGATGCTAAGAGGAAGTACTCCTCTTATAACTTGGAACTGTACGCACTAGTCCAAGCCCTAAAAAAATAGAGACACTATCTCCTACCAAAAGAGTTTGTGGTCTGGACAGATAATCAGGCCTTGAGTTTCCTGAATAGTTAAGAAAAATTGGGCCACAAACATATGAAATGGGTTGAATCCATTCAAGTTTTCACCTTCTCCATAAAACATAAGAAGGGAGTTTCCAACAAAGTGGTAGATGCTTTAAGCAGGAGGACATGATAGTGCAAAAAATCAGGCTCCAAAGTGTGGGCATTGAGTCTTTGAAGGACATGTACCTATCTGATGAAGATTTCAAAGACATCTACAAAATTTGCTGTGAGTTTTCAAAAGCATATCACAACCAATATGTAGACTTCCTAATTTAGGATGGACTCCTATTTAAGGGACATCAATTGTGTATCCCAAAGTGTTCTATGAGAGAGAACATAATCAGAGAGAAGCATGCAGGAAGCATGGGAGGACACTTTGGCATGGACAAGACCTTGGAGCAGGTCAGGAGATTCTATCATTGGACGAGGATTCCCACTGAGGTAAGGAAGTTTTTGGAGTCTTGCACCATATGTCAGATGGCTAAAGGTACTTCAACCAATGCAGGACTATACTAGCCATTTCCCATTCCCACTAGACATTGGGAGAGTTGCAGCATGGACTTTGTCATGGGTTTACCAAGGACACAAAGAGGATTTGGTAGCATCTATGTTGTAGTGGATAGGTTTAGCAAAATGGCTCACTTCATTCCTTGTAAGAGCATAAGTGATGCAACCTATGTAGCCAACCTATTCTTCAAGGAGATTGTTAGAATACATGGTCTACCCCAGACAATAATCTTTGACAGAGATGTGAGATTTGTAGGTCACTTTTGGAGGACCTTATGGAAAAGGTTAGGGACAAATCTTCATTTCAGTTTTTCCTATCATCCCCAAATGGATGGGTAGACTAAGGTGGTCAATAGGTCATTAGGCAACCTATTGATATGTCTAACCAAGCAATATGGAGAAAAATGGGATAGTGTTCTTTCCCAAGTAGAATTTTCTTTTAATGACTATATCAATAGAAGTACAAGGAAGAGTCCTTTCCAAGTTGTTTATGGGTAGAGTCCAAGAGGTATTCTAGAGTTGAGGGATCTTCCTCAAGGAAGTCATCTGAGTTCCCATGGTGAAGACTTTGCAACCAACATCCAAGAGATGCATGAACAAGTCAAACAAGCACTGCAAAGAAGTTCAATGAAGTACAAAGAAAGTGCAGACAAAAAGAGGAGAGACCTGCAGTTTCAAATTGGAGATTTGGTATGGGTATACCTCAAGAAAGGGAGGTTACCAAAAGGCAAACACACAAAGTTGATGATGAGGAAAGTTGGTCCTTGTGAAGTCATCAAGAAACATGGATTGAATGCCTATGAGGTTTATTTACCTACAGATTTGGGGATCTCACCTACTTTCAATGTTTGTGATTTGACCCCATACAAAGGCCCATTGGATGTGCTTGCAAGCATTCAATAAGAAGAACTCCAACAAGACCTAGCAGAACTTCCACACCATGAGCCAAGGAAACTAGACAAGATACTTGACACCAAGATTGTAAAATAGACAAGGAAGAATATTTACAAGTATTATTTGGTTCAGTGGGAAGGATATCTAGAAGAAGAAGCTATGTGGATGGATGAGGCAGAGATGAAGAGACTTGGCACAAGTCTTGAAGAACTAGTCTCAAGAGGACTTGAGAAGCATTCACCCCGGGAGTATGGTGCAGGAGCACCCTCAAAAGATTGAAGCAAAGGAAGACAAAGATGTTAAGGAGATATCAAATCTTCTTTAGGTTCCTAACAGACTATGTAAACTCATTAGATTCCTAATGTTCAATCAAGTGCTTTTGGGTGGCTATATGAACCTGAGACACATAGATTGAGGGGACTGATATGAGAGATGTTTTATGTTGAAATTAGTCTAAATTAGAAATTATAAGGTCTTTTTTAGGTCCTTTGAGGTCTTAGGTCATCACCATAGGCCTAGATATCATTAAGAATTAAGGATTTGCAACAAATTTGAAAAGGTTCACAAATCTTGCAAAAGTTGCTAAAAAGTTGCTTTGCAACTTTAGCAACTTTTCAAAAATCTATTATAACTGATGGGGTTACCTCTCTAACTAACCAAGGATGGTTAGAATAGTTAGGATAGGTCTATATATGTTTGATTTCTGTCATACCAATGGGAAGAGTGCATGGTAATGTAACAGATTTGAAGAATTAATAAAATATACCTTATTTTTCTGCAAAATATAGACTGCAGCAACATTTGTACGTTGTGGTACAGACACTGGATGAAGGGAGATTGATTGGAGATGTTTACTATGGTATTAATCTTCATTTTCTAAGTGGGTTGAGGTCTCTAATCAATCTGGTCTTTGTGTGATTTGAATTTCTAAGCCACTGCCCTGAATTAAGGATAGGCCTTAGGGTTTCAAGGTTTTGTGGCCATTTCTTGCCTTTCGACCATGGGAATTTGATAATATTTGGAGGAATTAAAGGATGGCCTATGTACATTAAGAATAAAAAAGGAGATAATTTTTCATGCAGGGGAGGGTGGAGAAACAAGAAGCCCTAGGTAGGCATCTCTATGTGACTACCTACTAATTAGACTACTACCAACCCCATAACCTTTGATGGGTAATGAATCAAAGCACCAAACCTTGGAATTAGAGTTTCCTACCCTATCTTAAGATATTCCAATTGTTGAGAAGTGTAAATAAATCCATTTGTGAGTAGTTCCTTCTTTAAAGCCCCTAATTAGCCCTATTAGCCCTAGGTGACTTAAGAGTCCTTTGGTGGGATAGTCTTAGAAGAAAATCCTAACCTTTATAGATTTGAAAGAAAACTGAAAATGGTGTCCAAATCTATTTCTAGGTTTTTGGGTTGTGTGGGAAAATTTTGAATCAAGTTCAAATTACCTAGGTAGGAGGGCTACAAGGAATTTGGCTAGATTCCTAGCATTACCGACTGGAGAATGTTATACTTTCAAGTTGAGATTGTTGAGAGGGAGTCAGGAGGGTTTTGATTCATGCATCAAGTTGGCAAGGAGGTTTTGGGGTGAACAAGACACCATTTTTCCAAGAAGTCCTACTTGTAGAGGTTCTATTCATTCCTAGTCAAGGTTTGTGGATTCAAACATAGGGATTGTGGGATTGTCTACATCATAATCAAACATGTTTACATTAATTATTTAATATAATATAATTGAAACATGTTTATCAAATTCATCGTGACATAGATAATGTAAAGTCATATGTGACTTAATTTGATGTAATAAGACATGAAAAGCCAAAATATGTAATGATTTTTTATATTGTGTGAAATTGTCCTAATTGACCAAATAAGGGTCATAGGAAGATGTATATTAATGGGTGGTTTATGTGGTTTCTATTTCTTGTGGATTTTTCTTTGGAACAAGTTGGTGAAAAGTGTGAAATACCCAATTTTACTAATGTTGCTTAGTGACCCTTAGGGACACTCTATTTCGGTGTGCTCGCAAATGTTCAAGGGACTCCGTGGGAAAAATGGGGTTGTCACTAGTGTTTACCTGGCCAACCAGAGCTAATGGAGTAGACGATTTTATCACATGGTGAACGGATTGAAAGACAACCAATGTTGCTCATTTTAATTGAGCAATATTGAATCTTTTGACATAAATTGAGATAGGGATTCCAAATTAAAATAAAGGAGAATCTTGTTAAAATGAGATGGGAAATTTTAGGCTTCCATAACATGGTCTTGTAGCACCTGACGATTCATCGATACATCACACGAGCTCCAAGCTATGCCCAAAGAAAGATCATTGTCCAATGTTGCTTAGTGAACCTTAGGGACACTCTAGTTCAGTGTGCTTGCAAACGGTTGAGGGAATCCATGTGTGAAACAAGTTTGTTTCTAGCATTTACCCAACCAACTGAACCTAATAGAGAAAATGATTCGATCTGACAATGAATGGATTGAAAGATAGCCAATGTTGCTCATTTTAATTGAACAACATTGCATCTTTTGATATAAACCGAGATAGGAATGCTAAATTAAAATGAAGGAGAATACCCCAAAATTGAGATGAGTAATTTTAGGTCTCCATAACATGGTCCTGTAGCACCTGAAAATTACTCAATACCTCTCACGAGCTCCGAGATATGCCCTAAGAAAGATCACTGTCCAATGTTGTTTAGAGACCCTTAGGGACACTTTCGTCTGGTGTTCTCGTGAATGTTTGAGGGACTCCGTGGGAAAAATAAGGTTGTCACTAGTGTTTACCCAGCCAACCAAAGCTAATGGAACAGACGATTTGATCTCACGACTTGTATACCACATTCTTGCAAAACATTGTTAGTGTGCAAAGTATTACATATATAATGATAAATATCATAATTCATGGAAAATTCAACATGGACCCTACAAAAACACATGTATGTGCATGACTAATCTTAACATAAAATGGTTTTGTCATCTCAAAAATCTTTTGGATAATTTTAATCTGAGGAAAGCTTGGAAGAAACCTTTCATAAAATTATGTTTGAGTCATGTCTAAATAGTGTTTTGGATGTGGCTCTTGGTTTTCATTAGGTGCATTATGTGCTTTAATCTCATCAAATTTAAGTGGTGTATATTCTTCAAATTCATTAGGTGCATTCATCACATTGATTTGAAATGGAGTATGGTCATTTCATTCATTAGGTACATTCATCATGTGCATTTGAATTGGTGCATTAGGTACATTTATCATGTCAATTTGGATTTTAGCATGTTCATCACTATCATTAGGTGTACTAGATGATGTACCTCCACATAACCTCCTCATATGCTCCCTTTGTCTTATCTTTGTTGCCTCTCATTGTTCATTTGTTCCTCTCTTGTTATTTCCCATTACATTAATATTGATTGTCCTACACATAACATCATGATGAAAATCCACAATCAAATAGAAAGAAAACAACAAATGAACATAATTTTATTACAAGTTAAAATAATAAACCAAAAAATAAAACAAATCAATCATTTAAAAGAAAAATTAACAAAAAAAAATGTAAAATTGATTGCTATTGTCCCAGAAATTGATGCCAAACAGTGCAATGGGACCTTCAAACAACTTGTAGAGCTGGTTTCTAGGCCATTGGGAATATATTGTATAGATTTTCTCATAACCCATACGTGTTATGAGAAATTAGAGGTTGAACTCTACTTTTCCATAACCCATACGAGTTCTCTAAAATAGGAACCTAGGAAGGAATAGAGGGGGGAGAGAGAGAGAGAGAGAGAGAGAGAGAGAGAGAGAGAGAGAGAGAGAGAGAGAGAGAGAGAGAGGTATAGGATAAGGAGAGAGGGAGGGGAGATAGAGAATATGATAAGGATATGGGGAGAGAGAGAGAGAGAGAGAGAGAGATGCATATATCTATATAAATATATGTATATAAAACTATAAATATGAATTTATACAAACATAGACATATATTATATATATAAATGTAGTGTATTCTTAATTTGGGACCATGTGTTTTTATGTATTCATAACCCATACATGTTCTGTAAAACATAAATTGCATGTCTTTACATCTCCAAAACATGTATGAGTTTTGAAAATTTTGAAATGTACATTTTTCTTTTCAAAACTCGAGCGGGTTATGATGGACACAAAAACTTGTACGCATTTTAGGCTTGGAAAAAGGGTTAGTAAATGACCCTAAGGCTTGAAAGCCTATTTTCCCTCCATTTTAGTCCCTTTACACATTTTTTCATCTTCCAACATGAATTATCGAATTCATCCTCATCAGGTTTACAAATGAACAAGTGGGTATCTCTAAAATTACCACCATAATCTTGCACATCTTCTCATCTTTCTAACCATATAAGTTTTTCAATTTTTGGACAACATTAATATAGTGAAATTTAATTTTCTTTACTAGTGTCTTAACATGCCTAAAAAATATATGTCTACCATTTTTTTAATAAATTTTGATCTACTCAACCAATTGCAAAACAAATTACATATGACTATTCTACACTTGAATCTATACACTTTAAAAAAAAGACTGCATTTTCAATTATTTTGATGCAAGTTATGCCCAGCACACGAATAGGTACCTAATTTTTTAGGATGTGGTCACTTCAAAAAATCATAAAAAAAAGTACCCAACATAAAATTATGAAAAAATACACAACTTCTAGATCTTACTCTTACCTACAATCCTACCAAACGGTTTTTCAAAATATTAAATCTACCTATATCTTTTGTTAGGTGCACAAAAACAACTATGTTATGTTTTTCTAAAAAAATAAAGAATAATTTTTTGTGCATGGAGGGTTTGACCCTCTTAATCTTATCCATTTTTTTTTATAAAAAAAATAGTATTTTAGAAACTAGATCCAGAGTACTACAATTCTTATTCTTTACACATCTTCTAATTTTGAGTGCAAGACCCTCTAATTTCTCTTTGAAGTTCAGGTTTACTTGATTTCAGAAAAGAAAAAAAAGTGGCCACTTATACCCCCCCTTTTGCACACCATCTTGGTGCACTTACCCTCCTCGTAGGTGGCAATCCATCAGGCACATTATCTGAGATTATGTCTTCATACTCAGTCAACAACTCTTTTATTTCCTTAGGTTGGTCCTCTTCATATTTCAAGTCAAAAATCTTAGGAATCAAATCATAACACATACTGCCATTGTTCAAGCCTTCCAAGGATTTCCTTCCCTCTACCAAACAGACTTTAACACTGGTACATATCCCACTCTTAGGATTCTAAACTAAAGGTAATAATACTTTTGGTTTTCCCATTTGAAAAGATGGTATACTTATTCCTCCTACCATCATGTAAGGCTTGTTTATCATACTACCATGGTCTACCCAACAATATATGATACACATCCATAGGAATAATATCACAAACAACATCATCTAGATAAGATCTATTTTAATTTTCACCAAACATTGCTCACTTACTAATATCTTATGATTATCTTTTATCTATCCATGCAATCAGATAAGGCTTTGAATGCTTCATCTTGTGCAGCTAAACCTTGTTCACCAATTCCTATGAAGCTAAGTTATCTAAAGTTCCATTGTCAATGATCACTTTGCAACATTTCCTTGCAACTTTACATTTGGTCTTGAATAAAATATTTGTAAATAACTTCTCTTGATCTGTCTCCTCATGACATAGGGCTCTCCTCAACATTAGTACTTCTCCATACATTGGCTGATTCAAAGATTTGGTAGATTCCTCCTCTAAATAATAAAATCTATACTTTCTCTCAGTCCTCTTATTTGAATTTACTTGGGTACATTCAAAGGCTCAATGTCCTTCTCCTCCACACTTTAAAAAAATTCCTCTAAATTCTCTGCTACTTGATCCTCCTCTCTGGAAACTTCTGTCATCTCTTCGGTATAAAATTTATTTCTTAAACTCTTCTTTACATTTTCCTGGATCTGAGTAAGATCTTCCTCCTCTTGCAAATGTTCTTCCCCTTTTAAATATTCTACCTCTTCCTCTTTTTCTTTTCTCTTGCCTCTTGTTTAATTTTTCTTCTTCTTTTAGGGGATATTGGTAAGCTTCTTCTATATTTTGTAATTTAACTAAACTGATTTCATCCTGAATTGAAACCCTCAAACCATTCAAGTATTTAGAAACTCTCTCAATCTCATCATCTATATGACCATACCTAATATCCAACCTATGAAATTCCTCGGTACACTCTTTCACACTAAGATCCTTTTGCTTTAGGTTTTACAATTTCCTAAACAAACTTAGTTGGTAATCATCAAATAAGAACTTGGCCTTCAACTTGTTTGCCATCCGATCCCATGATTTGATTTTATCCTTGCCTCTTCTTTTTCTATCGGTCTGTAAATGTTCTCGCCATAATGATGCATGTCCTTTCAAATTTGTGCAAGCATACTTAACCTTCTTAGCTTCATCAATGTCTTCATAATCAAAGTATTTCTCCATCCTAGTGGTCTAATCAAGTAATTCATCTAAATTCAGATTTTCATCATAATTAGGGGGATTAAAATGCGGTCTATCATTAACCCTAGTTAGGGCTCTCAAGAATCTATCATCTCCTTGATCAAGTTCAAGTTTTTCGTTACCTTATTCAACTGCTTCTTCAACTCTTTCTTCCTCTTCATCACTTCATCTTCAATATGTCGACCTTTTCTTTGGGCCATTTCTACAACTTCCAATCTAGATGTGATTTGTCTCAACATTTCCAATATGGATGGATCTACATATCTCCTTCGTCCACCTCTAGTGCATCCTCTGCAAACCATCTCAAACTAATCCTCTGCAATTGTAGGTTAGATCCTCACTCTACCACCTCACAAAAAATTGATTCATGACTTTGCAAGATCAGGAACAAATATCTCACTTCCATAAGGAACAAAACCTTTCTTTGATACCAAACGATGCAGCCAAGGAAAAGAGGGAACTCAAAGAGACCAGTCCAATCCTTGCAACATGAGTTAATCAATGGAAGAAACAAGAAATAAGAGAGGGAAACATAATATCAACCTTCAATTATCATGAACTCAAGTACAATGAATTTGCACACGTAGTCTTACATTCCATGCATACTAGCCTATTTTGGAACCTTTAAGAGGTTATCTTTATATACAATTTATTGCTAATTTCTACTACTACCTTCTTCTTGAATAACTGCTAACTAGAAGCTACCTAAGGATCAATTACAATAGCTTATAAAGACTTTGCAAGCATCAAGTCAGCCTGAGAAAGATTACATTCTCCAAGAACACGAGAACGTATTACATTGTAGGTAAGGGCCTAAATCACAAGGAACTCTCACCACACGATGTAACATAACGTGCAAACCAATAAGAAGGCCGACCACAGGTCAGGGAGCATCGAGATAAGAGCCACAGAGCTTTGCTAAAATGGAAAATCCTCCACAAGATCAGAAAAAAAAAGATTGGTCGTGAAACGTGAAGTCTTGCCAAGAATTCAAGATATCTCAAGAACGAAGAAACCAGTCAAGATGCGAACCTAAGTGAAGTTAAAACATGATGCTACAAACACTCCACGAGGTACACAACAACACCTGATCTAAAATGAAGGAACTTTAAAAGAAACTTAATGAATGCAAAATGTAGAATAGGAAAATAAAATATGTTTGGTTGATGCAAGATCGCCAAGAACCAAAGATTCTCCTACATCAAATGTAATGCAATAAATATCTCATAAAGAGAAGAAAGGGAGAAAACCTCATGGGATAAAACTTCCCTCCAAAAGAGATGAAAACACACAAGATGCATGGATGGAAGACTCAAGAGCCCACAAGGACTACATACATCAATTATATTCAATCAATTATCCCTCTATAGGAAGGAAATAAGTAGAGAACTGACACCCCCCCTCCCCCCAACAATGGATAATATCCCACAAAAATGGTGAGTGATTGAAGAAAAAACATAGTCCAATGCCTACAAACAACATTTCTCCCCTTGGGAAGAAGATAGACTAGATACATATGCACAAATGCCTCCCATTCTAGATAGGAATTTGGAAGTAGAATCTAAATTAAGTATGATGATGTTGTCTTTGAACTATGCTCATGTTCCACCATGTCCTTGGATGATGAAGATGCCATGAACCAATCAATAACATTCCCAATAGCAATAGAAGGTGACAAGAAATGAACAAATGGAAACTGATTGTGAACAATCTTCAAAGACAAAGATGAAGTGAGAAGGTTATTTCCACAACTATCATCAAATAGGAGTGATGTCTCTGAAAACTGAATGGGAGTCTCCAAGCATGGCCCAAGAGCCAATAGCTTGATTTGCTATATTTAATTGATGTGTGCAGTATTTTTAGTAAACTATTGATTTGATGCGACATTTTCCAAAGTTTTTGAAGAATGTCTAATTTGTTTATCTCTCTTTCAAATGAAATCATTGTATTTAAATTCACAATTTGAGTCTGAATGTGGTTTGAAGCTATCCACTTTATAGTTTGCCTCTTGGGGATTCTTCTTCCATGTCTATTTTTTTAACTTTGGTATTCTTTTGCTATATCAATTAAGTTGATTATAAGATTATATCTTTTTTTCTTATAAATTATTCTTATATTTTAATTCATTTTATTTGAAACCATGGTTTGACATAAGCTAGAGCATTAGCTACAAAATCGGTATACATATGTGTGTTCTTGGCAAGTTGTATGACCACACTTGTAGTCATGTCATTTTAAACTATCTCTAGTGCTATGTATTCCTTTTCAAATATGATAGAAAATACTCACAACCAAAGAACTAAAAAGATCTTCATTTTAATCTAAAAAGGTCAACTTCAGTGTGATCAACATTTGCTTGGCCCCCAAATTTTCTTAGCCAAGAACACCAATCTACAAATTTTGTATCTTTGTTTGTCTTGACACTATAGAAAGGCTCAAATTTTCTTTGTATTAGTTCTCGTCATTTTAACCCTGATGGCTTCTCTTTTGCCTATCAAAGCTTTGTGAATTCAATTATAAGGAAATTGAAACACTAAGTAAAAAATTACACAGGCATCCACTTTATCTTCCATGCTTAGATGGACACTCAATTCAGGATAGTTATTTGATTATTGGAAAATGTCGTCAAAATGATTGGTGGTATCTAGTATTTATTGGAGAAATATTGGGAAAAGAAGAACAAGTCTAGACAGGTAACTGTAGCCCAACCACTGTTGGCAAGATTGAAAACTCCACCAAAAGGAATTAATGCTAAAATTTAAACTCAATGAGATACATTAAGATCAAAGATACAATTTTCAAGGATGTCTATTATTCAAGACTAATTTATAAAATTATTTTTGGTGATATTTTTCTTTCCTATTAAGTTATTTTATGAAATCAACCTCAATATTTTTTCATGTATACCTATTTGATGTTTTTTCTCTCTTTCAATTGACTCCATTATTTTTAACATCCTCCTTATTCTTCCAAAGCATTTCAAATAAAAAATTCAATAGGAGAGGCAAAATTCAACTGCCTATTAGACAAACTAGATAGACCACCATGATTAAAAATGTATCGCATAACAACTATACTCTACTACTTTTTTGCATTAATGAGATAAAGATGGATTCATACTTTGTTTTCAATTTTGCAAGAGGGTCTATAATGTAATACTCTACAAAATACCCTATTTTCTTTTTTGTCAATTCTATAAATTTATGCAATACACGCTATATACTATATTCATATGGATCGTTCATTGCATGCATATTTTTTTGGCTTAGGAATCTTAGTGTTAAGAAAATACATACTTTCATTTACCTTTTATCGAATGTGTCACACTAAGTAAAAGAATGAGAAACATACTAATTTATTATTTCTTAATAAGATAAAAAAATTATTGGGATCAACGGTTTCTTTCTACAAATTGCATCGACTTTTAATAACACACACACACACACACACACAGATATATATATATATATATATATATATATATATATATATATATATATATATATATATATCATCCCAAAAAGCACTTCTTTATCTTTTGAGTTGAACTACATATTTCATAAAAAATTACTTATAGTTTTTGTAACACATTTCAAACTTATTTCACAATGAGATAGGGATTACATTTCTATAGCCACATGCATTCAATGGGAGAAGAGACATTCGACATCTTTCACATAATTATTCATTTCAGCCTCCTTTATGATTCCAAAAGTGATTCCTTGATGAAGGGTGCTCCCCTTAATACCACAAACACATAACAGACATAGAGAAACAACAACAATAATATGCAAGAACAGAAAATTGGCTTCTTATTATCTCCACAAATGTGGAATTACAAATTTTCAGAATTACAACATGCAAAGCCACATGGGCATTCCCTTACACTATTCTGTAGGACAAAGCCTCGAACTATTACCCAGATCTACTACCCAGAACTATTCTGAACTGCCTAAGACAATAATACAGCCTTCCTTATATAGGCAATTTTCCACCGCCTGGGAAGGTTCCAGAAATTTAGCCCATAGGGCCGACCAAACTTAGAATTATTTTATTTTTCAATTTATTACATCAAAGTCGGCTCAAAATAAATTTTGAAACCCGAACAGAAATTTTGAAGAAAAATCATTTTCTGCCATTTCAAGTGACCCAACTTCCGAAGACCATAAGTCATCACCAGTTGACCCGATTGACTATTGTAACCCCATTTCGGAAAGGGCGCGAGGAGCTCTACAACGCCTGAATCAAGCAAGCTTCATTCAACCCAAAATTCGACCTCATCCGGGGCCTCTAAAGCCTTCAAAACTGAGTTCAAAGTTTCTGCACCCTGTTTCCAAAACCAAAAATTTTCAATATCTTCAAAACCAGACTTGATCTAGCCATGAAACTTTACTGGCAGGCTGATATGACAGAGATGAACCTCCACATGTGAAATCATAACATTCCGAGATCGTATGACCAACTTACTAAAAATAGAAAGTTTCTAGAAATAGCAGCTCTGCACAAGATAGCCCTTATTGAAAAGCAAAAACAAATATTTTTGGGTGATGCAAGATTGCTCTTACACCCAGGATGCTCCTGCATCAGACACCCAGGGTAATTTGAGAAGTGACCCTGTCACGACTCAGGTGTGTAGAGGAAAACCAAGATGGTTAACCTCCTCCTTTGTTAGCCATGATAAATCTTCAACAGGTCGTCCTTTCCATTTGACCAGATATTCTTCATATGTCTTGTTCCTTGTGCTTCTGCCAACACGACTGTCTAGTATGTCTTCAATCTCCTTGATATCTGAACTAGTTGCTGGAATACTCCACTGTGCTGCTGTGATCTCATCTTCAACACCTCCTTCATGATACTCTGTCAGATCTGAAATGTTAAACACTGGTGAAATATTTAGCTCAGTAGGCAATTCTACCTCATATGCGTTTCCTGAATCATGTTTCTTCAGTATCCTACATGGTCCAAACTTCTTCATTTTCAGCTTGTTATATGTACCAACTAGAAACCGCTCCTTCCGCAAATGAACCATGACTTCATCACCAACCTGAAATTCCTTATACCTCCTTTTCTCATCCGCCTTAGCCTTATACTGTGCATTCATCTTGGTAATATGCTTCCTCACCTCCTCATGGATGTCCTTCAAGTGTTCTGCAAAATCCTCAGCTTCAGCACTACTTATTTCTCCTTTATCTATCTTTCTCAATTCAGATGCATTTCTTGGACTACTTCCATATACAATCTGGAATGGTGATTTACCAGTGCTCCTGTTGACAGAATTATTGTATGCAAATTTCGCCTGTGGTAAAATCAAATCCCATCCTGCTGGCTTATCTCCAACCAAACATCTCAGCAAATTTCCCAAACTTCTATTCACCACCTCTGTCTGTCCATCAGTCTGTGGATGATGTGATGAACTAAACTTCAAATCTGTCTTCAACTTCTTCCATAATGTACGCCAGAAATATCCAACAAACTTAGTGTCCCGATCTGAAACTATGGTCTTTGGCAAACCATGAAGTCTCACTACTTCTCTGAAAAACAATTCTGCTACATGAACAGCATCATTAGTCTTCTTGCAGGGAATGAAATGTGCCATCTTTGAAAATCTGTCAACCACCACAAAAATTGAATCGTGTCCCCGCTGTGTCCTCGGTAAACCAAGAACAAAGTCCATGCTGATATCCTCCCAAGGCTTCTCTGGTACGGGTAATGGCTGATACAATCCTGTATTCTGCTTCACTCCTTTCGCCATCTGACATACTCTGCAACTCTGTACAAACTTCTTCACATCTTGCTGCAACTGTGGCCAATAATAATTCTCACTAACCAAACCAAGGGTTTTATCACGACCAAAATGTCCAGCCAATCCTCCGCTATGCTTCTCCTTGATGAGATTCTCCCTCATAGAACTTCGTGGAATGCCCAACTGACTCTCTCTGAATAGCATATCATCCTAGATGATGAAATCCAACCATTTCGTCCTATCTAGAGTAACAGGTTCTGTGCAAGCTTTCCAAGCTTCACCAAAATTAGGATCCTCTGGATACAAATTCTTGAGTTCCTTGAACCCAACCACTTCAATCTGCATTTCTGTCAGCAATAGTTGCCTTCTACTAAGAGCATCTGCAACCCTATTAGACTTTCCACTCCTGTGTTTCAAAACAAATGTATAACTCTGCAAAAACTCAACCCATTTCAAATGCTTCTGATTCAACTTTCCTTGACTATTCAAATATTGCAAAGCTTGATGATCAGTATACAAAACAAACTCCTTAGGAAGTAGATAATGTCTCCACTTCTTTAATGCCTGAACTATAGCATAAAATTCCTGATCATAAACAGAATACTTCCTCTTGGCATCATTTAACTTCTCACTGAAATAAGCAATAGGTTTACCTTCTTGGCTCATAACAGCTCCTATTGCAGTACCACTAGCATCACAATCTACTTGAAACACCTTATTAAAATCTGGAAGTGCTAAAACAGGTTGTTCTGTAACTTTTTGTTTCAACAATTGAAAACTCTTTTCTGCCCCATTAGTCCACTTAAACTCTTTTCTATCCCCTCTCATTGTTTCAGTCAAGGGTCCACAAATACTGCTAAAATTTCTGATAAAATTTCTGTAAAAGCTAGCTAGACCATGAAAAGATCTTACCTCAGTAGCACTCCTTGGAGTAGGCCATTTAAGGATAGCCTGTACCTTCTCTGGGTCCATTTTTAGACCTTCTGCTGAAACTACAAATCCCAAATACACTAACTCTTTCTTCACAAAATTGCACTTCTTCAAATTAATCAACAATTTCTCTTCTCTCAACTTCTCAAATACCATACGAATATGCATCATATGCTCATCCAATGTCTTACTAAAGATCAAAATATCATCTAGGTAAACAATGACAAACTTACCCAGAAATTCTTTCAGAACCTCGTTCATGAGCCGCATGAAAGTGCTCGGTGCATTGGTTAGCCCAAAAGGCATGACTAACCACTCATACAGTCCTTCCTTTGTCTTGAAGGCAGTCTTCCATTCATCTCCTTCTCTGATCCGAATCTGATGATATCCACTTTTCAGATCTATCTTTGAGAAATACACAGCTCCACTCAAACAGTCCATAATATCATCCATTCGTGGCAATGGAAACCTGTACTTGATTGTGATCTTGTTTATTGCCCTAGAATCTGTACACATCCTCCATTCTCCATTCTTCTTTGGTGCTAATACTGCTGGTACAGCACAGGGACTCAGACTCTCTCGAATCAATCCTTTCTGTAACAGTTCATGCACTTGTCTGTTCAACTCCTCACTTTCTGCAGGTGTCATTCTGTGTGCTGCCTTATTCGGCAAACTCGCTCTTGGGATCAAGTCCATCTGATGACTGATCTTCCGGACTGGTGGTAATCCATCAAGCACGTTATCGGATACAATATCCTGAAACTCATTCAACAAATCTGCAACTTCTACAGGAACATCTTCTACTTCCTCTTTACCAGCTTTTGGAATTAAAGCAAAACATACATGCTCATGCCTCATACCATCTAGGAATTTCCTTCCATCAACAAATGTTATTCTTGCATTACCACATACCTTTTCTTCGGTCTCCTTCAATGGCTTTAGCTTATGTCGCACTCCATCCTTTGTCAGGGAATAGGTATTCGCACGACCATCGTGTACAGCACATCTGTCAAACTGTCACGGTCTACCCAATAACATATGACATGCATCCATAGAGATGATATCACATAGTACCTCATCTTGGTACCCGCCGATCTTGAGCTTCACTAGGCATTGTTCATTGACCATAACCTTGTGGTCATCCTGTACCCAGGCAATCCGATATGGATGTGGGTGTTTCTGTCTCTTGAGTTTCAACTTTGTCACCATCTCTTCTGACACCAAATTGTCAGTGCTTCCACTATCAATAATCACATCACAACATTTACCTTCACACTTGCACCTGGTGCGAAACAGGCTTCTCCTTTGCTCAGGTTCATTCTCACCACTCAACAGGACTCTTCTGTTAATCAACGTTTCTCCTCTTTCAGCATCTTCAGAATTTGATGATCTGGCATCTTCATCTACATGTGCAACTCTGGCCTGGCCTTCATTTCTCCTGTCTGTTCTGCCTTGGCGCTATGGACATTCAAATGCCCTATGACCTTCTTCTCCACAGTGAAAACATGTTCCACGGAAGCCTCCTCGTCCAGATCCTTGTCCTCTTCCTCTTCCCCTCTGATCTCTATTATTCTGATCCTGGAAGCGATTGGAATTATTTTCACGCTGATTCTGACTGCTACTGGCCTCATCCTTCTTTTTCAGATCTTCATTTCGGCCACCATATGACCGTCCACCAGATCGTCCACCGCAACCTCTTCCATTTTGTCTGCTCTCGAACTTCTTGTTCAGCTTTTCCTCTACTTTTAGGGCAAATTGGTATGCCTCCTCAATACTGTTCATTCGAACCAGATTCAGCTCCTCCTGAATGCTTGGCCTTAACCCATTAAGGTATCGGGCAACTTTCTCCTTATCAGCTTCTGCATGGCCTGTTCTGATGAGAAGTCGATAGAACTCCTCTGTATACTCCTGAACAGATCTTCCTGCTTGCTTCAAACTCTGCATTTTCTTCAGTAGGTCAAGCTCATAATCAACAGGAATGAACTGCCGCTTCAATTTATCCACCATCCGGTCCCATCTTGTGATTTTATCTTTCCCTCTTCTATTTCGCTCCAATTGAATTTCTTGCCACCAGATCTTCGCATGACCTTTCAGTCTGGCCTTCGCAAATTTGACTCTATCAGGATCGTCAACATCTTCGTACTCAAAATATTCCTCACATTCATTGATCCAGTCAATCAATTCCTCTGGGTTAAGATTTTCAGAAAATGTAGGAACCTCAATCTTAGGTCTTTTCCCAATCTTGGAAATGGCCCGAAAAAGTCTTTCTTCCTCCTGGTTCACAATTTCAACTTCTCCTGCTTGATATTCTTCTTCGGCTTCATCCTCACTTTCATCTCTGACATTAAAATTCATTCCTCTGCGAATCTCTTCTTGCAATGCTCGCACTTGTCTCTGCAGCTCTCTAACCTCAGGTGTTACAACACCAGCTCTTCCGCCACGTTCTCTTCGTGGAGGCATTTTCGTGATACGCGCTGAAACCCTAACCACGGTCCTGGTGCAAACTGCCTCACAGTCGGCGATCTGTTTACACACTCAGGAAAACCTGCTCTGATACCACTTGATGAAGGGTGCTCCCCTTAATACCACAAACACATAACAGACATAGAGAAACAACAACAATAATATGCAAGAACAGAAAATTGGCTTCTTATTATCTCCACAAATGTGGAATTACAAATTTTCAGAATTACAACATGCAAAGCCACATGGGCATTCCCTTACAATATTCTGTAGGACAAAGCCTCGAACTATTACCCAGATCTACTACCCAGAACTATTCTGAACTGCCTAAGACAATAATACAGCCTTTCTTATATAGGCAATTTTCCACCGCCTGGGAAAGTTCCAGAAATTTAGCCCATAGGGCCGACCAAACTTAGAATTATTTTATTTTTCAATTTATTACATCAAAGTCGGCTCAAAATAAATTTTGAAACCCGAACAGAAATTTTGAAGAAAAATCATTTTCTGCCATTTCAAGTGACCCAATTCCGAAGACCATAAGTCATCACCAGTTGACCCGATTGACTATTGTAACCCCATTTCGGAAAGGGCGCGAGGAGCTCTACAACACTTGAATTAAGCAAGCTTCATTCAGCCCAAAATTCGACCTCATCCGGGGCCTCTAAAGCCTTCAAAACTGAGTTCAAAGTTTCTGCACCCTGTTTCCAAAACCAAAAATTTTCAATATCTTCAAAACCAGACTTGATCTAGCCATGAAACTTTACTGGCAGGCTGATATGACAGAGATGAACCTCCACATGTGAAATCATAACATTCCGAGATCGTATGACCAACTTACAAAAAATAGAAAGTTTCTAGAAATAGCAGCTCTGCACAAGATAGCCCTTATTGAAAAGCAAAAATAAATATTTTTGGGTGATGCAAGATTGCTCTTACACCCAGGATGCTCCTGCATCATTCCTCCCCAAAATTGTCAGTCTACATGATAGATCTCAATCTACATAAGGAAGCACAAAATACCTTGAGAAAGAACATGTTTGTATGAAATAAGACAAAAAAATGTGATATTACTTCAAATTTTCTCACCATCCTACAATATATTTCTGAAGTATATCTTTCTATCAACGTAACCGTTGCACCTTGTTGAGGTACAATTGCTAGTTTCTATTTTTTATGTATACAAATTATTATTAAATTAATTGATTCAAATTTAAGCTTTCTTTAATATTAGCACAAAATACATATTCATGAGCCACCAACTTCACAAATATCTCCTAGAAAAGTTTGAACAGCCACTACTAACCAAAATAAACTAAAAGTAGGTCCGCATGCTGCTCCTTAGCTTATGATGGCCCCTCCATGAAACATTTGTTGCTTATTTTTTTAGCAACTGCTGCTTATTTTCAACTCCTGACTTTCAATTTTTAACTGTTCCACAAAAATAACAAAAGATTCCAAATTATCCTTTCCCTGAAATTAAAAAATTGGATAGCTTAAAATTAAACATAAATTATAATTAAAGAGGGGCATGGCAACATGGGGTAAGCAGTGGCATAAGAACAAAACTTTTTGAAAACCAAATTTTTGGGAATAGAAAACCTGCAGGGAAGAGCCTCACAACCTATTTGAAGTTTGCAACATAGATGGAAGATACAGACGATGATGGCCGCTATCCAGCCGCAGTACAATACCACCTTTCTTCTTACAATGCCGCCAGTAATCCCTACCATCGACCTAAACTCCCTCTAAGGACGCAACACGATGCTGCCCCTGTTTTCACAGACGAAGACGACGACGAAGAACAAGATGATAACGATTATGGGGAAGAAGGGGATGATGACGAATCGGAAAACGGCTTTCCCAATCCCCAGCAGCCCAAAGAATTCGACGGGAAAACGGTTTTCGACAGGTTCGGTGTTCGAAACGCGTCACCGATCGTTTTTCCCAAACCCGAATACCAGCCAAAGGGTTTCAGGGACGACTGGTCTGAAGCCGCTACCATTATACTGCTTGATACGTGGGCAGAGAAATTTCTACAACAGGGTAAAACGAGCCTGAGATTGGAGCAGTGGGTTGAAATTTCACAGAGGGTTTCTGTTGGTTCAAAGACTCATAAGACAGAGGTCCAGTGCAGAAACAGGTCAAGCTACTTTCTTATGAGATTTTGTTTCTCAATCACTTAATTTTCGTGTGATTACTCGGAATTAGTAGTTTGCTAGGTTACAGATTTGTTTGCGCTACTACTTGTACATTAACTAGTATTATTAAGTAACTGGATCTTGGATGATTTTAATGAAATAAGAGGTTTTTTTTAAATGAATTTAAAGTTATAAGAGGGAAGGAAACCAGTTTTTTAAAACTATAATGAATTTAATTAACAATTTTGTTTTTGGGGAATTTAAGTTTTCGTTGCAAATGTACATAGGGTTACTAAATGAATTAGCAATCAATTATCGAATGGTTTTTGTGGAATTAGCATAAAATATACGTTTTTTGCACATTTTTTATCTGGAAGGATTCAGTGTAGTTCTATACTTGTTAAAAATTCTGATTTCTTATTTGTATGATTGCTTTTCCACGGAATAGGTTGGAGAAATTGAAGAAAAAGTATAAGAAGGAGAAGCAGAAGCAGAATGCTGCTGCTGCTAATTCAGGGGGGTTTATTAGCAAGTGGGTGTATTTCAGGCATATGGATGCCATTCTCAGTTCTTCTTCTTGGCAGGTGGGACTACCGTGTGGAGTCGATGCCGGAGAATTTGTGTTTTTGAATCCCAGGGTTTATTTAAATCAGACTACATTTGATGAGTTTAGGGATACTCCCACCGAGGATGATGATGCCGAATATGATTATAATGACTATGATGATGAAGAAGGCGATCGAAGGCGCAAAGATGGTGATGACAGGGAGGATTCTTTTAGGGTGCTGGCAGACTCTATTAGAACTTTTGGGGAGATTTATGAGAGAATTGAAAATAATAAGAAACAGCAGATGTTGGATTTGGAGAAGATGAGGATGGAGATTGATAGGGATCTTGAGATGCAGAAGAGTCAAATTTTGGAGCAGGCTAAAGTGGCATTGGAAAAGATTCGGCAAGGGAATGATGATATTGATGCCTCTGTGACGAATATGAGCAGTTGACGAATTTGTATGTAATTGAACTTATCGCTTCTGTTGTCTTGATTTGTCTAGCCCACCAGTTTTAAGAGCCCTTTCTCTGTTTCACTATTGATACTGCATTCAACTTTAAATTGTATAATCTTATATAATGGGCTGGAAATCTGTTTGTAAAGACTCTTAAGCATTTATTTTTTTCCCGTGGTTGGTTTCCGGCCATTTTTCTAGAGTTTATGAAGTTCTTGACGCTAGAGCTTAGCATTCTGCACTTTTTCTCAAGTTTTCAATTCTGCTTTTAGTAGTTTCAGAATTTTCTGACTGGCAGTTGTTTCGAATACAGTATCTTGCAAATTTATATGTTTCATTTCTTTGCTTTAAGTAATCTATGCTGAGCACTCCGATTTCTGAATCTAGCCACCCCCATTATCTGTGCTTTTTGTTCTAAAGATTCGAAGTCCTCATTTCTGTACTTAACAACTTGTGGTGCAATATAATTCATAGAATTGAGATTCTACTTGGCTTAGTCTCAGCAGGCACATTTTAGACTTGGAATTGGACTCAGCAAAAACTCTGCATTTCTCATCATGACGGAGCACAGAAGCATATGCTCTCGTCTTGATCCATGTTTCCTCAAAAAATGGTCTTTTGTGCTATCTGTAATGAATGATCTTTATGCTTAAAAAAAAAAGAATTGGACCTTAGCCATGTTTAAACGTTTTATTGCTAGCTCTTGCCCCATTTTTTCCCCTTGATAATTTCTATTTAATCTGTATGCAAACACTTCTACCCTATTACTTTATTGGTCAAGCTCATCCGTTGATGTTCATTGTCCTGTGAATATATTACTGTCCAGAGATGTGTATGTATGCATGACCAGATTGTGCTACAAAACATGAGATCCATATGAATCTAGATTCTATACATTATCTTCTCTGTATTTTATTTGGAATTTTAGATTTTAAAAAAATATACAACCATACCAACCTAAAGCAGTTGATTAAGCTTGAAAGAGTTGGCTAACCTGAAATAGTTGATAAAGCTTGAAAGAGTTGGAGCTGTGTCAGGTTTAACAGTTGATGGAGATGGAGCTGTAGCAGATGGAATTGATAGAAGTGAAGCAACAAATCTGATGCTGATGGCAGAACTCGTTTTCTGTTAAGGTTTTAGTTCTTTGAGTCGACTTTAGTTTTTCCTCTTTTTTCCTATTTATGTTTTCACTTGAGCCATTTTAGTGATTATCTACAAAAACCTCAGCAAACACACGGTGCTGTATAAAAATTCAGGTAGACAACCTGAATAATGTAAAAAAAAATTGGATAATATAATAAATAGGTTAATATCTAGCACCAACCTTAAAAAAATGTTTATTATGCACAAAGAATACAGAGGTCAGACTAAACAAAAAAGCCAACAATCCAAAGTCTGAAGACGTTCAGAACTGAGTGTGAAGGCCAAACACACGAAGATCATCAGAAAAATTGTTAGTCTTGCAAATATCTCTCTCATAAAGGTTAAATGAGGCAGTTTGATGCTTGCTTTTAGCGCACAGATCTCTCAAAACCATATAAGCAACAGTAATACCAAAATGGGAATTGACAGCAGAACTATGCCATTTCTGATCCTGGTATACGATAAAAACAAAGAACAGAACAAACACAACCTCATTAAGCATCAGAGCTACACCAAATGTGAAGAGAATTAGCCTGTAAACAATGTCCAATGTTTGCCATCCTGTCCGCCTTTTTGTTCTGACTTGTTTGGATATGCTGATAATTAACTCAAGAAAATTGATTAAGAAGGATTTAGATGCTTTTGACAATGTAAGCAATGTTGATTGGTATGTAATTAGCCTTGGTCATCGCATTGATAATAAGCTGGGAATCCATAATTACTCATAAGGATTCAACACCTTCATCTTTGGCTAGAGAAAGACTCAATTTTAATCCTTGGCTAGCAAAGACCAGCAGGATTTCTGATGAAAGTTTTGTTATTGAGCAGAAGGATACCTCCTCCCCTAGCCAATCTTGGGCTCTTTTAAGACGCCACCATCAAAGAAATGTGTGAAACCAGGGCTTAAAGGAGGTGGAACACCTGTCTCAGGCTTTTCGGCTTCAATTAGCTATCTCCTTTAGCAGAGACTGTATTGTGCTGACAGTGACCCAAGATTGGGGAGCTTTGATCCCTAAAAATAACAGAGTTCCTAGCCTTCCGGGAGACCCACAAGAGATATTGAAGGAGAAGGTGTTTTCTAGCTGAAAGCCATTGAGAATCTTTTGTCATCTCTTGAATAGGTTTGAGGATATTGATCGCTGCCTGGTAAGAAGAGGAGATAGAAAGTAGTGGAAAAAGCATGAAATGCCCCTTATGAAAATGCTCAAACTACAAACACAGAAAATTCTGATAGTGCTGTAATAATCTGTATAGAAGCTCAAATGCTCCAACAACAATTATATATATATATATATATATATATATATCTTCTGCTGAGAATATATTTTTGAATGCTAATCTAACGAACTGATACAACTTATTGGATATTCCAGTATTCAAACTGCACACCACCGAAGATCCTATTGACACTTTAGAATTTGTAACGCACCCTGAGGGTTTTCATTCCCGCGATGATTAATAGCCATGCCTAAAGAATTTCATTTCTCCAACACCGCTCCTGAAAGACCATGTCAAGCATAGAAAAGAAAATGGCTTGTTTGCAATATTCAGAAGGATCTTCTTTATTCTTTCCCAACTCTGCTCTATAATCTATAATTTAGAAGATCCCGAATTGATGGCAATTTGTTCCACAATTGGCGTGTTGCAAGTAAACAGTCAACTCCTCATAAGTTTTTGGCATTTAACTGATAATGTTGGGAATTTTAACCCCTGTAATAGTTGACCAGTAGATTGGAATGATGAAAATTTAAGATAATGTATGCAGAAATGGTCAATAGCACTCGCACAATCTATGCGACAACATTCACAATGTACTATCAACAATTTGTAGAACCAAGTGAGTAACCTCCAGACATTCATACAAGATGATATATACATATTTATGGGAATATCAATTGTCTAATCGTCCAACCAACTTGTGGATTACCAAGAGTTTTGCAACTATAATCTGACCATATATGATACCAACATATTGTATAAAACAGGTGTGATGTCCCCACATGGATAACCACTTCAGTAATTCTACTATAAATCAATATTTACATTCTTAACATTGCCGGTATACATTGTATCTATCTCTTTGCTCGCGGTAGCTCACGCCAACATAACATCACTCCTAATTGCTTGTGATTTCCAGTGCCATCTTCTATGACATTATACTACTCTTAGGCCCCGTTTGTTTGTCGGAAGATGACAGGAATATGAGGATGATAACCCGATTTTGACCCATATCCACTGTTTGGAACTCTTAAAGTCAAAATCGGGTTATCATCTGAAAACCTGAATATAGGCCGAAAATGAGAATATGTATCTTCCAGCCAAAGAGGTGGAATTTGTTTTGATAACCCGATTTTAGCCGATTATACACCCAATTTGATACTCGGTCGGGTCCGCAATCTTCCCGTTATTTGTTTTTGTGCATACGATATTTCTTCCCATTTATTATTTCGTGGATACGTTTTTAGTTTCGTGGATATGATAGTGGGTAGGGTTTGTGGAGCTTTCGTGGGTCTGTGGATGCAGAGCTTTCGTGGGTCTATGAGCTAGGGTTTGTGGAGCTTTCGCGGGTCTGTGGATGCAGCGTATGCTTGACTTGTGAAGGGTTTGCAAGTTTGTCTGAAACTCAATGCAATGTAAATGTGATTGTTTTTATATTCATGAATAGCATTTTTCAGTATCATATTCAGTATCGACTAGGGCATTTTTCAGCGTTTTTCAGTATCATATTCAGCTTCTCTGCATTTTGATATGTACTGGCAATAGAGGCATTATATTCTCTGCAGTATTTACCCTTTCGGTGCCTTGCTAGGGCACAGTTTTATATATTCACTGTTTTATACATCGGTTGAACCCTATACATATTCACTGTTTTATACAACAAACAACATCGGTTGAATATATATTCACGGTTTTATATATTCACTATTTTATACATCGCTTGGGTCGCTGATGATCAGAGACCCAACAATGGGTCTCTCACTGAATTTGCTATTGGAGTTAAGAAACAAAACCAAACCAAAAAGGTAGATTTTTAACCTTGTAAAAGCTCAGCCACATATCACCAAGACAGCCTTAAAGTCCCAGACCACTGTATTTTGCACTTATCAACCGTTTGGAAGCTTCAATAGCATGTGACAAAAAACTGATAAGAACTTTGAGGGAAGTGCAAGAGAACTCTAACACGACATAGCTTAGACAATAAGTCAATGTTTGTACCGTTTATACAAGCAAAATTAAGAGTTAATTATTTATGCATTTTTTTGGGGCTTCTGTCATCTGAGGATTTTTTCTCTGCATTTTTATCTTTTAGTCTAATATTACAAACATTAAATTACAATGACGCCATAAGCAGAAACACTTTTTGAAGGCCACTTAGACCTTAACGCTAATTCAAATAACAGACGTGTCAATGTGGCATTAATAATTATCCATGGAAGATTACAAGAAAAAATGAAGTTAAAAGCTTAACCAATAAAAGATGTGCAGTTATGGGTACCTTCCATAAAGTAAAAATGAAACATGCTTCTTAAAATTAAATGATTTAAATGCAAGCCAGTGGTTGTAAAAGGATAATTATTGATCTGTTAAGGACTGATGCAAAATCCTATGGCAAAACAAGAAAAGCACAACTCGTTCTATAAAGAGATAATCATTTTTAATTGAGGGTCTAAAATTTACATATTATAACTTATTCAGAGACAAACATAGCAAGATGATGTCAAAGGCTTACACTTTTCCACCTAAAGAAAAAGAAAAATGCTAACAACGCCAACAATGATGTAATTTTTTAATCTAAAGAGAATCCATATTATTCTGCACTCACACAACCATTAAGTATTCTATAGTAGACATATAACTGCTAACCTTGGAAAATACCCCCATTCTAAAAATTTAAAAGACTTGCCTTCAGCTGAAAACAACCCACTTGTAATGGGTTGTCCACGTATAATCTTCACCTAATCAACTTTTGAGAGAAGATGGAAACCTTTGTATTTCTATTCCACTTTGTAGGTAAACTAAAATTTACCTTCTCACATCTCTTCCTCTTCCCTTGACTATTGGCATATAATGCAATGTCCTTGATTCTCAAGACACCAACAATCTAAGTATCTTCGGTATTGTCTTCAATGAAATATATCTTGAACCTCTAAACCAATAATTCCACGGATGCATCCTTCAAGATTTGCAACACACTGTATATGGAAAAAGTTCACATCAAGATTTTTTAGATGTTTAAATTATGATTCTTTTAATATAAATTTTGAGTCCATTCCTTCCCTCCATCATATCGAACCAAGACAGCACAAATACAATTGCTATGCTTTCACAAATGAAAAATGACAGAGGTTTTTACTTGACTATCCAGCCAAACATCAGCTGTCTTCAACAACTTTGAATCTTTGTCTTAAAATCTATTACTATTGTTAGATAGTCTTTTTCAACCGTATTGAAATAACTCATCATTTTTACATGTTGGTTGTGTTGTCTATCAAGAGTTTTTATGTTTTGATTGTCTGTATTTATAATTACTTTGTCTATGATTTAGTACTTAAAAATTAACACTAAATATCATTCACTGTCTACCAGATTTTCATTTAATGGTAATCGGTTCTCATAGCAAGATGTAAGTGCACTTAAGAAATATGGGGTGATGTAAGGAATGCATTATAAATGTAGTTATGGAATGATTGAAAATTGAGCGTAATTATGAAATGCAAATGGATAAGCATGGAATATGATGGTATGTACTGATAGACATATGATATAATGTATTGTAATGTATGTCAATGCAATGGACGGCTACAATTTACCGAAATGCAAACATGAAAGGTGGTTACATGATGTGGTGGACTCAGTCGACCATCATGTCACCAGTCCTGCATGTAATCAATATGACAAGGTTCCATTCATAAGTGAACATATAGATCACTCATAGATTGCATCAACTTGTAGTAGCAATCCCCACTATCTCCACCTTTTCCTCTCCAGTTTTAGTTAGTTGAGGACCTCATTTCATTAATTTTGATCCCTCTTGCATCTTTAAATGACCCTTAATTCTAGATGAAATGATTATGCCTCATTTAAAATAAAATAAAAATATCATAATGTATTGTCTCCTCACTTTCCTTCTATTATTTTCATAGTGGCATAGAATTGTATTAACTGATCCTTCTTATACATGTTTTGTGCTTTGATATTGAATTATATATCTGAGAATGTCATTCCAAGATTCTATATAATGTCACATCCTTTCATGCTTTTATTGTTATTATACACCATCTATTTGATAACAAAAAAACTCACCCCTAAACTGTAACATCGTTCAATGCCTTTAATCTATATTTGATCATACATTTATTGTATTGACTTCAATATACCTTGCGATGTGTGAGCTACACTTTTCAATTGTGTATGTATTTCTCATTGTTGTTCTTGTATTAGATTTCATACCACCATACTTCTTGCTGTCCAAACAAACTATTCCAAGAGCGATTTCATTGTATCATTACATTCCTTTGCTATCATCAGTCTTATTGGCTTTGTCTCTGTCTCTAAGTTTGAACACCCACTCAACTGTGTAGTTTTTTGAGTCAAACTCATTGACCCATGATTCATGAGTAGTGGTGATGCTCACAGAGGTGAAGCACCGGGACTTCCCGGTAGGTCCCGGTGCTTCACCTCTGTGAGCATCACCTAGATTCATTCATTCTCATGAGAGATGGGTTCGTGTTGAACCAGTACTCATGAATCATGGGTCAATGAGTTTGACTCAAAAAACTACACAGTTGAATCTTGATAGCAATATCACATACTCATCCACAGTCGTATCCACGAAACAATATAACAGGGAGATTGTGGACCTAACCGAGAATCAAATTGGGTATATAATCGGCCAAAATCGGGTTATCAAAACATATTCCACCTCTTTGGCTGGAAGATACATATTCTCATTTTAGGCCCATATTCAGGTTTTGAGATGATAATATTCAGCAATCATATTCATGAACAGCAGTACCATATCCAGTATCATACAACAGTATCATATTCAGTATCATATTCAATATCATACAGCATTATCATATTCATTATCATATTCAATATCATAAGCATGTTCATATTCAGTATCATATTCATGAACAACAGTATCATATTCAGTATCATACAACAGTATCATATTCAATATCATATTCAGTATCATATTCATGAACAGCAGTATCATATTCATTATCATATTAGTTGGTTGTTGGGTTCGATAATGTCATTTTGATTCAAGTTTTGGTATATCTCTTGATCTTGCTATGATATCTTAAGAAAAGAATGAGGCTTTTCTATGTATGTGGGTATGTTTCTATGTATCTATGTATCTATTTATCTATCTAATTGTTTATATGTATGAACTATCTAACCCTATATATCTATGTATGTAGGTATGTATCTATGTATCCATGTAACTATTTATCTATCTAATTGTATATATATGTACCTATGTACCTTCCATAATGTTTTCTTCAAGCATTATGTCAAGCAGTTGTCATGCATTATACATGATTCCATATTTTGCATCTATACTTATGATCAATTCTCCGAAGCATTTTTTTAAACATCTCAAATGCCTTTGATTGTGATTTTGCAGGAACCCCCATTAAATGTGCATACAAAGAACGTTGTGTAGTCGTCTAATTACAATATTCTCATCAAATGGAATTATATCTATCTCTGTCGTTAGTTCTCACAGAAATACTAGTAATCCATTAACAATGAAAATGATAAGTCTAGTTTAGTCTTTGTCATTTCCATCTTCTGTAAACATATTTCATCCCTAGCCTGTGCCTATTGGGTGTTCATCACATTCTATGAGTTTTTTCTAAGTCAAACAATACATTTGTCATGTTTGCTCTTTTTAATTTGCATATATAATCAACAAACTGGTCCTCTATAAATATCATAATCAATGTATGTGTTTGAGCCGTCATTATTTGAAGGAATATGGAACATTGAAATTCCGATCTACCATGTCTTGGCAACAGGTTCCTCATCTTTCATCGATTAGAGATCTCCATATTGGACAAACATTTTAATTGTCTGGCCAATGACACATTGAATACTCCTCCATTCTCATACTTATTTGTGCAAACATTTTTATTAAATTATCTTGAACTGGTCTAAGTGATTAGGATTTTTCATTATTTGTGAAATAATGTATGGCCTCATCTGCTAAGATAGAATAAAATTATATTTCCACTTTCTACATCATTATTTAAATTAAACAATTTAGATAATATAAATTGTAATATTGGCTTTAAATATGGTCTGGAAAAGTACGTTTTCATGTTTTATAGTCATACCGATAAAAAAAGTGCCTCGATGCTCAAGTGCCATGTCAAAGCATAATGGCTTCTATTATTATCTCGGTCTCCGTTCACATCAAGGTTGGTTAGTCATATAAGCTTACCATTTGAAATTCGGGTTGTGTCTTGGATGCCACATTTCTAGCATCAAATTCAATAAAATGATAAGCTGTAGCCAAAAATGTTTTTAAGAGATACATGCAGCCAGAGTCCTGTTTTGCCTCAAATATGATATGGTCTAAAAACTGAAATCTTTACCTCAAATGTCATAGTCCTATTTTGGTACAGTAAAACTTAAATTCACAGTTTTGGTTCTTGAGTTTATTCTAGGTGTTTGCATAATAGTTTCCATGATAATGACTTGAAGAGCCTATTTGAGTCCTACATTATAATGATCTAGTGAGTCATTATAATGATCTACATTATAATTGTCCTATAGAGCCTATTTGAGTCCTACATTTTAAATATCTCTTTGTCCACTAGTGAGTCCTACATAAAAGTCTACCTGATTTGAGGAAATAACATCTTCTTTCAAACGGTGATCCAAATTGGTATATTTATATGCCTATACCTGCTAGATGTAAATAACTATCTTCTTATTTCAAAATATGTGATGATTTAATAAACATAGGTCTTAACACATATAACAAAAAATAATGATAAGTATGTTTCAATTTAGCATGAGAAGATGAACTCAAAATCAAAAGAAGAAGAATCGTATACAATTGGAGTATAATCTTGAATATCCCTTGTATCTCTATGAAGAATAAAGTTCAAAACTGTTCCACCTTCCTTCTAACTATCATTCCCAATGTCAGTTCATCATCTCTATCGTCCATTCTAGTTTTCTTCCTTAATCTCCTCTCAATTTGATGTGTAATTAGAACATCTCTAGACCACAAAACTTTTTCTTCTTTTAGTATAGTATGTAAAAATTATAATAGTAGAAAAATAGCTATTGAACCAAAACATAAGGCCACATGGTTCTTCTTAGTTTTGATTTCCTTCATATTTTCAATAAACTAATCTTTAATTAGAGTGCACACATCATAATCGTTACCTTTCACCATTTGATATGCCATGAAAAATGTTGTTGCCAAGACTGAATTGTACCGGTTTGTGTATTGGACCTTGTTTCCAACAACTTGAGCTACATATCTAGTCATTGGGTCCTTAAAAGGAATTAATTTCAATGACCTACCATCAAAGATAACACTTGTCAGAGCTATGGCATCGTCAATCTTGACAAACTTAGTCTTTGGTAGCTCACCAATGTCACCCAGTCCAGTAACCCTCTTCATAACTTCCTTGGTCAACAAGTGACAATCGTCTAGCCAAATATAGGTGTCATGAAAGTGACTTATCACCATTCTTACATAATTATCATCTCCACATAAATTTTGAAAATGATTGAACACATCTAGCTTCTTGTCCACCAAAACCTGAAATTCAGGTTTCACATTTCCATCATCGAAGAAATCATTCAAGTTGCAACAGAAAAATGGGAAGAGGCCATAGAATGAGAATAGAAATAACTTAATTGCTCTCTAAGTTTGAACACCCACTCAACTGTGTAGTTTTTTGAGTCAAACTCATTGACCCATGATTCATGAGTAGTGGTGATGCTCACAGAGGTGAAGCACTGGGACTTCCCGGTAGGTCCCAGTGCTTCACCTCTGTGAGCATCACCTAGATTCATTCATTCTCATGGGAGATGGGTTCGTGTTGAACCAGTACTCATGAATCATGGGTCAATGAGTTTGACTCAAAAAACTACACAGTTGAATCGTGATAGCAATATCACATACTCATCCATAGTCGTATCCACGAAACAAGAAATCGTATCGACGAAACAATATAATGGGAAGATTGTGGACCTGTTCGAGAAGATTGCGGACCCGACTGAGAATCAAATTGGGTATATAATCGGCCAAAATCGGGTTATCAAAACATATTCCACCTCTTTGGCTGGAAGATACATATTCTCATTTTAGGCCCATATTCAGGTTTTGAGATGATAATATTCAGCAATCATATTCATGAACAACAGTACCATATGCAGTATCATATAACAGTATCATATTCAGTATCATATTCAATATCATACGGCAATATCATATTCATTATCATATTCAGTATCATAAGCATGTTCATATTCAGTATTGTATTCATGAACAACAGTATCATATTCAGTATCATAAGCATGTTCATATTCAGTATCATATTCATGAACAACAGTATCATATTCAATATCATATTCATTATCATATTCAGTATCATAAGCATGTTCATATTCAGTATCGTATTCATGAACAACAGTATCATATTCAGTATCATACAACAGTATCATATTCAATATCATATTCAGTATCATAAGCATGTTCATATTCAGTATCATATTCATGAACAACAGTATCATATTGAGTATCATAAGCATGTTCATATTCAGTATCATATTCATGAACAACAGTATCATATTCATGAACAGCAGTATCATATTCAGTATCATATTCATGAACAGCAGTATCATATTCATTATCATATTAGTTGGTTGTTAGGTTCAATAATGTCATTTTGATTCAAGTTTTGGTATATCTCTTGATCTTGCTATGATATCTTAAGAAAAGAATGAGGCTTTTCTATGTATGTGGGTATGTTTCTATGTATCTATGTATCTATTTATCTATCTAATTGTTTATATGTATGAACTATCTAACCCTATATATCTATGTATGTAGGTATGTATCTATGTATCTATGTAACTATTTATCTATCTAATTGTTTATATATGTACCTATGTTTTTAGGCCATTGATGGATCCTATTAAGAATATTGACGTTCTAGAACGGGTAGTTGTGGGGACCACATATTCTCAGCTTCTCACAGCTCTGATTGCTTGTGTTGTCGTAGCCACAACAGTGGTGGCCCTAGAATCTAATGCAGATAGGGGTCAACGAAAAAGGAAAGGAAATAATTTCTATAGAATGGTTATTCATTCCAATGACGTGGATTGTCGTGATCAGATTCACATGAGTAGGGGAGCCTTCTTTCGTCTAGCTACTATCCTAAGGCTGAATGGATCCTTGAAAGATACGATACACTTGACATTAGAAGAACAACTTGTGATGTTCCTCCACACCGTTGGCCACAATTTGAGGAACCACAAGATTGCCCACAACTTTGGCCACTCAGGAGAGACAATCAGCCGATACTTCCACAATGTGTTGAGGGCTATCTTAGGACTCCACAAAGATTGCTTTCTACCACCTAGTCCAAACACTCCTCCTGAAATTAGTGGGAACGAACGCTTTGATCCATTCTTCAAGGTAATTGTTGTGTTGTTACATTTTTCTTGTACAGATTTTTATCATTGACGACTGGTTGACATTGCAATTGATGATTGTGTCATATCATATAGGATTGTGTTGGAGCTATTGATGGAACCCATATACCAATCACCGTCGATGTCGACATGCAGGGTAAATATCGTGATAGAAAAGGCAACCTGTCGCAAAATATTATGGGTGTGTGTTCCTTCGATCATAAGTTTCAGTACTGCCTTGCTGGTTGGGAAGGGTCTGCCGCAGATAGTCGTGTTCTAGCTTCAGCTCTATCAAGAGCAGATCCTCTTGTTGTCCCCCCTGGTAAGCCAAATCATAGTTTAATAATATGCTTTATTTATGTAGGAAAATATTTTCACGTTTCACATATTAATAATATACTTTATTTATGTAGGAAAATATTTTCACGTTTCACATATTAATAATATACTTTATTTATGTAGGAAAATATTTTCTAGTGGATGCTGGATATCCCAATGCACCTAGATTTCTTGCTCCTTATCGGTGTACACGCTACCACCTGAAAGAGTTTTCAAGAGAAAATCCAATAAACTCAAAAGAAAAGTTGTTCAACCATCGACACTCCTCTCTTAGAAACTCAATAGAGCGTACATTTGGTATTCTCAAGCAGCGTTTTCCAATCCTGAGGCATGCCACGTCTTATCCTATCATGACACAAGCCCATATTGTATTAGCATGTTGCATACTACACAACTACATTACGGTAGAGGACGGCATTCCACCAGAAATTGACATTGAAGAGGAAGATGATCGTGATGGGGTAGATGTACCAGTGCTAGAGACATATGGGTTGTCTCAGAATGATAGAGACCGTGGGCACAGTTCCGAAATGATATAGCAAGTAGAATGTGGGAAGAGTATAGATCCCGACAATAGTTGTATTGGTTTCCTTTTTCTTGTCTTTTTATCTGCAAGTATTGGACTTGTAATGGTCAATGTGTTTTATTTGAGTAAACTGATGTATGAAGCTACTTTGATAGACATGATGGTTTCCTTTTTCTTGTATTTTTATCTGCAAGTATTGGACTTGTAATGGTCAATGTGTTTTATTTGAGTAAACTGATGTATGAAGCTACTTTGATATACATGATGGTTTCCTTTTTCTTGTATTTTTATCTGCAAGTATTGGACTTGTAATGGTCAATGTGTTTTATTTGAGTAAACTGATGTATGAAGCTACTTTGATTAACAACAATTTGTATACACAGCATGGCTTACACAGAATCATTGATGAATATGAATGAGATTGCTAACACGAGCCAAATATCTTCTTTGTCGAAGAAGATTATGTGGTCAAAGGACATGGAACGAAAGCTTATAGACTTGCTCCTTGAGCAAGTACAACTAGGAAGAAAATGTGATGGAGGCTTCAAAAAAGAAGCCTGGACCGCAATTGAGAGGCGGTTCAATGCTGATTTGAACCTCAGTCTATCCAAGGACAACTTCAAAAACAAGTTGAAAACTTGGAAGCTTGCATATAGAGTCATGAAGGAGCTTCGGAATACAAGCGGTTTAGCTTGGAACGAGGCTGCTCAGTCCATGGATGCTGAGGACAGCGTGTGGGATGAGCTTCTCAAGGTAGGGTAATCTTTCTACTATTTTGATGGAAATAATATTGTCTTCTTTTTAAGTTAATAATGAAAGACAAAGAACCTAATCCATTTATTTATGCCAACATGCAGCGAAGAGAGTTCAAAAATGCAAGAATGTATAAAAAGCAGCCCTTTCAGTACTTCACTGAATTGGGTGTAATTGTTGGTAATGACATGGCTGAAGGAAATGCAGCTACCACGGCCCTTGAGTTTGAAGAAGGGAACCCTTTGGAAGAGCCATTCGATGTGAATGATGAAGAGGACGCTGTACATCTTGATAGTGGTGTTGATTGGGATGACGAGCCTTATAATTCCACTCAGTCCACTGCAACAACAAGTACTAGAGGGACTCCTAGTTCATTAGGCAGAAAGGTGGGAAAGAGGAAGAAGGCAAGTCTGGCTGCTTTGTTGGATTCCATGTTTGAAACAATGAAAAAAATAAAAGAGGGCATGAACAATATTCACCTTGTTAAAATTGATGAATCTAGTCATGAGAATGCTTTGACGGATGCCTATAACGCTCTCAAATCCATGCCTGGATTGAGTAGAGGTGTATTCCTCAAGGTATACGAAACCTTCTTGGGTCAATGTGAAAGAGCCAAATGGTTCTTATTGATGACGGAGGAGGAGAGAAGCGACTGGATTGTAGCCACATATGGTGGTTTATAGTTAATTTAAAGGACATCATTTTGTGATTTTAAATGAGTTGGAAGCCTATAAAAGGCTAAAAAACTGACATGATACTGCTGTTCATTTTGAATATGACATGAAATCTGAATATATGTGTATGCCAACTTTAATTCAATTTTTGCTGAACATGATAGTGAATATGATAGTGCTGTCCATGATCATGATTGCTGAATATGATAGTGCTGTTCATGAATATGATTGCTGAATATGATACTGTTGTTCATGAATATGATTGCTGAATATGATACTGAATATTCAGTATCATATTCAGTATCATAAGCTGAATATAATACTGTTGTTCATGAATATGATTGCTTAATATGATACTGAATATGATACTATTGTTCATGAATATGATTGCTGAATATGATACTGAATATTCAGTATCATAAGCAGTATCATATTCAGTATCATATTTAGTATCATGACATACCATCATATTCCATGCTTATCCATTTGCATTTCATAATTACATTTTCAATCATTCCATAACTACATTTACAATGCTTGTGATTACCATTTTGATCATACTTGTGATTACCATTTTGATCATATATACATGATGATCTTGTTGTGATGTGGCATGATACTTTATGATGATATCTAGTGTATTTTGTGTTCAAGAACATTGATTTTTTTATTATGTTGTTATTGATTTTCAGTGGATTTGTACTTTATCATGTGGATAGATATATATTTAGATTTTTTACTATTATATGCTCATATTGTCACAAAATGATTATTTGAATATTTTAATTTAAATGCAATTGATGAATATGATACTGTTGTTCATGAATATGATTGTTGAATATGATACTGTTGTTCATGAATATGATTGTTGAATATGATACTGAATATGATACTGTTGTTCATGAATATGATTGCCGAATATGATACTGAATATTAAGTATCATATTCAGTATCATAAGCAGTATCATATTCAGTATCAGGACATACCATCATATTCCATGCTTATCCATTTGCATTTCATAATTACGCTCAATTTTCAATTTTCAATATGACATGAAATCTGAATATGTGTATGCCAACTTTAATTCAATTTTTGTTAAACATGATAGTGAATATGATAGTGTTGTCCATGATCATGATTGTTGAATATGATATTGTTGTTCATGAATATGATTGCTGAATATGATACTGAATATGATACATATATTTAGATTTCATGTCATATTGAAAATTGAAAATTGAGCGTAATTATGAAATGCAAATGGATAAGCATGGAATATGATGGTATGTCCTGATACTGAATATGATACTGCTTATGATACTGAATATGATAATGAATATTCAGTATCATAAGCAGTATCATATTCAGTATCAGGACATACTGAATATGATACTGCTTATGATACTGAATACTGAATATGATACTGCTTATGATACTGAATATTCAGTATCATATTCAGTATCATAAGCAGTATCATATTCAGTATCAGGACATACCATCATATTCCATGCTTATCCATTTGCATTTGTCCTGATACTGAATATGATACTGCTTATGATACTGAATATTCAGTATCATAAGCAGTATCATATTCAGTATCAGGACATACCATCATATTCCATGCTTATCCATTTGCATTTCATAATTACGCTCAATTTTCAATTTTCAATATGACATGAAATCTGAATATATGTGTATGCCAACTTTAATTCAATTTTTGCTGAACATGATAGTGAATATGATAGTGTTGTCCATGATCATGATTGCTGAATATGATACTGAATATGATACTATTGCTCATGAATATGATACTAAATATGATACTATTGTTCATGAATATGATTGCTGAATATGATACATATATTCAGATTTCATGTCATATTGAAAATTGAAAATTGAGCGTAATTATGAAATGCAAATGGATAAGCATGGAATATGATGGTATGTCCTGATACTAAATATGATACTGCTTATGATACTGAATATGATACTGAATATTCAGTATCATAAGCAGTATCATATTCAGTATCAGGACATACCATCATATTCCATGCTTATCCATTTGCATTTCATAATTATGCTCAATTTTCAATTTTCAATATGACATGAAATCTGAATATATGTGTATGCCAACTTTAATTCAATTTTTGCTGAACATGATAGTGAATATGATAGTGTTGTCCATGATCATGATTTCTGAATATGATACTGAATATGATATTGTTGCTCATGAATATGATACTAAATATGATACTATTGTTCATGAATATGATTGCTGAATATGATACATATATTCAGATTTCATGGCATATTGAAAATTGAAAATTGAGCGTAATTATGAAATGCAAATAGATAAGCATGGAATATGATGGTATGTCCTGATACTAAATATGATACTGAATATTCAGTATCATATTCAGCAATCATATTCATGAACAACAGTATCATATTCAGTATCATATTCAGCAATCATATTCATGAACAACAGTATCATATTCAACAATCATGATCATGGACAACACTATCATATTCACTATCATGTTCAGCAAAAATTGAATTAAAGTTGGCATACACATAAATTCAGATTTCATGTCATATTGAAAATTAAAAATTGAGCGTAATTATGAAATGCAAATGGATAAGCATGGAATATGATGGTATGTCCTGATACTGAATATGATACTGCTTATGATACTGAATATGATACTGTTGTTCATGAATATGATTGCTGAATATGATACTGCTTATGATACTGAATATGATACTGTTGTTCATGAATATGATTGCTGAATATGATACTGAATATTCAGTATCATATTCGGTATCATAAGCAGTATCATATTCAGTATCATAAGCTGAATATGATACTGAATATGATACTGTTGTTCATGAATATGATTGCTGAATATGATACTGACTATTCAGTATCATAAGCTGATTATGATACTGAATATGATATTGTTGTTCATGAATATGATTGCTGAATATGATACTGAATATTCAGTATCATATTCAGTATCATAAGCAGTATCATATTCAGTATCATAAGCTGAATATGATACTGAATATGATATTGTTGTTCATTTGCATTACAAAATATAGTTTTATGAGAAATGGAGGCATTGGATATTTATGTTGGAGCCACTGGTAAGTACCCGCCGGTATTTTTATTGTGTTAATTTCTTGGATCCATGCCAAGATTATTTTGTGTTGCTAGTGATTATGTTGGCTTTCACAGAGTGTGCTTGTCATTTTATACTTCATTTTATATAGTGCTCGTCTTCCTCTCCATTATTTTGTGTTGCTAGTGATTATGTTGGCTTTCACAGAGTGTGCTTGTCATTTTATACTTCATTTTATATAGTGTTTGTCTTTCTCTACATTTTTTTATTTTTCTCTCCAGTTTTAGGAAGCCTTGTTTCTCTCGTCTTTTGAATTTAGAGTGCTTTCAGACATATTAGCTTGCATTTGTTAGTGTTGTTGCTTTTTTTAAGTGGAATACACGAAGGAGTACCACATGATGAATGCTTCATTTAATGTATTGTTAAGGTGTAGTCTCTTAACTATCCATTTCTAGTTCTTCAGACATGATTTTATAAATGTGTTTTGGTAGACGACTGTATTGTTCATGATTTTGTATGTATTAACCATCTTGTTATTATTGTTGCGTTATGAAATTAAGTTTAATAATTCTACTTTGTTTAATGCTCTATTTCATCTTCAATTTCTTTTCATTTTTCATTCATTTTAAAAAAACACGTGATAGGTATAGAAATAGAAATGGATAGTTTTGAGACTACACGTATGATAAAGTGAGACTACACATATGCTGACATTAAATATGTTTGAAATAGCTTCTGGATTTGATTTTGTAGATATTTTATGGTCACACTCTATGATCCTTCATCGGGATGGAAGAGATAAAAATGACTGAAAAAAAATTCCATCATTTTGGTCTATTGCAATCATTTTGGTCTCAAACTATCTATTGCAATCCCGATGATGAATCACAGAGTGTGATCCAAAACTATCTACACAATCGAATCAAGAAGGTATTTCAAACATCGATGCAAAAAATATCCACATATGCTGATAAAAAAATGAGCTGTCTGATGATTGTTTACTGTTCATGTTTGTAAACGGTCAAAATTTTTGATGGTACTCCTTGGTGTATTCCATTTAAAAATGAACAAGTTTTAGTTTTTCTATCATGTTTACTTTGTAGATGCAGGATTGATCATCGAATGTGGGGCATAAGGGCATAGACCATGGATCTACTTGCATTTTCTTATTTAACGGTGTGTTTTCACACCACCAACCAGTTCATGGATATTGTTATATCTGATGCTATAGTTGTGTCATTATATTTTTTGTATAACTTTTTCAATTTGTACTCATAAAATATAGTCATGTTGTTATAGCGAACAAAATTAGTATGAATGAACAAATTTTTGCTTGATATAGTGCTGATGGCTACGAGGAATGCTCCTATGTGTGACTGCGGTGATGGATTGCGTTGTGTGTTGAAGAAGTCACAAACAGAGGACAATCCAGGTCGTAAATTTTGGGGTTGTAAAAACTTCTATAAGGTTGTTAATTGCACAATATTTAAATATTTACAAATAATAAATATTAGTCATTATAGCGAGACTAACTTAGATTTGTATTGTAGGATGGAGGTGGATGCGGTTACTTCCGATGGGTCAATGACACCCCGTCATTGTCTACATCATCAGTACGTTCTACACACAGACCTGTTGTAGATGACGAGTGCAAGAATTGCAAAAGACTCGAGAAAACTATGGCAAAAGCGGAGGCTACATCTAAAGCTGAAATCTTGTTTTTACGGAATCTTCTTTGTGCAACAATCATACTATTTAGTTTGATCATCGTACTACTTAGTTTGATCATTTTTTGGAGATAGATATATATGTGGACTAGATGACTTATTTATATTTTGATGTGATATGAGCAATGTTATAATTATTTTTTTTGTTATAATATTGTTTATGATAATGTATAAAATTATTAAAAAAAGATAAGTTTACTGTTCAATATTGTTTTTGTTAATGTATAATATATTTTTATTTTTTTGTTAATGTATTGAAAAAAATATATTAAATTTTGTTAAAGTTAAGTTTATTGTTTTTTGTTAATGTATAATATTGTTTATTTTTGTTGTTATGATATTGAAAAAAATATATTAAATTTTGTTTATGATTTACTACATAAAAATATAAATTAATATAAAAAAACTATACATAAAGAATGGACCAAAATAATAAATGTATAAAATTATTTAAGTTTTCTATTCACAAAATTGGAAAAAATATATTAAATTTTATTTATGATTTAGTACATAAAAATATAAATTAATATAAAAAAACTATACATAAAAAATGGACTAAAATAATAAAATATCAAATTAAAAATTAAATTCTAATTCCAATTTAAAATGTAGAACCAAACAGAAAAGATGAATTTCTATCTTCCAATTCCAATTTGAAATTGCAAACCAAACACATAAAGAGGAATTTCTATCTTCCAATTCCAATTTTGAAAATGGCAACCAAACGCAGAAGATGGATTGTCTCATCCATCTTCCGGGTCAACCAAACGGTCCAAAACATATTCCAAATATACAAAATCAGAATATCAAAACCTTATTATGAGATAATCAGGTTTTGGGCCAAATTCCAATTCCACAAACAAACGGGGCCTTAGATTATGCCACATGTATTCTACATCATTGTTAATACGCTAATTAACATTAATTATGTCATTTGTGAGTTTTTCTACAAATGCATTTTAGTTGCTATCACAACACATTGACCCAACATATATGATGCACCATGAAACCCACAACATCATTATCATATGCAAATCATTATGCCTACTACATTGCATATTGTAATTTCACCGCATATTATCATAATCAAGTTTGTAGACAAACTCTTTCTACAAGGACTCAGCAAATAAATATTTTCCAAGTCCTAACATTCTCCCACTTGATGTTTATTGTAGGGGAGAGTGCAATATTCAACTCGAGAAATTAGTCTCATAGTTGAGAGTGATATAAGCCCATCTTATCCTTATACCACATAAACTTCACAATAATTATATATTTTGGTGAAGAATTTATAGTGTTTACTTTGCTATCAATTTTCTCCATCTAGACTTTCCTGCACTCAACTATTTTCCTACAAAATGACACTACACATTGAAGTGCTTGGTTAGAGAATGTTAAACAAGTTTCTCAACTAGACAAATTGCACTTTATGAATCAAATTTCACCATCGTTAGACTCACAATACCAATATAGCAACTTAATCTCTTCAACCATATGGCTTCCTTAAAACATGTGCTATAGCCATATATCTTGCCTTAATTGTTGATATGTCAACCATTTGATGCATTTTGCTCATCCAACTTACTACTCCCTCAAACAAAATAAACACATATGTGCTTTAGACCCTTGGTTATTGAGATGTCCAACCTAATCTAGATCAACAAATCCTTATACTCACAACCAATCCCTAGGTACTCAACACTTGGCCCACATTGTTAATACAATGACACATCAAGCAATAACCTAAAGTGCCTTCCAAGTACTTGAACACCCTCTTCACATGTATTGAATTCTCTTTAATTGATTTTGTCATTGAATTACATTGAGCTCCCAATGCTTGGGCTATGTTTAGTGGAGATCATAGTATACATGAAGTTTCCTATCATACTACATTGTTCCATACTTAGCTTTGTGTCAATTGGAAGGGATGAATTTATTGGTTTATTGTCTTGTATTATTGTCTAGAGATACTTTCTTTGCCTTAGCAAAAATTTCCTATTCTCGTTATCCTTGTATATTTCCCTACTGAGAATGTATTGGATAGTGTTGTGATGTTTTCACGCATCGCCCCATAGCAAATGGAGACCCCTAGTTTTTTTTAGGTTGGTGGTTTACAGGTCTTAGTGTTAATCTCTAGTCTCTTACCTCTGCAAATGGGTCAAGTCATGTGTTGTCAATCAGGTCCAAGGATGTTGTCAAGACAATACTACAATATTTCAGCTAAGAAGAGTGGACAAGGCACCCTCATAGTGTTATGGCCAAGTGTCGGTCTTCAACTTAGTGCTAACTTGGCTGGATGAGTATTCTGATGTTACAAATGTGTTCAAACAAGCAAAGGGAGAAATAATGCAAAATTTCAGGACCAATTCTAACAACTTCCTATTTTTGGAAATTTTCTTTTTCATAGTCCTTTTTTTTTGCTTTTTCTATTTTTAGAAAGTTTTGGTTTTAGCATTTCTAGGCCAATTTGAGAAACACCTATTTTTAGAAAGTTTTTTTTTGGAAACTGATTTTTTTGAAGAAACACAAGTATTCGAGGCTGGGCAAATGGACAAAATAGCTAAAAAGAGTTTCCTTTCAACTAGTCAAATCAACATGTTAAGAAAGAAGTGATTTCCTCAACAAGTTCTTGAAAACCCTAAGTGTTGAAATTTGATGTGAGAAACTAAAGAGGTATCAAGAGGTGATTTCCTCAACAAATGCTTAAAAACATAAGTGTTAAAAGTTAATATGAGAAAGATGGAAGGAAAATGACATATGGGTTTGAACTTTCTAAGAGGTCAAAGAAAGAAAACGAATAAAAGCAAAGCCAAATCGCACCTTGTATTACCTCGAAAAGTTTGGCCAAGTTTTGAGTTTTTTGCTTTAATTACACATTAACATCTTGCTTTCACAAACACATCAATCATAGGGGAAATCTCTAACTAGATAAATTCAAAGATGAGTTGCTTATTCAGAGAGAGACAATAAAGCATTTTTTTTAAAGTTCTTTTTAATTTTTTTGAGGAAAAGGAAAATAAAACAAAAAAATGTTCAAAAAGCAAACATCAATTAATTTCGAACAATTGGATTAATTAAATAAAAAAATATCTACTATGTTAGATAATGTGTTTAATGAATTTCCATGGTTCATACTTTTTGTGTCTTGTTGATTTTAAGTTGTAGTGTAAAGTTAGCATAAGCCGATGGATGCTTAACTTCAATCATTAAATGTACATTGTTTGTTATGATGGTGTTAATTATGATATAAAAATTCTTTGCATAACCCTAAGAAGATTGCACCAGTTCTTGTCGAGTTGCAGTTAATCTTGGCGAAGCAGAACTCAATTATTTTGAAATTTGTCCATTGGAACATTATCCATTGATATCATTGTCCTTAGGAGTAGATTTAGATCCTTCTAACCCTTTTCCTTTAAATTTTAGTTTATTTCAGTGTGTCCATACAAAGAAGCATCACAAGATTGCAATATTCAATGAAGAAGTTCCAGCCAACATTGCAAAAGAAGGTTGTTTTTCCAAGCGATGGCTGTACATGGAAGGCCGCCCTCTCGCCCAAATTTTTCAAATGCAGATGCTTTGCCTGCGCTGCAATTTGGGTTGGGGCTAGGGGTTTCTCAGGGTTCCAGGGAGAAGAGTGCTTTCCCCGCTCTGTTGATGCAGGGGCATTCTTGGTCCTCGATGAATCTGCATGGTGGTGTATTTCTTGGCCAGTGTTACTCGGTTGCAGCCTTAACCGATGGTCTCAGTTATTGAAGGAAGCTCGGTCGCTGAAGGAACTCGGTGAGACTTCTTGTGCTCGATGGAACTGATGCTCGGTAATGCCTACGTTGCTTGGTGTTGCTTAGCTTGGTCGGTTGTTTCACTGGTGCTCAGTTGTTTCTCTGGCACTCGGTAGTTCTTGTTTACCGATTGGAGTTTTGTGTGATTTGTTGGGCCGACTTGGTGCATTTATTGTTGGTAGTTTTTGTTACAGGCTGACATGTTGGATTTATTTATTGTAAGGCTATTTGAGAGCTGACTTGTATTGCATTTAATGTTTGTTAGGAGGAGTTAATGGTTTCATCCAGCCGACTTGTGGCTAATGACTAGTATTTAAGGAGTGTTTTGGGTAGTTGATTAGGCATGACTTAGAGAGATCATGAAAAGGAGATCTGAGGGTAGCAGATAAGCGAAGTTGTGGAAAAGTTCCTTTGGGATCTTGCAGATCAGATTGTTATCTGATAGTTTGTAATAGCAGAGCTAGTGGTTTGCACACTTGGAGAAAAGAAGATTGCTTGGTGGCTTGCGAGCACAAGTTCAGATCTGCCTTAGGGTTTCCATCAATTGTTGATAGTTTTCAGAGCTGAACTAGCTGGTGTTGTATTGGATCTTGATGATCTTGCAGAATTATTTCTGACTGTAATTGGCCCTAACCTGGAAGGCCTTACAGTCAAGCATGTTAATGAAAATCTGTTGAAACAATTGTTGTGTTGTGTATTTTCATTGTGTTGTTTTGAAGTTGCAAGGTTTGGACTATTCTTAATTGGATCCACCATCCCTTGGCTACATCAGGTGGTATTAGAGTTGAGTTGATCTTGTGGAGCGAAGGTTGACCTAGCAAGGCTGATCTTGCGAAGTTAATCTTATTGGTGAAGAGATTGTATGATTTGAGTTGTAGATCCGGAGCACTGAACTTGTGGAATCTTGACCTAGTTGTTTGTAAGGTGGCAGGCTAATTTGACTTGCATACAACTTGGAGGTTGTCACAAGGTGGTTGGTGTAGGGTTTGTTGTAGAGGGTTTCTCTTATCTTTAAGGATGCCTCCGAGAAGACTGGACCCTAGAGTAATTGCAGACCTCTGTGATACTGTGGAATCTAGGATTACAGAGAAGGTGAAATCAGATTTCAGATCTGAGATGGAGTTGATGAAGAATGACATGGTCGCCGAGATCACGAGAGTTGTTGCTGGTGTACCTCGGAATGTTGGTACTGAAGATGGTTATGAGGAAGTTGTTGATGACTTTGAACCTGTTGGATCTAGTGGTGATGACCGGAGGGATAGATATGGTGAAGACAGAACTGCTTGGTTGCCTAGATCTGGAGCTCGGTTAAGTAATAGTTACCGAATGGAAGTTTCTACTTTCTCTGGTACTTTGAAGCCCGAGAATTTGATTGACTGGGTTGGTGAACTTGAAGATTTCTTTGAGCTAGAAGAAATTGAAGATCCTCTTCAGGTGAGATTAGCACAGACAAAATTGAAAGGACATGTTGCTCTTTGGTGGAAAGAATTACAAAGAGATAGAGAAGATGAAGGTGAAATGAAGATCAATCGGTGGAGGTTGATGGTGACTAAGTTGAAAGCTAAGTTCATATCTGCTGATTATGAGCTTGACTTGTTTAAGAAGTTGTAGAATTTGAAACAAAAGGATTTGTCTATTGAAGATTATACCGAGGAGTTCTACAAACTTTACTATTCGGTCTGGACACAGAGAGCTTGATAAGGAAAAGGTAGCTCGGTATGTGAATGGTTTGAGATTCAATATTCAGGATGAGCTTGGTATGCTGAAGATTGATTCCGTTGAAGATGCTTATCAATATGCTATGAAGGTAGAAGATAAGTTGAAGAGGAAACAACATAGTAATCCCCGAGGGAAGGAAAAGATTGATCACTCGGTGAAGGATAAACCGATGATTGCAGAAGATGAACAGAAACTTGTAAAACCGAAGAAGAAGACAAGTAGAGTTATCTTTAAGGGTACTTTCTATAACTATGGTGAGGAAGGACACCGTTCTTTTGAGTGCACACAAAAGAAGCTTGGTGACCGACGGACTGCTATGGTGAATGAAAATGTTGAGAATGAACCTGAATCTGAGAACTTGCTACTTCGGTGAACATTACTCGATACAAAGAAGGAACCTTGTCAGAGGAGTAACTTGTTCAGGACTCGATGCAAGTTGAGAGGTAAAATTTGTGATGTTATTGTTGACAGTGGTAGTACTGATAACCTTGTTGCTGAGGACATGGTTCAGAAACTTGGTTTGAATAGAATGAGACATCCACATCCTTACAGGATTGGCTGGTTGCAAGATGATCATGCTCTAGAAGTAAGAGAACAATGCTTTATTGATATTCAGATTGGCCAGTATAAGGATCTTGTGTTATGTGATATTGTGAAGATGAATAGTTGTCATATATTGCTCGGTAGACCTTGGCAATATGATTGTAGAGCTATGTATGATTGTGTGAAGAATGTGTTTACTGTTGAGAAGGATGACAGGAAGTTTTCCCTGATACCTTTGCTGGATACAACACTCAGTAGGAGAAGTCTGAGTATTGGTAGCTGAGTTGTGTTGGTAGATCCTGAGAGAATGAATGATCAGTTTGGAGAACAGACATATGTGTTATCAATGAAAGACTTGAAGAGACAGAGGAAGCTGAAGTGGAAGAGTATGCGAAGTGAAAAGGTGGAGGACTTCTATGTGAAGAACCAGTTCAGGGTTTATGTGCTGAATCTTGGAAGATGTTCTTCTCACATATGAACATCTTTTCGAACCTAGGGTGTCTCATGCAGGGGCATTCTTGGTCCTCGATGAATCTGCATGGTGGTGTGTTTCTTGGCCGGTGTTACTCGGTTATAGCCTTAACTAATGGTCTTGGTTATTAAAGGAAGCTTGGTTGCTGAAGGAACTCAATGAGACTTCTTGTGCTCGGTGGAACTGATGCTCGGTAATGCCTGCGTTGCTCAGTGTTGCTTAGCTTGGTCAGTTGTTTCACTGGTGCTCAGTTGTTTCTCTGGCGCTTGATAGTTTTGGTTTACCGACTGGAGTTCTGTGTGATTTGTTGGGCCAACTTGGTGCATTTATTGTTGGTAGTTGTTACAGGCCGACATGTTGGATTTATTTATTGTAAGGCTATTTGAGAGCCAACTTGTATTGCATTTAATGTTTGTTAGGAGGAGTTAATGGTTTCATCCAGCTGATTTGTGGCTGATGACTAGTATTTAAGGAGTGTTTTGGGTAGTTGTTTAGGAATGACTTAGAGAGATCATGAAAAGGAGATCTGAGGGTAGCAGATAAGCGAAGTTGTGGAAAAGTTCATGTGGGATCTTGCAGATCAGATTGTTATCTGATAGTTTGTAATAGCAGAGCTAGTGGTTTGCACACTTGGAGACAAGAAGATTGCTTGGTGGCTTGTAAGCACAAGTTCAGATCTGCCTTAGGGTTTCCATCAGTTGCTAATAGTTTTCAGAGCTGAACTAGCTGGTGTTGTATTGGATCTTGATGATCTTCCAGAATTGTTTCTGATTGTAATTGGCCCTAACCCAGAAGGTCTTACAGCCGGGCATGTTAATGAAAATCTATTGAAACAATTGTTGTGTTGTGTATTTCTGATGTGTTGTTCTGAAGCTGTAAGGTTTGGACTGTTCTTAATTGGATCCACCATCCCTTGGCTGCGTCATCTACCCTCTCTGGCTCTGACTGTTGACACCTCATCTGGTACCTATTTAAAGTCATCTGCATCCGCCTCTATCGGGGGTCTTGGAGGTTTGAAGTCCACATTGGGTGTCTCTGGTGATGCCTCTCTATCACCGATCCCCTCCCTTGTCTTTGGGGTTGGAGGTGTTGCTTCTCCTACTACTCCTTCGGCCTCTCCTTGGTCTTTTGTTGAGAATGCTCCCAGGGCTGCTGGTAGGCAGCTTCACGAGGCGGTGTCCTTTGCCAAGGTAGTCTCCATGACTGGTGATGGGATAGGTCGTAAGGTTGCAACTGGTGTTGTTGGTTCAATGTCTCCTGTTGCCCTTGTTCCTGTGTGCAACCTCCTTTCTTTTAAGCTATCTTCTAAGGCTGAAGGGGATTTGGTGAACAACACAAACATTTTCAAGGCTCATGGTTTGATATGCCGCTTTTGGGGCTTTTGGCCTAGCCTTCCTCAACTACATGATTGGGTTTCCCAAGAATGGGAACCACTCTTGTCTGATACTGTCCATATTTTTCCTATGGAAAAAGGGTTCTTCATAGCTAAGTTTGATAAGGCTGAGGATAGAACAAAGATTTTGTGTGATCATTTTTTTAGCTGGGAGAAGGAAAAATTTATGCTTATGCTTAAGCCATGGCACCCTGATTTTAATCCTTCCACTAAAGTCTTTAGTAAAATCCCTATTTGGGTTAGGCTTCCTAATCTCCCTCTTCATCTTTGACTAGATTATATTCTGGAGGAAGTGGGTGAGGCTTTGGGGGATTTTTTAATGTTGGATCATGATTCATTTAATATTTATCATTCCATTGTGGCCCATCTTTTGGTTGATCTTGACATTTTGTAGGGTCTTCCAGATAAAATTAGGATAGTTTCTTCTGTGGGATCTTGGATTCAGCAGCTTGACTATGAAGGCATTCCTTTTAGATGTCGTAAATGCTTTAAAACTGGTCACATTTCTTCTCATTGTTGTTTGGATACCAAGAAAAAGAAATCTGCTCCCTCTTGGTGGAAGGGAGCTTCAACCTAGCATTATACTGTCAAGAAGATTCCCTCACAACCAAGGAAGGTGGATGATCCTATTTTAGGTGACCGACTTCTTCTGTTGTGGTGGAAGGTTTGTGCCCTACTGCTTCTTCTCTTTCGTTAGCTGGTATTGCCCCTACTCATTCTCCTGTTGTTCCTGCTCAACTTCTGTGCTGGAGGAAGTTGTTTTTCCTCATGTTGGTTCTGTTCCAGCCCCTTCTGTGCTGGAGGGAATTGGCCCCCTAGCTGGCAGTTCTGAGGATGTTGCTCCTATTGTCCATGCTAGTGTTTTTGCATTAGTTGGTTCTGTTGTTGTTGATCCTCTATTAATTAGTCATTTGGTTGTGACTAACACTAGTCCTTTGTTGGAGGATTTGCTGGCTGTTAAACCTATATTGGTTGTTGGCTTGAATTCGATGCACTGGAAGGAAAATGCTGCTAGTGTTGAAGAAGGGTGGTTCACTGTTAAAGGTAAACATCTTAAGAGATCCTCCTCTTCCTTTGATGTGACTCTTTGATCCCATAAGAAGGGTTCAATAGGCTAGTTCTCTTTCTTTTGCTGTTGTTCTCCTCTAGTTTATCTTTCGTAGCAGTTTGGAGTGTTTTTTTGTTGGACTGCTTTCTTTTGCAGTGTTTTTTTGTTATGGTTCTTGGGGTGTTTGGTCTTGTTTTGATTGGACTGTTGTATCTAAAGGAACTCTTATTGTTTTATCCTAAGTTCTGACTTTGTAAAGGGTTTCCTCCCTTCAAAACCCGTTGTTACCTTAATCAAAAACATTGCAAAAGAAGGGAAGAAAAATTCAAACGTAAGTTCCTTTGTGTTACCAACATATCACAATGACCATTGAGCTTATCCACATTCAAGACCTGACATAAAAGAACCTTGGAGTCACTTGTATGATATTTTGCAATCTTAGCATATACATGTTTTTTTTCAAGAGAGGATAAGATACTTTTTTTTCTCAAGAGAGGATAAGATACTTTTTTTTCTCAAGAGAGGATAAGATACTTTTTTTCTCAAGAGAGGATAAGCTATTGATATTTTATTTTGCGTTGGTGTGGTCACAAAATGCTCACCAACAAATAGCTCCCAATTTTTTTTGTTTTTGATCGATGATTGCTTTTGAATAGAGCTTTGAACTATTGGGGCCATAAGGAGGGGCCACATCCCCAAGATCAAGTGAGGCATTAATACCTCCCCAATTGAAATTTGTGGGTTACTTCTTCCTCTCTTCTCCCCTTCCTCTCTTCAGCTTCCTTTTCTTTTTCCTCACCACCTCTCTTGTTGTCGCCATTTGTCCTCCATCCTTCGTCCTTTGTCAAACACCTTCCCCTCCTCCTCCTCTCCTCCTACCAAGGACACAATATCAACTGTACTGTCCTAAAAAGCTAGCACCCATTTATTTGTAATCTCTAGGACCTATTAGGCCTCATTTTAGTGATTTCTGAGATCTAAATGTGTTTATGCTTGATTTCCCGCTCCTCTTTTCCTCCCTCCCCGAAACTCTTCCCAAACCCCAAGACCATTTTCAGAAATTTGCCTCTTTGAGACTAGGTCGAAGTCGGCCTTGTCTTGAGGACATGGTCAAATTCAACATTGTCCTCAGGAGGTCAATTTTTAATGGGCTCTGGGCCTGACACGGGGATGTTTCTTTTCCCTCTCTTAATCATGGTCGACCTGTCAATTTTGAACCCCGAAATGAGTATAAACGGACATGTAAGCTCCTCATTTTGACATCCATCTTCATGCAATCAAATCTATGTGCAAGCAATTATTGGTGATCTCAAGTGCTCTTTTGGATTCAAGATTTGAAAGTAAGGCTCCTAATTCAAGATCTCCAAGTCTTATTCCATTCAAGATCCATTCAAAGGCAATCTTCTCTCATTGATGCAAGTTTCTCTCTTTCATGATGGCCAAGTAGAGGAATTCAGAAGCAAGCAAGAAGATCCACATCCCTTCTTCTCCATTGAAGTGATCAAGCATACATTCATTCAAGATTTAGGATTTGGCAAGTGTAGACCAATTGCATTTGTGAGGACATCCTTGATTCTACAACACATCTCAAGAAATCATACATCTTCATGGGTTTATTGGATCCTAACATCCATCCATGAGGGTTTTACAAGCAAGGTGAATACTTACATTTGTCTTGTTTTACATACTTTCCTTATTTCATTTCAAGACTAATTCCTATATAGGGGCTTGACCAAGGCAAACCCCTTTCCACAACAATTTTCCCTTTTTTCTTGTGTGCATGAACAAGTGACAAAGTTATAGATTCAAATTTTCAGAGTTTTGGAACTAGTGATTGATCCTTTATAGAATTCAACAATATTTGTGATTCTAAGACTAGGTTGAATTGGATCCCAAGTCGGTATTTTCCTATGACCCTACAATTTTCACAGTTGGGAGTTACAAGTCTCAAAGTTCAAGATCCAAAATGGTTTTAAATTCTGACAGTTTTTCGATAGGTTTTTCCATATCTGAAGCTTACTTGTCCTCTCCTAGCCCCCAAGGTGAGTACATTATTCTCATTTTCCTTTAGCACTTACTTTGGTACATTAGATCTGATATCATATATTGTTGATTATCATTTCCTTTGTCATTACATAAGTGTTTGTCATACTTTACATTTTATACATATACATTTCTGTCTGTACAAGGAAGACCCCAAAATCACCCCTTTCGCTAGATCATGCATTAACATCCCTTCATCTTTTTGGGTTGTGCTAATCAGATTTGGCCTAAGGGTGATTTTTGTATTCCAATGTATATGGGAAGTGGGGATCTACCCTTGATAACTATTTCCCATATCATATTTTGGTGAACCCGACTTAGGACATTTCCTCTTTTGATCTTGGTGTTAGATTTCGTTTGCATGCTTGTAGGTTCACCTCCATATCAAATTTTGGTGAACCCGACTCATAGCATTTCCATTTTTATTTTGGTATTAGATTTCCTTTTCTATCTAGATCTACTTTATTACATTGTATGCATCTAGTTAGATCTCCTTTGCATTGCTATTACATATCTAGACCTACTTTGTATGCATTGTGTTATTCACTATTTGCATTACATCTTTGCTACATGGTATGCATTTTAGATCCATAGTTTCATACTTCACAATTACATGCTTAAATTTGATAGTTGAATTTGGTTGATTTGCATATTTATTTCAAATTGCATTTCATCTCTCTTTCCTTTCATTCCCTTGTGTATGAGCTTTATCACTTTGAGTCCAACCTATAGCATTCTAGTTAGAAGAAGTCGTAGACTTATGGGTTCCTTTGATCCCAAACCCCCTTCTTTCCTAGGAATCTTGATGAGACCAACATGAATCTTAATGATCCTAATCCTATCACAGAGAACAAATCTTCTCATTCTTCCCATGATGAAGATGAAGCATTAAGAGTTCTTCCTTCTCAAGTCCAAAAATGTTCCCATGATTTTGAAGAGTTTCCGCAATGGCTAGCTCAAGAGAACCATAATCCCGAAGCCCTTTCTGTTGTACAAGACATAAAAAAAACTTATTCATCATGATGAACATGGTATTAACCTCTTGCATAACCTTTCTCATCTTATTGAATCCAATGTCAAACCCATTATAAATGTGCTCAAGATTTAGGATTTGTTCCACCTACTACAAATGTTGAAACCTCTTTGCCTATCTCTACTTCCATTCCTAGTGTCTCCACTTATGCTCCACCTCTCATTACAACTTCTATCTGTACACACTAAAATATGCACTTCTATGAACCATTACATGCAAGGTTGTTCAAGAATGAGGCCTCACAAAGTGGCTCATAGCTCTCTATGCATGGAGTTGCAAGGGACTATGATGTATTTGCTCTCAGCTAGAGCTACAAGCTTGTGACCTTGCTAGTCAATCACACAATGAGAGATTCAAGTGAGGACAAGGGAAAGAGTGCCAATATCCTCAAGAATCAAATATGCAATGCAATGCAAATCTAAATGATGATGCAATCTAAGCTATGAAAGGAAAGTACAAACTATGCTATGAAAGGAAAGAACAAGTATTACCAAGCCTTCCTATTTAAGCTATGTGAGATTAATCTATTGCATAAAAGGAAATCTACACTAAGAATGCTATGATCATGCAACTAAGAAAGGAAATATGCAACTACAATGAAATGCAACAAGTCTTCAATGTCTTCAAACTCCAAATGCACCTAAACCCTGCAGCATAACATTAGCATAAAACATGGTATGCAAATGAAGGAGAGAGCTCTCCTTTTATAAGAAATGAGGTGAAATGGACCATTGAGATTAAGAGGCAAAAAGTCTTAATCAGCGGTGGAGCTTGAAAAAGGAGCAATCCATGTGCACACATATTCTCCAATAGGAAAATAAGAGTTGACTTTATGTCCATATGAGACAAAAAGTGCTTTTTTCTTTTTTGTAAAATAGGAATAATGCTTTATTTGTGCAACTTAGGATAAGAGGAAAGTGGGGGCTTTTTTATTTAATCAAAAGGGGAGGAAATATTCTTTTTAATCAAATAAAGACTTAGGATAAATGGTTAGCCCAAGGATAAAAATCCAACATATGATCGAAATTAGGATTTGATCAAGAAATTGATATTGTTGAAAATATTGATTATTGATAAAACTGATTCAGGATTGATAAATCAAATAAATGGGGCCCAAAGTCTAGGTGACCATTTTAGGGTGTATACATTTGCCCCTCTTTGACTAATGTGTGATCGATTTGGGAACACATGTAGTCAAAGAATGAAGTTGCAATGTGAGATCGATTTGGGATCACCAAACAACTCAGATATGAGGTTGATTCGGGATCACATCCGGACAAACATGGACAAAGGCCTTTGAACATGAGGTCGATTCGGGATCACATTCAAAGTAAGAGATAAGAATCTCAAATTTGAGCGACAGCTCACAAAAGATGTCTGAATCAGGAAAATCAAGTAGTTGGGGATGAGAATCCCATAAATACTGCCCCCTCGGAATCGAAATCGAAATCAGGTAGAGAGGAGAACAGTGAATTGATAAGGTTGATCAAATCATAATAAAATCACAATCGAAGGTAAGGGTCAAATAGGTTAACCATTAGGCAATAAAACATGCCCCAGCCTGACTGAAAAGATGTAGTCAAATGTGAGAAATGAGGGAATGGAATGAATATGAATGAAAGACTAGAAGTTTGGAAGACATGAAAATGAAGAAATGACGATGCCCCAACAAAGATCAAAAGATTAGGCCTCAAGAGATCAGTCAACTACGCAGAAGGGAGGGAAGATTTTGAAACATGATTTTGACTATCAAGATGACCTCAGATTTTGATTTCAAGTCCAAAAATGGATCCAGGATGTCGAAATTAGCTAGGGGTGCAATTTTTGCGCAATTCTGAGGTGTTTTAAAAATGAGGTCAAAAAGTCAAAAGACTATAAAAGGGGTCAAAATGTCATTTTCAAAAATCATTTATCTTTTAGCGATTTGAGAATTTCAGAGCTTTAGAGAGAGAAAATGGCCCAGCAAGCAGGAGTTCCCGTCCACAGGCATCGATTCGAGCGCGCCCGGTTGCACAACCGGCCACCACATTATCCTGCCCCGGTATGTTTTTGAAAAACTCGAGCTTGTTGGTCATTTTTAGCATTTAATAGCTTATTTTAGCACATTTTTTCAAATTTTAAATTTCAAAATTTTTTCTTAGGTGAAATATCGCACGATACTTTAGAAGTATCGCGCGCTTTGGGGAGAAGTATCGCGCGATACTTCGCGGGTCCCCAAAGTATCGCGCGACCTTAGGCACCAGTATCGCACGATACTGGATGAAAGATCGCATGATACTGGGTGAAGTATCGCGCGATATAAGGTTTATCACCCCGCTATAGGGAGAAGTATCACGCGATACTTCTCCAGAAAAAGAATATCGCCCAGCATAAAATTTTGATTTTTAATGCATTTTTGAGCAAAAATGACATGGGTCTAGACAATGTTACGTTTTTAGGATATTTTATACTGAGTTTTTGGACATCCATCATGATATGTGTTAACAACGGGCTTGGTTTTGGCTTGCAGGAGGTTTTTCTGGCGCTTATCATCAGAGCGCCGAAGGTGACAGGATTGCGGTGTGTTCGGGATCTAGACGATCCGGGCAATGCCGACCTCAGAGTGATGGGATTTCGGTATCTGCTGAGGTACCCCTATATCTGAGCGGACCATGGGTTGTTGACTGCTCTAGCTGAGAGATGGCACAGCGAGCACAACACTTTCCACCTTCCTACAGGCGAGGCATCCATCACACTGGAGGATGTCTATAGGATCCTCCGAGTTCCATGCCACGGAGAGCCTGTAAGTATAATCATGTTTTTGAGATAGTCATGTAAAATGTAATGTTTCTAAAAGATGAAAACTAACATGATTTATGTGTTGTCATAGGTATACTATGATCAGGATGCCACTGAGGGGCACCGACTGGTTCAGGAGATGTTCCAGGATGTCACGATTCTGGATAGACATATCAGCTGGGAGAGGCTGATAGACGATTTTGGCAGAGACTACCCAGTGCCATGTATAGTGGCTTCCATCATTTCATAGATCCTGATGACTGACCGCAGTTAGAAGGGTTTTTCGCTTGGATGGGCTCGACTTTTGGTGGACTTGATCGGCAAGCCGCGACGGATGGCATGGGGTCCTGCCATATTGGCAGAGATGTACCACGAGCTGCACGAGATCGTCTACAGAGACGGTCGAACATGGGCATGCGGTGCCATCCTGGCACAAGTATGGGCGTGGGAGCACGTCGTTGTGGTGCGCCCCAGGGTTCAGCCAAGGGAGAGGAGGTACCCCTATATCTATAGGTACCTCAGGTTTATATCACATGCCCATTCTAGGGATGTGACTTATTATCAGCAGATTTTGGATGAGATAGCCTCATTCACATGGAGGCCCTACAGGGAGGTTGAAGGTTGGGGAGATGCAGCCGATGAGCTGAGCTACATGCTGTGCAGTCGGCCACTGGTAGGTCGGTATGCAAAGATCGTAGAGAGATTATGCATCACTCAAGTATGGCGATAGTTTGGGAGGCAGCAGCGAGTCTCGACAGAGACTACCACCTATGCTAGAGCCAGAGACGAGGAGGGACATGGGTGGCTACCCATGTTAGATTATCAGCAAGCTGTCGTAGAGACAGCAGGTATCAGGAGCGAGCCCTGGGAGTATTTCCCAGATATGGTAGATGCAGGGGCTGATGGAGCCTATAGAGCAGAGCGGCGGAGGGTGCCATTCCCTCAGTTTACAGTACCAGATGCACAGGCACCAGCGCAGGGAGGAGACGGAGGGGATGACGGGGGAGAGGGAGGAGATGGAGGGGACAGAGGGGAGGGAGGAGGGGAGGGAGGGGATGGAGGAGATGGTAGGAGGGGGAGAGGGAGGAGGATGGAGAGGGGAGAGGGGTCGAGATCAGGTGGCCGAAAATGGTCACGGGAATAGCGGTCAGCGACACCTGAGGAGGAGGTGAGACCAGCTCGCCGACAGGAAAAGGTACAGTAGGAGCAGCCTACGGGGGGAGAGGATCTGAGAGCCCAGATACAGGCTCAGGAGGCAGAGATACAGCAGCTCCAGACTACTATAGCCGTGAGAGATCAACAGCTACTAGATTTGAGGGCAGAGCGAGATCAGCAGATATCTGATCTTAGGGCAGAGATAGCATGCCGTGAGGCGATGGCACAGGCCGAGGCACTAGAGCTCCGACAAGAGTCAGCAAGAGCTGCCTATTATCACGGGTTATATCTGCAGGCCATCCCAAAGGGTGAGAGAGCACCATCATACTCTCAGTGGGCAGGAGTATCAGACGTGGTACTCGATAGGAGAGCTATGCCTCCTCCACCACCACGAGCTCCTCACGAGGGTGGTAGCGAGTCTTAGGTTTAGATGTTTTGGACATATTTTGAGACTTTTGATCCAGATTTTGGGATCTCATATTGTATTGTATATCATAACATTGTATATGAGATTACTAGATGTTCGATGTATCATGTGTATTTGTCTCACTTGTGATGGATGTATCAGTTTATGTATATTGTCTTGTCATTTTGCTCAAAATGCTTATGTATGTGCTTATGTATGTTCTCTCTCATAGATGTATGTTTAATTCTCATGTGTATGATATAGACTCATGTTTCTTAAAATGACAGTTTTGATATAGATATGATGATGTGATTAACCCCTTGTGATGAACAGGAACAGGTTCGAGATGAAAAAGACAAGGAGAAAAAGACATGATCGAGAAGAAGAAAAGGTGAGCGCAGTCGACTGACAGGTCCACGTAGGAAGAAAAGGAGAGCTCTCTCCATATGCAAGATGCAACATTAGACTATCATGAACCTAGAAATGCAAGCTACTATGAAAGTGGTTGACTTGCAAGGTCACAACGCTTATAGACATCTAATTATCATCATCGAGCGTTATTGGTAGCTTCATGAGATCATACAATGCACACTAGCATAACTATGTGGATATGAGTATGATCTTTATCAGATAGAGATGTGGGAATCTCACCTAGGCATCAAAGACATATAGGTCAAGATGACTAGTGCAGTGAGATCACCTAAGTTTGATATGGCAAGATTATGCTTGTATCAAGACACATAAAAGTCAGGATAGCTAAAAGCATGCACTCGCAAAACAGTCAAGGATAATACCTTGTCAATCCATAGTGTCAAGTAGGACCAGCATAAATGCTCATGACAGTTAGGATCAACAAAATATACCCACAAGCAGATAAAGCAAGAAAACATGTTCTCATTCCCTCAGTCTTCTAGCTATGCATCATTGAAAACTTCTCGGGGAGAGACCACTCATCAAAGAAATCCTCATAGACAGCACACAAAGAAAAATAAAGTCATCATATCGTCAGCGAGTTGATTGTTTAAGTGCGTGTGTGTTGGTCATAGAGTCAGATTCTGAGTATCATATTTGCAAATGAGAAATATCGCAGCATACTAGACTGTAGGGTAAGACATCTGATAAGTGTTAAGAAACACTCGACGCAAGGGTAGTGTTGAAAAATACTATTTTTGGGGTGGTGTTGAAAAACACCTGTTTGTGAAATGCCCCAAGAGACAAACATACCTAAAAGACCAATGCTAACAGTTATGCCCCCTAGACAAAGACAAAGACCAATTCCAGATTAAGCCAAATAAGGTCAAGGCATGATGGAAAGTGGCTAAGTGTCGAGGACGCATGCTAACAAATAGGGGTGCAAAGGCCTCAAGTAGCACCTGTTTCCAGGTTTTCACCACTTGGAATTAATTTTTTTTGGATTTTTGCTACCAAGGCGCCTATTGCTAGGTTTTCACCAAGGCACCTTTTCTATTTTTTTATTTTTTTATTTTTTTTATTTTTTATTTTTTTTGAATTTTTGAATGTTTTGAATTTTTGTGTATTTTTTCAGGACTTTTTATGCTTTTTAGGATTTTTTCAGCATCATATATCAATTTTTTTGGTATTTTTTCAAGATCATAAGATATGTACAAAGGATGCCTCCAGACAGAACGGGCATCAAGGATAGAACTTCTTGAGGTGCACAATGTTGATGGGATCAGGGAGCTATTCTCCATCAGGGTCTGACAGTAAATACGCACCAGTACCAAAAGCAGCTGTGATAACATATGGTCCAAGCCAGTTAGGTTCAAACTTGCCCTTTTGCTCTCTATTTTGTTGGTTCTTAGGGTTCTCTCGCAAAACAAGATCACCTATTTGAAATTCTCTAGGGCGAACCTTCTTGTTGAATTCCTTGGACATACGCTTCTGATACACTCTCATATGATCAAAGGAAGCCTTACGCTTCTCATCTAGAAGTTCTAGTTCCTGTAGCCTCATGGCGCGATAATCCTCATCTGTAATCAAACCTTTGAGTGAGACTCTGAGTGATGGGATCTCGACTTCTAAAGGCAATATTACTTCAGTGCCATAGGTGAGAGAGAAAGGGGTGGCTCCTGTAGGTGTGCGAATGCTTGTTCTGTAAGCCCATAGTGCTGGATTGATTTGTAAGTGCCAATCCCTACCATTCTTGTGCACTATTCTATGAAGAATCTTAAGAATGGTTTTGTTGGAAGCTTCTGCCTGTCCGTTTCCCTGTGAAAAATAGATGGAGGACCAATGTTGTTTGATTTTAAACCTTTTGCATAGGTTTTTTAGGTCCTTATTCTTAAATTGACCTCCATTGTCAGTAATGATCTCAGAAGGCACTCCAAATCAGCAAATGATATGATTCAAGATGAACAAAGAAATGGTCCTTCCTGAAGCAACAGAAAGTGGCACAGCTTCCACCCATTTTGTGAAGTAGTCAGTGGCAGTAATAATGAACTTGTGTCCACCTGATGAGTTGGGATGAATCTGCCCAACCAGATCAAAGGCCCAGCGCTGAAATGGCCAATGAGAAATAGAAGGGATCAGCTCCCTACCTGGAGCATGAATCAGGTTGCCATGTTTCTGATATTTTTCACATGACTTAGCAAAGGTGACTGCATCTATCTGCATTGTGGGCCAATAATATCCCACCCTAAGCAACCTTCGGGCCATAGCAAGACCATTAGAATATCCACCACAAATGCCATCGTGGATGTCAGCTAACGCTTGGTTGGATTCCTCCTTTTCCAAGCACCTAAGGAGCGTCCCATCTAAACCCCTCCTATATAAATCACCAGAGATGAGGGTGTGGTGAGAGGCATTACGGATGAGGTTTCGGCGTTCGGAGCGGGTGAATGTGTCAGGGATGATGCCATCACGAAGATATGAATAGATAGCACCATATCGGGAAGACTCGTGTGTGATAATGGCACAAATGACATGGCTTTCAGACGAGTCAAAGATGGGATGGTGTAGCTCTTCCACCAGGAATTCAAATCTGGATTCATATGTCTCCAATTGAAGAAGTGAAGCTAATGTGGCCATGGCATCTGTAGCTTTGTTCTCTGTCCTAGGGATTTGTTGAAACGTCACAAAGGTGAAATAGCATCTCAAAGAATCAACCATCTTTTTATAGGGTATCAATTTGTCATCCTTGGTTTGATACTCTTCATTGACTTGGTTGATGATTAACTGGGAATCCCCAAAGACATGTAATTCTATGATGTTCCATTCTATAGCCATTCTCAAGCCATTAGTTAAAGCTTCATATTCTGCAATATTATTGGTACATGGGAATAATAGTTTGTAAGACTTTGGAATGTTTTACCCATGTGGAGAAACAAATAACACTCCAGCACCTGATCCATTTTTCATGCGGGAGCCATCAAAGAACATTGTCCAAGTGCGAGTAGTTGTATACAAGATGTGTTCATCTGGGAATTCTACTTGGACTGGCATGCTATCCTGGATTGGAAAATCAGCTAATTGGTTGGCAATAGCTTGTCCTTTTATTGCCTTCCTTTCAACGTACTCTATGTCAAATTCAGTTAGGACCATCATCCATTTAGCAAGTCTACCCGTCAGGGCAGCCTTACTAAGCAAGTATTTAAGGGGATCAATTTTGGCAACCAAATGTATGGTATGAGCAAGCATGTAGTGGTGCAACTTTTGAGAGGCAAACACCACCGCGAGACAAGACTTCTCAATATTATTGTAATTGATCTCATAAGAGACCAGAGTACGGCTGATATAGTAGATGGCCCGTTCTTTCCCAATATCATCTGATTGAGCCAATAATGCCCCCAGGGAGGTGTCTGTAGCTGAAATATAGAGGATCAATGGTTTCCCTGGAATAGGAGGCATTAGGATTGGAGGATTAGCCAAGTATTGTTTGATCTGATCTAGGCTCTTTTGACAATCCTCGTTCCAAACACAAGAAGCACCCTTATGCAATGTCTTGTTGAAGGGTTGCGCTCTATCTGCAAGCTGAGAGATAAACCTCCTAATTGATTGAAGACGTCCCTGAAGACTTCTCATTTGGCTGATATTTCGAGGAGGTGGCATATCTAGGATTGCTTGGACCTTTTCGGGGTCAACCTCGATACCTTTTGCTGATATTATGAATCCTAAAAGTTTGCCTGAGGTGATGTCAAATGCGCACTTCTTTGGATTCAATCTGAGTTGAAATTGTTCCATACGATCTAGAATTACTTCCAGATCATTGAGGTGTGTGTCCCTTTTTCTTAATTTTGTCAGGGTATCATCCACATAATCTTCCATATTTTTGTGCATCATATCATGAAAGATAGTCGTCATAGCTCTTTGGTAGGTTGCTCCTACATTCTTTAACCCGAATGGCATGACGTTCCAGTAGTAGGTTCCCCATGCACATGTGAATGCTATTTTCTCTTGGTCTTCAGGAGCTATTTTGATTTGATTATACCCTGAGAAACCATCCATTAGAGAGTATATGTCATAGCCCGCCGTCATGTCTACTATCATGTCAATGTTTGGAAGTGGAAAATCGTCCTTTGGGCATGCTTTGTTTAAATCTCTAAAATCTGTGCAGACACGAATGGACCCATCATGTTTGGAGACGGGTACTATGTTTGAGATCCATTCTACATAATCGATGGCTCTAATAAATCCAGCTCTCAAAAGTTTTTCTAATTCCCCTTTGACAAGTAGAGCTACATGTGGATGCATTTTTCTTAATCTCTGTTTTACTGGCTTGACTCCTGGAGCTATGGATAAGTGATGCATTATGAGATTCATGTCAAGCCCTGGCATGTCTGAGTAGGTCCATGCAAAATTAATTTTCTTTTTCTGTAAAAACTGTACATATGCCTTGGTCTCTTCCTCTGATAAAGACTGAGCAAGATGGACTATCTGAGGGTTTTCTTCTGTGTTTAAATTGACTAGCTTTGTTGGTTCAATCAATATTGATGATCTATCCTGGAAATAACTCGGCAAGTTATTAAGTACCCCATCCTTAGGTGCCTCAAAGAGGTTTTCACCTTCGGATGCGTCATTTCTTTTTACTATTTTTGGTTCTGACACCGCCACAAAGTGGTTTTCGCCATCAGACCTATTTTTCTTTTTCTCTTTTATTTTGAGACTGAGGTACTTAATATCAGGCTCTGTCATGCTGGTTGTTGATTCACCGGTGGAAGAAGCCACGGGTTCAAGAGCATTCAAATAGCAGGCAATTTTGTAATTGTTGTGGAATGTGAGGAATGTGGGCTCTTGATGGCGCTGAGACCAGTCAATTAGGTCAAAGTGAACAAGGGGTAAGTCAATGGCGGGTTCGATGTTGTTTATGTGAAAGGTGTCATCTCTGGTGACCATATAATCAGAGTTCATCAAGTCTTCTCCTAAGATACCCAAATTAGGACTCATCCTATCAAACGAAGCGTCGTCTACTAAGGCGATTTGAGGAGGGCAATCCTCTAGTCCGACACTAGGATCGTTAGTCGCATCGGGTTGGGTACTATAGGCATGGATAATATCCACATCCAGATCAATTGTTGCATCTGAAAGTGAATCCCATTCATATTCATGGGAGTCTGTCTCTGAGTCATCGTTTAGGTCTCATGATGTAGAAGCCTCAAGGTTAGGAAGGGTTTCCCCCTCTCTAGTGCTAGTGTTGGTACTATCCGTCGCAGCTAGGATAGTAACACTTTTTTTTGTCGATCTAGCAGTCACACAGTCACTATCTGTCGTAGCTGGGATAATAGGACTATCGAGCATCAAATCTGTGGAATCTCCCCAAAGGAGATTCGTTGAGGGTACCCAATCATCAGACACATCTTGTTGATTGGAAAGATCAAGCGTATAATCTGCATCACTGTCACTGTCCGTCGCAGCTGGGACAGGGACACCTTTCTTCTTCTTATTCTCAAAACCTAAGCCAACCATGGACTTATTCTTTCATCCAAAAAGAGCGTGATCAAGAGGCTCGGCTTTAGCATCCAGCCTATGACTAAGGGGACCATATCCCAGATATCCCATATTTTTAACCAGTGTATACCCTTTCCCATAAGTTTTAGGTGAAGGAGCAAAATTCTCGTTGTGTTTGTATTTCTCTTCGTGATAGATCCAGTCCCTGACAGCAACTTCCTCTTTCTCTTCTTGAATGGGGACCGAAGACTCAACAAATTTCCCAAATAATGTCATTGCCGATGATGAAGGTTTTGTACTTGGTGATGGTCTCCCATAAGACCTAGGAGAGATTGGCATTTTTGTAAAAGAATCAATCTTATAATCTCCCATCCCAAGATCCATGGTCTTGAACTTCTGCTTGCATTGTTCAAGTGAACTACTAGGACTGTCAGCTTCCCTATTCAAAGGCACATGTGATCCCGCAGAAATGTTATTAACTGATAAAGCACTATCTCCAGGGATGCAAATTTCTACACCGTTATGGGGAAACTTAACACACTGGTGATATGTTGATGGGACTGCCTGCATTTCATGAATCCATGGCCTACCTAGCAAAATGTTGTAGGCTAGAGGTCCAACATCAACAATTTGGAATAATATATCTTTTTCTACGGGACCAATGCGAATAGGCAAAACAGCCAATCCCTTAGAACTTCTTTCTGCTTCGTCATATGCTTTGATTGTGATCCTTTTCTTTGTGTCAATGACGTTCTCGGAATATCCTAGAGCTAGCAACAAACTCAGGGTACAAATATTGAGCCCCGCACCCCCATCTATTAGTACACGCCTAACACAGGTTTTATGAATCATGACTTCGATGTGTAAGGCCAAATTATGTGGGTGACTAATGGATTTGTCATCTTCTTCTGAGAAGGTGAGGTAATGAGGGCTAGCCAAATGGTTGACCATGTTTTGGAATTGGTCAATATCTAAGTTGTTAGGGACATTGGCTGCTCGCAAAGCATCCTCAAGGACGCGCTTGTGCTTAGGAGACAATTCTAAAAGCTCAAAAATGGATATCTACGCGGGTGTACGTTGTAGCTGGTCAATAAGATTATAATTGGAATCAGGACCAACGGCGGACTTGGGAAGAGCACCTTTGGACATGGGCTGATTGGACTTGCTAGTGCTAGGACCTTTAATGATAATGGGCGCTTGGGCCTGACCCCTAGTGACAGCATTGAGGGACTGGGGCATTCTTTGTGAGTGAGGACCTCTTATCACCACAGCGGGTCTTTCATTAGTCATAGGAGTTGAGTCCACATTATGTCCATAAGGATCTTTCTTTCTCACCATGTTGATGTTATCGTCAGCCACTTCAAGCATGTTAATCACATTGTCAGCATGTGTGTATGTATAGTTAATAGCCGCCTTGCCATTCTTATTGCTAGAATTCTCTCCTTTTTCATATTTAGGCAAGGGCTCTTTAAAGGCTTGATGGTCTGCATTAGTGGTTAACCCATCCACTTGTAATTGTCCTTTTTCAATAAGGGCTTGGACAAGATGCTTGAGTTTAAAACAATTTTCTATGTCGTGTCCAATCCCATTATGGAAAACGCAAAAAGCCTTAGCATCCCACCAATGAGGTAAAGGATCCGGTATTTGATGTTTTGTAGGATCCTGTGGGTGTGCCAAATTATGAGCAACTAATGTCTTGAAAACATCTGCATAAGATTCTCCCAATTTAGTAAATTGTCTTTTTTCCGTTTTAGATCTCCTTTGATACTTAGGTTTGTCTTGTTGTGTTGAAGATGTTTGCAGTTTCGTAGCTTGAACTGCATGAGAGAGGTTAAGAACTCCTTCATTTTTGACTTGGGATGAGTCAACAACTCCGTCGTTGACCACTTGCTTGTTTTTGTTCCAATAGGAGTTCTTTTTGTCCTTGTTACCATTAGTATTATTATTTTGGCTATTGTTGTTATTTGTTGGTTTAGCCAAAATTCCTTGTTCTTTTAGGACATCCTCAATGTGACATGCCACCTCTACCATAGTATCAAAGGAATTAAATGGGATTTTCTTGACTTCATATCTGAGTTCTGGTATTAGATTGCTCACAATGATATCAATTCTCTCCTCTACAGGGATTGTCCTTGGGTATTTCAAACACAATCACCTCCATCATTGTAAAAATGTGACAAAAGATTCCCCTTGATTTTGTTTAAGTTTACACAAATCAAGCATTGTGACTGACCTCGATAAATTGTAAGCAAAATGCTGAACAAATCTTTGGACAAGTTCTTTAAATGTCTTTACTGGAGGGGAAAGGTTGGTGAACCACTCCATGGCTTGACCTTTTAAACTCCTTGGGAATAATCTCAGCAAGTAGGAGTCTTCATGGTGAAAGGAAAAGCTCATTATGTAGAACTGTCGAACATGGTCGTGAGGGTCACCAGTGCCATCATATTTGTCGTATGTTGGGAACTCAACTTTCTTAGGGAATTCTACCATCACCACACTTTTGTCAATGGGGTTAGGACATATGGAGTCCAAATGAAATGTGCTCTTGGGGGCCTTCATCTTGTCTATATCCTTTTGCATTTGTAAGATCACCTCATCAGTTGAAGGATTCTGTTTCTTGATTTTTTGGTGAACATCAAAATTATATGGAACTTTAGCGCCTTTGTTGATAAGACTTTCCAAGAATTGGTCTTTGTTTTGTTCCACATATTGCTCCACATATACTTGAAAGGATGGTTCTTGTTGCATAGTCATGAAGTCCATATGATCAATTTTAGCATAACTTCCTCCATGTTGTGAGCCATGATGTGCTCGTTGGGAGGGTTTCCTTGAATGTCTATGAGACGACTGTCTCTTATGATGGTCATATCTTGAGGCCCTTCTTCCTTTAGGACTTGGGGATCGTGAGGGTGTCTTTGATCTTCTTCGAGGGCTAGGGGAAGGGGTAGATGGGAGTGAGTTGGTCCCACTATTGGCTCCCCTCCTGTTAAATTAGCTTTGGAGTTATTGTGCATAGAGTCTACCTTCTTCTTCTTGGGCAACTCTTTTCTGTATATCCAACAATGCACGTTCCTCTTCCTCTAGTTGTCTGAATTTTTTTTTTAGCAGCCTGTTCATCTAAGTAGGCTTGCTTCTCTCTCTCAATGCTTCTCAATCATGTATTTGCATATCGAGAGGTGTCTTTAAGTGGGGAGGTTTGTCTCGAATGCCTCATTGCATTAGCTGCGTTGATGTGGTGATCACTAGATTCGTTGTTCTGGTCTTCGTGTTGTGACCCTGAATCTGAGTGAGCTTGCTTATGATGTCTTTCGGCTCGTTGATGAGCATCAAAATACCTCGCATTGTTGGGAGGTGACCCGGGTGGACTAGCATGAGAAGAACCACCATACTCTCTCCTGTGTCGTTGGAAGATATCCTCAAGAGTTTGATTCATGGCTTCTCTTTGTTGTCGGGTGAAAGTGTAACTCATGTCCATACTTGATGAAAGTGGTACAAAAGAGGTGCTCACTTCACTAGGATTAGCTCCTGGATTAAAACAAACTTCAGATTCACTCTTAGGAGATTGGTCAAAAAGGGGTCCTTTTCCCTTAGGTTGTCGACGAGTCTTGACGGGTGGTAACTGGCTAAAGGCAACAGGGGGTCGCTTCCCTTGATTAACTTGGTACCTTGTCGTAACTGACATGAAAGAGGGATACTCTCAATGATAAGGTGACCTTTCAAAGTGTCAACACCAAACTAGGATAATCGAAGTCCTCTATTGTCCAAAGAGAAATGAAAAGAAAAAGAGGGCTTTACCAACACTGTCAAAGAGGTGCTTTAAATCAAAGGGTGACTACCCTTGCACTTTTGAATCAGGAGGTTGGACTAGGCCAAAATATAATTGAAATTGAGATGAAAATGAAAGCGATTTGGACAATAAGAGAACTAAAATTTTCCCAGAATATAGCTAACAATTTTAAAGATGAACCTTGGCACCAAGAATGGCTTTCTAACTTGACAATTATTCCAAAGTGATTTTGTAAATCAAATGATGCTATCCTGGAGGACTAAAAACCAAAAATTTAGAGTCAAGACAAATCTCAGACATCAGGGTGAGAAGCCTGCTCTAAGACCTAGCTTGATTGACAGCAACTGAAACTGACCAAAATTTAAGCACGGCAAAAATAAATCAGGTGATATACTCCAGGCCACTGGGGTGATAAACCTATAACCGCATGATACTTCGCCTGAAGCCAGGCGATACTTCTTAATACTGGCGGGCGATAGTCCGTCAGGGGTGAACTATCGCGCAATATTTATCTTCAAAGCGGGTGATATTTCTAGCATGCGTGAAGTATCATGCGATACTTCGCTTCACAGGGCATGATACTGTTGCAGAATTATTTAAATCTTGACCAGAATTGTGTGAAATTTGCATTTTTGGGTCTGTTTGGTCAAAATTTCCAGTCTGAGGGTTGATGTTTTCGATTTCAGTCACAGTATCAGCAGAATTTCGACAGGTTTGCAAACAGTAAGGGATCAAAACATGGTCTCAAACACTTGAAACAAGGGCAAAAGCAACCTTGCCAAGACAAACACTTGTGATATCAGAATTGAAACAACACCCTATGAATGCTACCAATTGTTTGTATGTAAGAATGTTTGCACTAGTATCACACAATCGAAGACACTTCAAGCAAATCTATCCTAGAAAGTCAAGGCTCAATACTTACCAACTTAGCCCACAACTTGATGCCCCCTCACCTCACACCAAGTGGTTACCCACAAGAGATGTTGGCTTTGTCATGGAAATGTCAAATGACACAACCAAACGGACACATATGGTGAGTATCTTAAGGTGATCCGGGTAAACCACTTGGATCAATCCTTGCACTAAGAAGATAAGCGGCTAAAAGAAGGTGGCCTCTATCTAATGGTTCTTAATAAAGATTTTCATTCACAACACTCCTCTTGCTCCTCATAAAGGACTAGGACCTCGCGGCCTCAAGAGTACCTTAAGCATTCTTGTTCAATGTTTTCTCTATGGTCGCAATCCCATGAGCTACTCACATCAAACGAAGACAAGTGTTATGTCTATCAAGTTTTTTGGTGTCCTTGATAGCCTTGAGATTATAGTGAGTTGGAATCACTTGCCACCAAGGAAAATGATGACAAGGTTATCCCCACTTGAGTCGTTCCTCTTGATTGCTCAAGAGCAGGCCCGCTAAAAGATTCTTAAACTAAACAAAAATGGATCAACTCTTGAGGTTCAAGGTTTTTGATTCACCACAAGGGTGAAGAGCATACTCCCCTATCTCAAAAATCTCTCCCAAGCACACCAAGCAAAGAGATTCAATTACTCCCTTGCTTCCAAAACTTTAAGATGGGTCAAGATTTTTTGATTCACCTAAAGGTGAATAGCATACTTCTCCTACCACCTCAAGATCCCTTTCACAAGGTATTAAGATTCCTAATACAATTAGTGAATGCCACACTTGAAAGGAAAGTAAATAACAAGCAAGAAATAAAAATTTTTTGTTTTTATGCTTGGGCAGCCCTGCAAAAACTGTTAGTAGCCCTCTTTGACATGCGTTTATAGCAATTTTCAATCAAATGAGATCACCTACAAACACAACTTGTTAGACCCACAAAGTTAGCAAAATCAAAATCTAAATGTAAACATGCAACAAACTGCTAGATTTAAGCTAAAAGATGCGGGTTAGACCTATCTAAACACAACAAAACAAAATAGCAAGCTAAAATAATCAAATTCGGACAAGAAAATTGAAAACACAAGTCTCTGCCAGACCAGGCGATATTTTTCAGACTTCAACAGTATCGCGCGATACAGTTTCCTATAGTCGGGCGATGTTTCTCAGTAGCGCGATATTTCTCAGTCGCGCGATACTTCTCACTATGGGCGGGTGATACTTCACCCGATAACAGGTGATAATTCTCAGTACAGGCGGGCGATTCTTCTTCCGCACGAAGTGTCGCACCGCTATACAGAGATATATCGTGCGATATTTCTGAGAAGTATCGCGCGATACTCTGAGACAGAAAACCAAAGACTGAAAACTGAGCCAAAAATTGATAAAAATATTGACGGAAAATGCAGAATTAAAGGGACAAAGCTAATCTACTCAGCCCCACGGTGGGCGCCAGAAATGTACACACTAAAATATGCACTTCTATGAACCATTACATGCAAGGTTGCTCAAGAATGAGGCCTCACAAAGTGGCTCATAGCTCTCTATGCATGGAGTTGCAAGGGACTATGATGTATTTGCTCTCAGCTAGAGCTACAAGCTTGTGACCTTGCTAGTCAACTACACAATGAGAGATTCAAGTGAGGACAAGGGCAAGAGTGCCAATATCCTCAAGAATCAAATATGCAATGCAATGCAAATCTAAATGATGATGTAATCTAAGCTATGAAAGGAAAGTACAAACTATGCTATGAAAGGAAAGAACAAGTATTACCAAGCCTTCCTATTTAAGCTATGTGAGATTAATCTATTGCATAAAAGGAAATCTACACTAAGAATGCCATGATCATGCAACTAAGAAAGGAAATATGCAACTACAATGAAATGCAACAAGTCTTCAATGTCTTCAAACTCCAAATGCACCTAAAACCTGCAGCATAACATTAGCATAAAACATGGTATGCAAATGAAGGAGAGAGCTCTCCTTTTATAAGAAATGAGGTGAAATGGACCATTGAGATTAAGAGGCAAAAAGTCTTAATCAGCGGTGGAGCTTGAAAGAGGAGCAATCCATGTGCACACATATCCTCCAATAGGAAAATAAGAGTTGACTTTATGTCCATATGAGACAAAAAGTGCTTTTTTCCTTTTTGTAAAATAGGAATAATGCTTTATTTGTGCAACTTAGGATAAGAGGAAAGTGGGGGCTTTTTTATTTAATCAAAAGGGGAGGAAATATTCCTTTTAATCAAATAAAGACTTAGGATAAATGGTTAGCCCAAGGATAAAAATCCAACATATGATCGAAATTAGGATTTGATCAAGAAATTGATATTGTTGAAAATATTGATTATTGATAAAACTGATTCAGGATTGATAAATCAAATAAATGGGGCCCAAAGTCTAGGCGACCATTTTAGGGTGTATACACTATCCAAACTTCCAATCCTATACATGTGAGTCTTCCTAATCTTATTCTTCCTTCTATTCCTTCAAGTGTTCCATATGTTTCATTGCCTTCATCTATGCCCACTTACCATAGTGTACATTTTTCACATTCAAACATTCCTTCTATTTCCAACAACATTCCTACCATGTCTCATGTTTCTCCTCCCACCATTTCTTCTATTGATTTCACTATTAAAAGCTTAACTCAAACGGTGTCTTCTTTGCAACAACAAATTGCTTCCATGATTCAATCCAGGTTCAACATTCCTACTTGTGACATTGCTAGTCCTTTGTGACACAAGAGAGGATAGTAAGAGGGGCCAAAGGCACACCCTAATCGCCAACCTCCTTGCAGAAACAAAAATAGAAGCAATAACACACATAGACGGAGTGAATGCAGAACATATCATATATTATTCATCAAATAACCTCATACATGTCAGGCTGTAAGGCCTTCCCGATTACGGCCAATTACATTCAGATTCAATTACAATAGTCCTCCAACATGCGAGGATTCATCCCTCAGAAACTATCTTCTATCTCCTAGACGTGACTTTCAACTCCCTATCCCCCCTAAAACTACAAACAACAGTTACATTTATACATGAGGCTACTGAAACAAGTCAACCTTCAGATCCATCATAGGGGAAAGAAATGACCAAATCTAGGTCTACACGCTTCCCAATGATCAATACTAATACTAAATCCGCAACCAAAATTCAATGCATAAGTCGGCCTCAACAAGAAATCAAAATAAACCACTTCGTGAGAAAGGTTACCAAGAGACATGAAATAACTCGGCAAACCAATCGAACAATTCGGTTAAAGAAGGAACCGAGCAACTACCGAACCAACTTGGTCAATGAAGGAACCGAGCAGCTACCAAGCAAATTGAACAACTCAAACTTGTTTTTGGTGACACAAGATTGCTAAGAACCCGAGATGCTCCTGCATCAGACACCTAGGGTTATTTTGAAATGATTCTTCGAATCATTCCACAGGTACAACCTGAGCTGAATCCAACTCAGATTGTGAAATCCACGAACCGTCTTCAATCGGTCTGTTCTTCCACTTTACTACATATTCCATATACTATTTTCTTCTTGTGCTTCTGCCAACTCTTTGTTCCAGAATCTGCTCAACTTTTTATGTCTGCTTCTTAGGATAATCATTCGGTATAGTCATATCTTCATCAAGTTCATAATACTCATACAAATCTGCAATGTTGAATATAGATGATATACCCATGTCATTGAGTAGTTCAATCTCATAAGCATTTCCACTATCAAATTTCCTCAATATCTTGCAAGGACTAAATTTCTTCATTTTCAACTTCCCATATGTTCCAATAGGAAATCTACCTTTCTTCAAATGAATCATCACTTCATCCCCAACTGCAAAATTATGATGTTTTCTTGATCTATCTACTCTATCTTTGTATTTATGATTACTATTCTCCAATTTATGTTTCACTTCCTCATGCAATGTTTTCATGAATTCAAAAAAAATTTATCCTTCAACACTTCTCTTTTCTTCACCAGCAATGTCCTTCAAATATGATATACTTCTCAGTTGTATGCAATTAACAATCTCAAAAGGTGTTTTTCCAGTACTCCTATTCACTGAATTATTGTATGCAAACTCTACTTGTGCCAACATAGAATCTCAATTACTCAATTTATCTCCAACTAAGCATCTCAAAATATTACCCAAACTTCTATTCACAACATTTGTATGTCCATCAGTCTGTGGGTGAAATGTAGAACTATACCTAAACTCAATACCCAACTTTTTCCAAAGATTCTTCCAAAAGTATCCAACAAACTTATTGTCTCAGTCAAAGATGATACTCCTCGATAATCCATGCAATCTGACAATTTCCTTAAAGAAAAGATTTGCTATATGCATTGCATCTGATGTCTTTCTATAGAGTATAAAATGTGTCATCTTAGAAAATCTATCTACAACAACAAATATGGAATCATTACCTCTTACTGTCTTTGGTAAGCCAAGAACAAAATCCATATTGATATCAATCCAAGGTTTCTCAAGAATAGAAATCAGTATATACAATCCAATATTCTGACTTACTCTCTTTGCAACTTGACAAATTCTACAACTTTTTACAAGTTTCTGAACATCCTTATACAACTGCAGCCAAAAGTATTTCTCCTTAAGAAAATTCACTGTCTTGTCAATGCCAAAATGTCTAGCCAAACCACTACTATGTTTCTCCTTTATCAAATTAGTTCTCATTGATCCTCTTAGTATACACAACTAAATACATTTAAACAACATATCTTCTTGAATGAAATAGTCTTCACATTTAGTACTTGGTTGATCTTGAATAGGTGCTATGCACTTCTTCCACGACTCAGAAAAATCAGGGTCAATTTCATACAAATCTTTCATGTCATCAAAACCAAGAAATTCAATTCTCATCTCGGCCATCAAAGATCTTCTTCTACTCAATGCATCAACAACTCGATTAGTGACTCCACTCTTGTGTTTTATCACAAATGTATAACTCTGCAAATATTCAACCCATTTCATATGTCTCTTATTCAACTTATTCTGACTACCCAGATATTGTAAAGCCTTATGATCAGTATACAACACAAATTCACTCAGTATCAAATAATGTCTCCATTTCTTTAGGGCTTGAACAATAGCATAGAAATCTTGATCATACATAGAATACTTCCTTTTTGCATCATTCAATTTCTCACTAAAGAAAGCAAGAGGTTTACCTTCTTGACTCAAAATAGCTCATATTGCATTACTACTTGCATCACATTCAACTTGAAATACCTTATTGAAATCAGGCAATTCAACAACCTTCTACTTCAAAGTCTCGACACTTTTATCAACTCCATATGTCCATTTGAATTCTCTTTTATCTCCTCTCATAGTCTCAGTCATAGCATTACAAATTGAACTAAAATTCTCAATGAACTTTTGGTAAAAACTTGCTAAACCATGAAATGATCTTACCTCACTAGCATTTTCAGGTGTAGGCCAATTCAAAATAGCTTCAACCTTTTCAGGGTCCATTTTCAAACCATTAGCTAAAATCACAAATCCCAAATACACAATCTCCTCTTTCATGAAGGAACACTTTTTCAGATTAATCGGCAACTTTTCTTCTTTCAATCTCTGCAATACCTATTTAATGTGAAACAAATGTTCTTCTCTAGTCTTACTGAATATCAGAATGTCATCTAGATATATAATCACAAATTCACCCAAGAATTTCTTCAAAACTTCATTCATCAATCTCATGAAAGTACTTGATGCATTAGTTAAACCAAAAGGCATAACCAACCACTCATACAAACCTTCTCTTGTTTTGAAAGCAATCTTCCACTCATCACCTTCTCTGACTCTGATCTAATGATATCCACTTTTCAAATCAATTTTGGTAAAATACTTTTCTCCAGTCAAACTATCCATAATGTCATCCATTCTCGGTATAGGAAACCTATATTTCACTGTTATCTTGTTGATTTCTCTAGAATCAGTACACATTCGATGTTCTCCATTCTTCTTAGGTGCCAATATAGCTAGTACTATACATGGACTCAGACTTCTTAGATCAAACCTTTCTACAACAATTCTTGGATTTGTCGGTTCAATTCTTGATTCTCAGTAGGTGTTAACTGATGTGGTGCCTTATTCAATAAACTAGCTCTAGGGATTAGAACCATACAATGATCAATGCTTCTCTTCGGTGGAAAACCACGAGGTACATTATCAAAAATGATCTCCTTATACTCAGTGAGTATCTTATCAATCTCTTCAAGTATGTTATCTACTACTTTCTCACTTGATTTGTTAGGAATCACAACAAAACATACATCATTCTTCTTCAAATCCTTAACAAACTTTCTTCCTTCCATCAAACAAACTTTCATAGATGTACAAACATTACTAACAGGTTCTTCAATCAAAGAAAACAAGATTTGTCTTCTCCCATCAGCCCAAATAGTATATTTATGCAATCTTCCATCATATATAGCATGCATATCATATTGCCAAGGTCTACCCAACAAAATATGACAACAATCTATAGCCATGATATCACATAACACTTTATCATAGTACTTCCCAATTTTCAAATTCACATAACATTGTTCACTTACCAATAGTGTATGCTCATCCTTGATCCATGAAATTTAATAGGGTTTCAGGTGTCTCAATCTTTCCAACTTCAACTTTACAACCATTTCCTCAGATGCCAAATTCTCTGAACTTCCACTATCAATGATTACCTTCCACACTTCATCAAAAACTCTACATCTAGTCTTGAATAGAATTTTCCTTACCATATCTTCCTTATTACTTTCACTCCATAGTGCTCTCCTGACCATCAAGTTATTTTCTTTCGCTGGTTCATTTAGTGAATCATCTTGCACCAAAGTATTTCTACTACTACTAACCTTCTTACTTGCATGTGTACACTCAAATGACCTATGCCCTTCCTCTCCACAATTGTAGCAAGTACCCTGGAATCCACCTCTGCTATAAACACCTCGGTAGTTATTGCCTCTTCCTCTAGAAAAACTTTCACCTTTCTACTCGGTCTTGCCTTTATCCTGGTTTGTTTTGTATTGATCAGATCTATTGTTTTCACCATAAGATCTACCTCTTCCTCTAGGGAATCTACCACCTCTTCCTCTATGTCTTTGCTCATGTCTTTTGTTCAATTTCTCTTCAACTTTCAAGGCAAACTGATAAGCTTCCTCAATGTTTTCTAACTTAACCAAACTGATTTCTTCTTGGATGGAAACTCTTAACCCATTTAGGTACCTGGCAATTCTTTCCACTTCATCTTAAACATGTCTAGATCTGATATCTAATCTATAGAATTTCTCAATATAATCTTTTACCGAGCTATCTTTCTGTCTCAAACTTTGCATTCGCCTAACTAGGTTAATCTAATAATCACATGGTAAGAACTTGTCTTTCAACTTATTCACCATCTTATTCCATACCTTGATTTTGTCTTTGCCTTTCCTTTTTATGTCCAATTGTAGATGCTCCCACCACAAGGATGCATGACTCTTCAATTTTGTGCTTGCAATCTTAACCTTATTTTCCTTAGGGATATTTTCATACTCAAAATAATTTTCCATTTCAATGATCCAATCCATGAATTCATTTGAATCTAGCTTTCCATTGTACTCAGGAGGATTGAAATGTGGTGTAGATTTCAAATTTGTCAATGCCTTCAACAATCTTTCCTCACCCTAATCCATCACAGGTGCAGGTTCAGCTTAACCTTTTCCTCTTCAATTTCTTCATCACTAACATCTTCAAGATGTTTTCCTCGACACTAGGCTGTCTCAACAACTTCTAACCTAGCAGCAATTTGTCTTAACATATCTACCAATCCTGGATCTGCATCTTGCCTCCCATGAACCATCTTGAAACCCTCTGTAATTGCAAATCAGATCGCAGTCTTCTACCCCACAAAAAATATCAACTAGGGTTTAACAAGAAGGAAACTCCAACCTAGATTCACAAATCTAGATCCAGATCTCAACTTCACTCTGATACGACCTGACACAAGGGAAGATAGTAAGAGGGGCCAAAGGAACACCCTAATCACCAACCTCCTTGCAGAAACAAAAAATGGAAGAAATAACACACAGAGACAAAGAGAATGCAGAACATATCATATATTATTCATCAAATAACCTCATACATGTTGGGCTATAAGGCCTTCCTAGTTACGGCCAATTACATTCATATTTAATTACAACAGTCCTCCAACATGCGAGGATTCATCACTCAGAAAATATCTTCTATCTCCTAGACTTGACTTTCAACTCCTCATCCCCCTTAAAACTATGAATAATAATTACATTTATACATGAGGCTACCGAAACAAGTTGGTGTTTAGATCCATCATAGGGGAAAGAAATGACCAGATCTAGGTCCACATGCTTCCCAATGATCGATACCAATATTAACTCCACGACCAAAATTCAATGCATAAGTCAGCCTCAATAGGAAATCAAAATAAACCACTCAGTGAGCAAGGTTACCGAGCGACCAGGAAATAACTCGGCAAACCAATCGAACAACTCAGTCAAAGAAGGAACCGAGCAACTACCGAACCAACTTGGTCAATGAAGGAACCGAGCAACTACCGAACCAACTCGGTCAATGAAGGAACTGAGCAGCTACTGAGCAAACTGAACAACTCAAACTTGTTTTTGGTGACATGGGATTGCTAAGAACCCGAGATGCTCCTACATCACTTTGTTTACGGATATTATCTAAGTTGTTATCCCAGAAAGTAGTGAGATTTCTCATCTCAAAACTTATAATGGTAAGGGTGATCTTGTGACTCATGTCAAAATTTTCCAAATTTTGTGTAGTGATTTCTCTCATGACCATAGGTTCATGACAAAGTTTTTTACTAGAACCTTTTGAGACAAAGTCTCACAATGTTATTTTTATTTGCCTCCTTATTCCATTGATTCCTTTCACAAGCCTGCTAATATTTTTATTCAACAATTTCAAAACAACATTGGTCCTAAAATTTTGTTGACTGATTTAATGCATTGTAAACAAGGTGTTAAAAAAAAGTTAGTGATTTCATTGGTAGATTTAAGCATTTGAATGCTTAGATTTTTTATCCTATGCTTGATGTTGATATACAACACATTTTTATTATTAATTTACAAAAAAAACATTAGAGATAAGATGCTTCTTTCTGAGTTCTATTCCTTTTCCCAATTGTGTGTAGTGCTTCATCATTATCAACTTCAAGTGAGTAAATTTGAGAGAAAATCTCCAATGGCTCCTATTCTTGTTGATAAGAGTGATGACACATTTAATTTCAACAAATTTCAGAAACCAAACAACTACATCAAAATCAACAATTCATCCAACATTGTTGATGAACAAGTGGTAACAACATCCAAAGGTCTGGCTCCTATGTCGTCTATTTTTAGACCTGCTCGTACTTATACTCAACTTTTTGAATCTTTGCATAATGTGATGATGAAGTTAAGTGTTAATACTTTCTCCTATCAAACCAATTGACCCATCCAAACCTAAGTCTAAATACTTTGATCGCAAAGCTTTCTGTCAATACCATTGTCAACCCGGTCATGATATTGAAAAGTGCTTTTAATTGAAAAATGTTGTCCAAGACCTTATTAATTCTAATGCTATATCTGTAGATGCTGACATCAATGATGGAAACAAATTAGTTTCACCTTATAATCAAAATTTGCAAATCTACACTAATCCTTTGCCATCTCATTCAACTGATACTATTGATCAACCTTCTTTTTCCCAATGCTTTGACTATGATGAGAAAGTTACTAAAGCTAATGTTGTCAACCAAGTTGAACATGTTAAAATTAAATATCAACCTCCTCCTCAATCTTGCATTACCTTGATCCTACTGAGATAATTAAAGCACTTGATCATGCTCTCTACATTGTTGCTAGGGTTAATGGCATTCCTTCCCATGGTACCCTTGTTGATCCCACTTGCATGGTGAATGTGATAATTGAAGAGCATATTTTTAGTAAACAATTGCAAAAATATTTTTATGATAAATCTGATTTCTTGATTCATACTTGCAATGGTTTCCTTTATCCTCCACATGGTTCCATTTCATTTCCTGTGGAAGTTAGTGGAAAAACTTTAGACACTACTTTCACTGTCATTCCCACTTCTGATCAATTTCAAGTTAAGCTTGGTTTTCCTTGGCTTACCTCCATGAAAGTCATGGCTTCACCTATTCATAAATGTGTTAAATTTACTCATCATGGAGAGATCATGAATAATAACCTTAGTCTTTATCAACCTTCCATATCTCAAGACTCGGTTGACCTTGATTTCTTTCGACCTTCAATGCCTCATCCCACTCAAATATGTCCTGACTATCTCTTTCGATCATACCAAGCCTACAAAATTAAATAGATTTGTGAACTTAGCAAACCTAAGCATGATCCTAATGGTGGACTTCTTCCTATACCTCCTTTACATGCTTCTATTCCACCTCCTATTGCTTATACGCATCCTCTTCCCATCATCTCTCAACCTAGTGGGATTCTTTTTGTTCTTCCTCCTAAAGAAGAAAAGGACCCAATGTTGATTGATCATATCTCGAACCAAACTTCTAGCAAGACCAAACGTAACCGGCATGCCTGTGATCTTTGTCGCAAACGTTGTGCTAGAGCTCATCAACATTCTTCTCAAAACATGGCTTCACCTCATACACCTCATACTTCTCTTCTGTTTGACCAACCCATGCTTGAGCCTATGGAGGAAGTGAATTTAAACAAAGTAAAAATGAACAAAAATGGCAATGCTATTCATATCTTAGATTCTATTACAATTAATCTTCATGATGATGCTCATGATGCTAACAATAATATTCATGCTAGTGATTCTGATGACTATGAGACTATTGATATTGATCATGATTTACCAACTATGCTTTCACAACAGTTATCTATCACCCCTAGTAACGAACATAGTGACCTATCATCACAACATGATCCTTGTTTGGAATTGGCTATTGTTCCATCTTCTGTGCTTGATGTTGCTCCTCTTGCAAGTTTCCCACTTTCCCTAAACACTATAGACCGAGATAGGGGGCAGACGATATGCTTGACTAGCTCCTCTTGTGCAATGGATTCTATGTGTTTTCCTATTGTATTGTGCTTCCCCCGCGATGTGTTTCTTGTTATATGTTTTGTTTAGTTTTCTTTAAATGACCCTTGTTTCTCCATTGGTGCAGGGTGATAAATGAATCGCAATGTCATAAAATTCTTCTATTTGTATCTCACTTCTTCTATATGTCGTTACATGTTGCTCCTGTGCCACTGTTCATAAATGTGTTTTTGTGTTGTCTAATTGGGATGATGCAAAATAGTAGACACCTATTCTTTTTGGTCTCTGTGATGTCGGTCTAAAAAGACTCTTCTTTGTAACTCTTGTGTGTTTTTCTTCCATTGTGTTTGTAGTTCTGCTTCCTTTGGGGATGATGAAATTTCATTTTGACATAATATTTCACATATTATCATATGATCATACTGACCCCAGAGTTGGTAGATCCCTTTCGTTCTCTCTTTTGTCGTGTGCTTGTTTCCATTGATTTGTCCCTTCTTGGGGGCATTTCATAGTGGAAACATTTCTTGTGGATACATGTACGCTTTGTTAAAGTCATTCCTCCTATTATGACATTTGAAATCACTTTAACGTGGGGGCATACACTCTACTTGAATTTTGCACACACGCACTATTTCAAGACTGTTTGGCATTTGGATCCCTTAATGGATACACTTTCCTTAAGGATAAATCCTCCTTTTCTTTTTTATCCTTAAGGAAGCTTACCTTCCCTTAGGACATATTACTTCTTTTAGATCCCTTAATGGATGCACTTTCCTTAAGGACATATCCTCCTTTTCTTTTCGATCCCTAAGGAAGCTTACCTTCCCTTAGGACAAATCTCTCTTTTGGATCCCTTATGGATACACTTTCCTTAAGGATATATCTTTCCTCTCCTTATTGACCCCTAAGGAATCTTACCTTCCATTGGGACAAATTGTTCCTTTTTTGGATACCTTATTGGATACACTTTCCTTAAGGACATATCCTTGATGGATTGACTAGCATGGCACAAAAACCTACTAGAACTTTCAATGCCATCTTTTGTGATGCCTTCTTTGTGTGGTTCATAGTAAGACACACAATCTTACCGAGCTAAGGTGATCACACTCCTCTCTTTCTCTCATCTTATTTTTGGATTTGATGAACACTTAAGTCACTTGGGGGCTTGATGTTTCTTTGTCTCCTTGACCTTGATAAGATCATCTTATGCATTTTATCTACTTTACCATGAGCATGAGTTTGTTCATACTCCTGCTAAAGTGGGGGCTAAATGTACTGTCCTAAATAGTTAGCACCCATTTATTTGGAAGATCTAGGACCTATTAGGCCTCATTTTAGTGATTTATGAGATCCAAATGTGTTTATTCTTGATTTCCCACTCCTCTTTTCCTCTCTCCCTAAAACTCTTCTCAAACCTGAGACCATTTTAAAAAATTTGCCTCTTCAGGACTAGGTTAAAGTCAACCTTGTCCTGAGGACTAGGTCGGATTCGACCTTGTCCTTAGGAGGTTAATTTTTAATGGGCTCTGAGTCTGATGTGGGGGTGTTTCTTTTCTCTCTCTTAATCATGGTTGACCTATCAATTTTGAACCTCAAAATGAGTATAAAAGGACATGCAAGCTCCTCATTTAGACATCCATGTTCATGCAATCAAATCTATGTGCAAGCAATTATTGGTGATTTCAAGTGCTCTTTTGGATTCAACATTTGAAGGAAAGGCTCCCAATTCAAGATCTCCAAGTCTTCTTCCATTCAAGATCCATTCAAAGGAAATCTTCTTTCATTGATGCAATTTTGTCTCTTCCATGATGACCAAGTAGAGGAGTTCACAAGAAAGCAAGAAGATCAACATCCCTTCTCCATTGTAGTGATCAAACATAAATTCATTCAAGATCTAAGATTTGGAAAGTTTAGACCAATTTCATTTGTGAGGACATCCTTGATTCTATGATTCTACAACATATCTCAAGTAAGCATACATCTTCATGGGTTTATTGAATCCTAACATCCATCCACGACGGTTTTACAAGAAAGGTGAATACTTACATGTCTTTTTTCACATGCTTTCCTTATTTCATTTCAAGGTTAATTCCTATACAAGGGCTTGCCTTGGGCAAGCCCCTTTCAACAAAAATTTATCCTTTTTTCTTGTGTGCAGGAACAGGTAACAGAGTTACAGATTTGGATTTTTAGAGTTACAAAACTAGTGACTGATTCTTTATAGAATTTAGTAGTTTTTGTGCTTCTAGGACCAGGTCGAATTAGATCTCAATAGACTGCATTGTCCTGGGGCTCTACAATTTTCATAGTCGAGAGTTACATGTCTCGGGGTTCTGGATCCATAACAGTTTTAGTTTTCTGACAAATTTTCCCAGATCTGAAGCTTACTTGTCTTCTCCTAGCCCTCAAGGTGAGTACATCATTATAATTTTCTTTTAGGACTTACTTTGGTACATTATATACGATATCATACGATTTTTTTATCATTTCCTTTTTCATTGCATAAGTGTTTGTCATAATTTACATTTCATATACATACATCCTTGTTTATACAAGGAATACCCCAAAATAACCCCTTGCTAGATCGTGCATTAACATCCCTTCATCCTTTTGGGTTATGCTAATTCGATTTTCCCTAAGGGTGGGTTTTGTATTCCAATGTATATGGGAAGTGGGGATCTACCCTTGGTAACCATTTCCCATATCACATCAACATTGCACTTGCAACTACCCTTGCACTTTGGGATCAACCCCAATAGCTCTCAATCTTACTAAACAACTAAGATTTAAGTTCTTCAATTAATTCTTTATATTTGTCAATGGAAAGCATGTCATCAACATATAAAATAATAATTATAATATAAACATTTAGCTACTTGTAATACACAATGATCAACATCACTTCTTCCAAACCCAATTCCAGCATAAGTGTTAAACTTTTGGTTTCACATGCATGAGGATTGCCTTAACCCATACATAGACATATTAATCTTATAAAAAAAATTATCCTCACCTTTCACCTTGTACCCTTTAGGTTGTCACATGTAAATTTTATTCTCGAGTCTCCATGTAGGAATGTTTTTTTATATTAAAAGTAGAAAAAGAAGGGTGTTGTCCCTTACAAAACCACAACCCAAATGTGTTAACACTACAAACCAAAGAAACAATTTACAACAAGGCCAAAAAAGACCATTGACAACAAACTAGTAGCACAACTAGAAACCCCACTTCAAGAGTGGGTAGAGAGCTCACCCACAACATGGGGAGGAGGACAAGTGACAAAAAAGTTATTTTTCCTTCGCCAACAAACAACCATGTAGTAATGTTGTCTTAATATCCATTCACTCAATTTGCAAATCAAGAGTTGTAGAATTAGACAACAACGTCCTCATGGAACTCAACTTACGAATTAAAGAAAACATTTATTAACTCAATTAACTGAACTTAGGAATTTCCTTTTTCCACCAATCACACCTTGTATTGCTAAAGGGACTCATCTACTTTGAACTTCTTCTTGAACACCCACTTATATCTAATAAGTCTATTCTCAAGTAGATCAATCAATTTCCAATTCAAAGATCGCTAAAATGTTATATCATCATCCGTGACATTCTTCGAAGGTGTCATTTCTTCATAAGTGAGATCCCTTTTAGAAAAAACTTGGTTCGGTATCAAGATAGGAGAAAAATACAACAAAAAAATGAGTTATACTTGAACGATGATCTTTAATACCTTGTGTAGACCTTCTCATAGTTATTAGTGAAGAACTCCCTATCACATCTACACCTTGTTCTTCTTTAGAGTTACCACTAAATGTGCTTGCCTCTTCTTCTCCCAAATTGTCTTCTCCATTTTCTTCTCTCTCATTCTCATTTGACTTTTCTTCATCAACAAAATCTCTAAGTCCCTTGAACACAACATCTATTGAATAAAGAAATTTGTAGTTTTGTATATTCCAAAGTTTGTAGGCCTTCAAATTTTCAACATCAAAGATGAAAAATACACTTTTTTCACCATAGCTTTTTAGTATTTAGTCACTCCATTCTATTGCATTGTGTATGTTGTAGTCCTTTGCTTCACTATTCTATCATGTGTACAAAATACATCAAACTCTAGAGAGAGAGAAAAATGATGCTATTTGTCCTTAATACCTTGATCTTCTTATCAATTTTCTATTCAAAAAGAGATTTGAACTTATTCAACTTGAGAAACACCTTTTTCTCACTTCTAGGAAAATACCCAAAAATACTAAAATAATCATCAATAAATGGAAGATATTATGGAGACATAATGGATGAGATATACATATGACCAACAAACACATCACTCTATATCACCTCAAAAATCTCGTCCACTAGTGGTGGTTATAGGAGAAACAAAGATCTAAATGAAAAATTCAAGATAGCTTCCACAAATGAATACACACAATAAGCCAAATAACTAACTCAAAAGATTAATAGAGTATATACAATGAGGCCCTTGCATATAAAGGAAAGGATAAGACAAGAAAATGTTTAAGAAATCTAAGCACCTTGCATGTGCATGGAACATGTGTACCTAATATATTATGAGTTCATGGTATATGTGTTAAAAAGTGAGTATGTATGTTTCAACCTTATGAACTAAGACAAAATAAAAAAAAGTGTTTGAGTGTGAACTTTAGAATGTGAATAGGACTCTCCTAAATAATTCAAAATCTAACTAGTTGATGATTATACCAACACCACCTCAACTTCAACTTAGAGAGGTGGTGGCAACGATGCTTCTCTACTAGACATATGGCTACAGATTGTTCTCTTTTGCATCGTGAAGGTGCTACCACTTAGTGGAAGGAAGAAAATGATGATCATTTGACTGTATGGGCTTCTAATTCTCTCTCTGAGTCTACCTCTAAGGACTCCTCACAAGCTAACAATGAGGATGAAGCTCTTGTTGTAAATCTGGGTGATGCTCCTACTGTAAATCCAAGTCATTTTCCTGCTGCAAATTTGGGTGATACCCTTTTTGTAAACCATGATAATACCACCCCTACTCCTACTGGTGTGGCCCCCTTTGGCCATGTGGACCATTCTTCTCCTTTTTCCCTTTCTCTGCTCTAAGATTTTGCTGACTATGTACAACTTTCTCAACACTTTGACCATTGTGCTAATAAATGTCCAAATGAAGTTTCATTAGTTGCCCCCCCTTGTGGTGGGGATCCTAATGACATCATCTGCTAGATAGTTGTTTGAAGGTGCAGAAAAAAAAGTTCTTAAAACTCACACTCTTCTTCACATGCATTGAGTGAGAGACCCTCCCACTCTTGAGGAGGGCTACTAGCCAATGTGCTAGTGTTTTATTTATTTGTGTACTTTATTTTTGACAACACCTGTTCTATTCTTGTGTTGTTGATAAGTTGTTGATGGCCTGTAATTGCCAACACTCCTATTTTAGTGTTGTTCTCATTGATACCTTCAGGTTTTGGTTGTGTAAGGGTCGGCCCCCTTATAGGCTGTTGATTATATTCAAAAACTTAGAGAGAAATAAATGCAATTATGATAAGACCTAGCTACTAGGCCATGTTAGATACCCATGCCAAATTTCTCATAAGAAGAAGGAGAATATCCAGTGGGAAATAAAACTCCTCCCCCAAAGAGAAAAGATGGATGTAAAGATGTACAAGTGAAGAAAAAAGGACTTATCATGAGCCCCCAATGCCTAATTCTAACACAAAGTACAATATATGTTTCCTCCCATAGGTGAGAAAAGAGAGGTCTATGTGACCACCCCAAAATATGAGAATAAAAGAACACCATGTGAGGAAATGTTCCCTCCCAAACTAAGATGAAAAGAGAAACCATGAAACCTCCCTGCAAAAACCCTATGTAGTGTTGGTAGATTATTGATATTGGATGTTGAAGATGATCCACAATTGTTGAACAACATTCATATCCTTGGAAAGAAACAAAACCATAAATGCATGTAAAATGCTTTCCCATTCAAGATAAGATGATGCATGAAGGAGGATGAATGTTTTTGAATTTTTCACATTGATCCAGAGACAATAATGAAGTTCAAGATGATGCCTTTGAATGTTTCTCAAAGCTCTTCAAACCATTATCAATATGTGACAAACAAAGAGGATGATGAAGAACAATCACATCCAAAGAAGATGATGGTGATGCAACTCCATTGAAGTTGTCATCAAATAGAATAAAAAAATCCTAAATCATTTTTTGAACATCTATAATGTGTGTTTGTACAAGAAAGGATGATATGTTTGGTAGAAATATGTTTAGTATCTTGTTGTAATGAATCACTAGAAGTGATAGATGAATTAACATTGGATTAATATGTAACAATATATGATGATGAGTGAGATGAGATATCAATGCAAGTCTTCTAATTATATTGTTCATCTCCACATGGTATTGTCTCACATGCTAACATAATCATAGAACACACTCAAATTATAATTTATGACAAACAAGAAAATGCTAGCAATTGTATAAGATTTTATAATAATAGTCTAGTGAGAAATATGGCAATCACAGTAAGTGTCAAAGCTTAGGGTCTAATCTTTTCTATGAGGGCACTATATTTGCTAGGTTATTGTTAACATAAAATGTTGGAGGTTGAACAGTTGGTGTGTAAGGGTGTTGATGAAAGTTGTACGCTAGTGGTTGAGATGTTAGCGGAGTTGAGTTCAAGGGGTGATATAGAAGACATTGACATGTGGAGGAGGATTATATGCAAAGCCCAATAATGGATTGGAAGTGCCAAATGTGAACCAAAAGGTCGTTAAAGACCATTGTAGAGGTCATCAAGATTACCTCAATCTTTGATGTTGTTTATAGGAAAATGGGAAGTCTTAACCAAAACTCCCTCACAAGCCATTAGAAAAATCGATGACAAAATCCACCAAGCTTCAACAGTCAAAATGCCAAAACATAGAGTTGTTGGGATATTGATTAAATAGACAAAAAAACAAATTAATTAATTTTGCATAGGTCAACTAAGCCACGAGAATCCCTCCATTAAAAAAAAATCCTTTCTTTCAATTTTTTTCTGCAAGCATAGTTTAGTGTAGCAAAGTACATGCCCAAAAACTTTGTAGAATTTTCTCATGTCAAAATTTGACTAAACAAGAAATCATAGCTAATTTGGGCTTTTGAGTCTCAGTAATTACGTTTATTTGGCTCCATGTGACACTTTTCATAGAGATATGTTTGGGATTCTCTACAAACCAAGAAGGGACTTGTAATTCATGGCACTAATATCATGTTGGAGCATCAAAGATCTAAATGTGAAATCCAAGATAGCCCTTAAAATGAATATGTCCACAATAAGCCAAATAATTATCATAAAAGATGAGTATATAGTATATAATGAGGCCCTTAGGCCCTTTCATATGAAAGAAAATATGAAATGAGAGGATCATTTAGGACTCTAACCACCTTGCATATACATAAGACACATGTATTTGGTGTGTCATGTGCACATGAGATAGGTTTCTTAAAACATGAGTACATGTGTTTCAACCTTTTCATGTGAGAAAAAAGAGTCCCTACTTGTGGACTTAAGAAGTGTGAATATGAATCTTCTAGATGGGATAAAAGCTAACCAATTTGATAATGTCACTTTTTTTTAACACTTCTACAATTGAGATACTCTCTATTGCATTTTATAGGTACATAATTCTCATGAAAATCAACAAGACCTGCCATGTCCTTACCAAGGTTTCAAAACCTTTTTCACTCATGTAATTGAACCTTAAAGTCCACAATAATCTTGATTTTGATGCAATAACATTCACATAATCAAATAAAATTAATACATTCAACCTATACAGAGTACCATGCTACATTCCCTTTTCAAGCACCAAATTACTTGTAGCTGATCTACACATTTTTGTCACATATGACCTGAATTTCTCAATCAAATGCTTTAGATGAAAATGTAAATTTTCTAGCCAAACACAGAATATGTAGTGCATTTGGGAGTGTTCTTACTCAGCCATTGATGAAGGAAACCATGACTCTTAAAGGAGTTTTTACAATTGACAAATGCTTGCCCTTTATTACGTTTGGTATATTTTGAGTACAAGTCCATGTGTAGTGTCATATGAAAGAAACACCTAAATGATTAAATAATTATCACCAATGACATCACTAGAAATAAATGCATCTCTACTATACTTATTATTAGAGGAATAATAATGCAAATTTTTCTTCTTTCAAGACTTGCAATCCTTCTTTATGTGACCCGTATTGCCACAATTTCATTATTTTACTTTGTACTTACCGGGAGATTTAGAGTTGTCCTAGACTTCTTATCTTTCTTCTCCTTCAATCACCCTCTAACAAGACTAGATAATTACCATCCATGGGACCTTTCCTAATTCTCCCACTTAACAAAATCCAATACATTTTCTAGCATTTGTGATTAGTGTTATTGTTTATAAATATTAATAGGTTTTCATGACTAGAAAGGAACAAAGTAGCACAATGCACGTGTCCTTATCCAAATTAACTTATATTGATGCAAGTTGACTAAAATCATGATAAAGTTATTTCAATGAACATTGAGTGAGTTCCCCTCCCTCATTTCAAAGAATATAACATATTTTTCAAAACAAGATAATTAACAAACTCTATGATTAATATGATGTAACTATTTTCTTAGACAATGAATTTGCAATCTTTCCTCAAACATGTTTATCAATACATGTAATAAACATAACCAAATTATATTGTTAGTTTTTATCCAATCTTCACTAGGCATAAGTGAGGATTCATTTGAAGAAGATATCACACTTTATTGATCGCTATATACAAGAAGAGCCTCAATCTTCAACTTCCATAGTTTGAAATTTTGACCATTGAATTTACTAATTTCAAAGCTTGACATGCTAGTATATATTTAATGTCATTATGCTTTCTCACAAAATATTTCAAGTTCTTCCTCCTTTCTAGTTATATAAAATTTTCAAAAAACCAACCACTATTAAAGTTTACCATGGTTTTTGTTAAGGTTTGTACTTCAACAAAGTAATAACCACCTTACACTCTACTAACAAATGTTGATGATTTTAACCTCTATTATAATCAACTCATAGATTTGGATGACTAAAACTTAAGATATTGTATGCGTATAACAATCAACAACATACAACATGAACTATACATTAATTAGTAAAAACATGCGCTCTACAATTTTCAAATTTTTTGAAGTTGCATGAGGGTTTGGGTAATGCACTTGTTAGGATCCAATGTGGTTTCTTCTATTGCAACTAAGGAAGGAGAAAGGGTGAACTATTTTTCATCCTCTTTGGTGGTTATTGGTCAGGATTTCAAAAAGGCCCCACCCATGTGGCTGGAGGGTTAACAAGGTGTCATCCTCTTTGGTGACTAATGGTCAAGATCCAAAAAAGGCGCTTATGTCTACTCTATATGGTATTGCCTCATTTTTTTTATGACATTGTGCCCTATATGGAGAAGTTAGTTTGTGTGAAAGCTCAAATATAGTGAAACATAGGGTTTTTGATTCATTGAAGGTCTCAAGCATTGTGGAAGAGCTTAAGGTTGTGATTCTTGATGATCTCATTAATGAGAAGATTGTTGGGCTACAATTGTTCCTTGTAGGTAAGTTTATTTTCTTTCTTCCTAACATTGATCAAGTTAGGAAATGTGTAGATGTTTTCTGGAAACCGAAGCACATTGTGTTTACCCTTTAGTTTCCAAACATCTTCCCATTTCTTTATAGTTTTTTGATTTGTGAAGTTTTGATAAAGGTGCTCATTGAACTCCCTTGGACACTTCATAATTTTTTTTTAAATTTCCTCTCCTTATGTAGATGCAAGCCATGGTTTGAACCAACAATTGACCTTGTTTTGGTGTCTCTATCTTGGATCTACCCTTCGAGTCTTCCTCTAAAGTTTTGGAATTGTAAAAGTTTCCAAGGAATTTCTAATTCTTTTGGGCATCTACTTTTTGTTGATAAAGTTTACCCAATAAAACTCCATATTGATGTTTTCTTAGGTTTGTTTTAATATGGTTTTTAACATAGTCTTACCTCTTAGTATATATCTAAAATCAAGATACAACTTGTGGAATAAAATAATAGAGTATAAAAATGATGAAAATGCAAGAGATTTTGGTCAAATCTTTAATAGATTTGACCATTTGAGTGACTTTGCATGAGTCAATTAGCTACAAAAATTAAAATGGTGTATGATTATCAAAATCATAATGTTATTCCCAAGTCCCTTACCTTAGAAATGAATATTTGTAACTAAGCTGAAATTTTTTGGGAGAATAATCTCTTAGTGGATCAAACTCATGAGTTAGGGAAGTAAACAAATGATGTTTTGCAAAGGGCTGGGACATATCTAATAAGATTCAAAATAAGATAAACAAAAGAAGTGACACAAGAAACATATGCTACTGATACTAATGATAAAGGTGTGGAAGATGTTCTTCAAAATGATATGGTGGAACAAAGTAAAGAGGATGAAAGAGATGAAATGAAGGAGCCTATCAATGATTTGAGAGAGAATGTCTCTATTCCTAAAAAAGAAGACCAACTTCAGGAGGGACCTTTCACTTAGAAAACAAAATGATAGTGGCTTAGGAGATGGAGAAATTGATACAAAGATAAAGGAAGTTCAAACAAGTGTTCAAGGATATGATTTGTAATGTGACAACAATAGATATTGGCACTTTAAACAATATTCTTGGGGGATAAAGTAAATATTTGCAAGATCCATCATTGGTGAGATTTGGTGCTAAGGCGTCACAAACTCCTATGATTTTTTTCGAGGGGGTTTTAGAAGGAGAATGGACTCAAGTGAATAAGAAACCTGAAAAGAAGAAAAAAACATATGTTGGGGAGAAAACAAGAAAGGTAGACCATCTCGGAGGGAAACTCGAGCTTGTAATGTTGCTTTGGGTAAACAAAGGCCATTTGGAGCCAAGAAGATAGAAGAAATGATGAATTTTGGAGGCCTCTCTTGCTATTGATAGTATCAAAGTGATATTGACTATTTTTATATCTTGTTGTGAAGATTATGTCTTGGAATATTAGAGGGTTGAATAGCCCTTTTAAGAAGCATTTTATTAAGTGTTATATAGCTAATCTAAAAATTGATATTATGCTTATTTAGGAAACGAAGATGCAAAAGTCTACATTTGATCACGTTGTTAGGAATATTTCACCTTTTGTTGATTATTATGTTAGTGATGTGAAGGGGGCTTTTGGTAGAGTAGCCACTATGTAGAATATTTATAGAATTGAAGTTGCCAAAGGAAGCCATTATAGAAATAGTTTGATGAATATTATCGAGGACTTGTATACCTCTGTTAAAAGGAACTTGAAAAATAATTATGCTCTTAATTCTAGGGTTTCAAGAGTTCATCTTTTGGATTCCAAAACTTCTATGATCTCTAGAAGACAAATGAACTATTAAATGCTTAGTGGTGATTTTAATATGCCCCTATTCTCAATAAAAAAAATAACAACAACAAAGATAAAAATGACAAAACAAAAGAACTTCCAGCTTAATTTTATTGAACAAGAGATACATATTTACACAGCAGTTTGAACAACCAATGTTCCTAAGTGATTGCTAAATAGATTGACAACAAACTATTTTATGTTTGACAACACACATGAAATGAACATGTAGGTGACTCTTGACAGCTTACTGGATCTAAGAGATATATCTAGTGTTAGTTATTGATTCAAATTAAAATTCTATGTCATACACGCACACAACCATAGAACTCTATGGCACATACATGCACAATTGTGAATTTTGTTGACTTATTCTATCACTCCCCCTTAAGGACAACAAAATTTTGTTTGATTCCCAACATATCTCTAAATGTTACAAACTTTATTTTCCTCATGACTTGGTGAACATATCAGCTACATTTTCATTGGTGTTACAATAATGAAACTTTATCTCTTGAGACTGAATTTTTTCTCTTACAAAATGATGTTGAGTTTTTATATGCTTTTATCTTGCATGATAAATTAGATAGTTTGAAAGAATGATTGTATTTTGATTGTCACACTTGATTGAATTAGGCCCTTCTTGCTTTTGTCCCATATCTTCAAGAATTTTCCTTAGCCAAACTGCTTCATAGATAGCATTGCACAAATGCTTTGTACTCAGCTCCAGTAGGTGAAAGGGAAATAGTTGGTTGCTTCTTTCTGCTCCAAGAAAAAATACCTAATCTTATGTTTAATGCATAACCAATTGTTGATCTAAGATCATCTGGACCACCTGCCCAATTAGAATCGGAATAACCTGTCAACTCAACATTCAAATGGTTAGTATATTCAAAGCCAAAATATATGGTGCCTTGTAGGTATCAAATGATTCTTTGTCTTTCCTTCCAATTAGCCTCAAGAGGATTATCCATGAATTTCCTAAGTATGATGACAAAATATGAAATATTAGGTCTTGTAGTGTTCAAGTAGTTCAAACTTCCCACCATCTGTCTATACAATGTCCCATTGACTTCTGAAGTATCACTATCAAAAGAGAACTTAAAATTTTGTTCTAAAGGAGTACATGCTACTTTACAATCTTGCATATAAACCTTTGAATTAACTTCTTTGCATACTTACTTTGAGTAATCAAAGTCTTACCATCTTGCCTCCACACTTCAATTCCTAAACAATAATACATTTTTCCAAGATCCTTCATTTCAAATGGTTGTGATAAAGCTTCTTTGATTTCATCAATCAACTCTATTGAACTTCCCGCTATGATTCATTCATCCACATATAAATAAATCAAAACAACATTCCCATGCTCATCATTCTTTATGTATAGATTTGGATCATTTTTACTCTTGATATACCCTTTCTAAAGGAAGAATTTATCAATTTTCTCATACCATGATCTTGGTGCTTGTTTGAGACCATATAATGCCTGTTTTAACTTGCATACCAAATGTTCTTTTCCTCTTTTTACAAAGCCTTCAAGTTGAACAAGATAAATTTCTTCTTTTAAATCACCATTTAAAAATGTTGACTTAACATCCATTTGATGAAGATCCCAATCAAATTTAGTAGAAAATGAAATCATAAGTCTAATAGTGTTCATTTTAGTTACTAGTGCAAAATTATATTCATAATCAATTCCTTCCTTTTGTGAGTACCCTTTTGCAACTAATCTGGCTTTGAATTTATCAATAGTTCCATCAGCATTAAACTTTGTTTTGAACAACCATTTAGAGCCTATTGGAATTTTACTTTCACCCAGTTTAGTTAATTCCCAAGTTTCATTATTCATAATTGAGTCATATTCTTCTTGCATTGCATTCATCCATTCTTTATGATTCTTAGCATCTTCAAAATTTTGAGGTTCATCTATACTCATCACTTGAGCCATTAGACCATAATCATTATATCTAATTGGTGCCTTGATTTTCCTTGTTGATCTTCTTACCGCTGCATTATTGGATGGAGTGGCTTCACCTTGACTTTTTTCATGCCCAGTTTGATCATGGGTTTGTTGATCTACAATATCTAAACTTTCATTGTCTTCTTCAAGTCGTTTCCATTGAATGGTACTGCCCACCTTTTCTTCCTCTTGAACATTATCTGCAAACTCATGAAATATAATATCTCAGCTAGCAAATACCTTATGAGTAGTAGGATTATACATCTTGTAGGCCTTATGATCAATACAATAACCAACAAAAACACATTTGAGTGACTTTGCATCAATTTTCCTTCTATTCTCTTTTGGAATATGACAGAATGTCTTACTTCCAAAGATTCTCAAATGACAAACAACAAGCTGCAAGATACTTGATAGGCCTTCTATTCAATAAATAGACAATTTTATTAACTTGTTTAGCCCACAAATTGTTAGGGAGGTTCTTTTTATTTTAGCATACTCATAGCACACTCAACAATTTTTATATTTATTCTTTTAACTACGCCATTTTGTTTAGGACTATGGGAAACTGCATATTGCTTAAGAATGCCATTGTCTTTACAATATTTCACAAAATTTTTTGAAGTATATTCCCCCCCTTGATTAGATCTAAGAATCTTAAGATTGTGAGCTATTTATTTTTCTACCATGATTTTGAACTCTTTGAAATATTCAAACACTTCACTCTTATTTCTTAAGAAATACACCCAAGTATATCTAGTGCAATCATCAACAAATATGCTAAAATAATATTCTCTCATAGGTGATTGAGTTTGGATACGACCACACACCTTTGAATGTACCAATTCAAGAATGTCCCTTTTCTTTTCATCAATCCTTATTGGAAATTCACTTCTATGTTGTTTACCCAATGCACAACCATCACAACTAATGTGTTCATCCTTAAATATTTGAAGACGTTGCACCATCTCTTATCTTTGTAGAGAAATAAGATCCTTAAGATTTAAATGACCACACCTCTTATGCCATAGCTCTTTAGTAGATACACATGTATAATCCATTGCATGATGACTTTCCATTTTGACATCAATTTTATACAAACCTCATGGCTTGATTCCTTTAGCAATCACATTATTGTGATTTTCCATATCTTTAACTTGGCAACCTGTATTCAAGAACTCAACTTTTAGACCTTGATCAGTAATAGCTAAATCATATATTAAAATTTTCTTAATTCCAAGAACATACGTGACATTAGAAAGTTATTTTACATTTCCATTATTTAGTTGCACACTAATATTGCCATATCATTTTATATCACGAGACCTATCATCTCCTAAATAAATCTTATTACCATCCTTCTTCTCATGAAAATTTGTAAACCAATTTCTATGACATGACATATGAATTGATGCCCCTACATCTATAAACCAATTATTGCAATCACTTGTTTCAATCGAAAGAGCAACATCAGAAATGAACAACTTTAAATTATGAAGGTTTTCATTTAACTCATCATTTTCATTCACATAATTACCCTCATGTTTATTTTTTTCAGACTCATTATACTTCTTTTTCCATCATTCATAACTATAATGTCCTAATTTACCACAATAATTACAATTTCTATTTTTCTTTACATTTGATTTGAATGTTGCCCCGTCATGATACCTTTTGTCCTCTTTATTCCTTTGGTTGTCAAATTTACCCCATCCTTTGTTCTTTGACCATTTCTTTTCTTTAGATAGCTTCTTGTCTTTCACCATCAAAGCTAACTCTACATTCTGAGATTTGTTATTCATATGCTTTCTCCCCTCTTCTTCTTGTAGAAGATACATGCCAAGTTCTCAAAAGAAGGTGCATTTTCCCTTGCAACCAAACTAGTAATAAAAACATGATAGTCATTAATCATTCCATTCAAAGTAACAGTTGTACTAGATCATTACTAGAAACTTGTTCTTCAACATTAGCAAATCTATCCCCCAATTCCTTAACTCTTGATAAATAATCACTAACACTTTAATTTACTTTCATTTTGATTGAAAGTAATTTTCTATTTAAAAAAAATTATGCTCGTGTTTGTAATCTCATACAAACCTTTCAAATTTGACCATATACCACTAGAAGTGGTAATGTCTCTTATATGAGGGAAGGTTGAATCCTTTACTAGCATGTGCAAGAGAATCTTGGTATTTGATTCTCTTTTCTCCTAATCTTGAACAACAACTGTTGGTGCTATAGGTTTAGCCTCTTTACCATTTACAATGGTCTAGACATTGTACCCCTTCATTAGAGTCAACATCTTGAACCTACAATTAACATAATTAGTATGATCTAACTTATGTGATTCAGTTAGATAAGCATCTATGAGATTGAACATCACAAAAAAAAAAAAAAACCAAACAAGAAACTTTTACCAAATTTCTTACAGTTGAGGGCACTGTCACAATCAACACTCTTCCCTCAATTTCACCAATGAGACCATAATTTCATCTGGTATTATATGAAACAATAACCTTTATAAGGAAACTTCTCTTTTTGCAAAATACTGCATCTTCAACACTCCAAATATTTTGAAACAACACTAAATAAACTTCAGAGTTAGCTTTGATACTTATAAGGGGGAAATATGTGATGGATAGGTAGGGTTTTTAACAATGCACCTAATAGAGACCCTAAACCAATATTTACCACCATACATATATATTGAAATGATAAGTAATGTAAATCTGGAAATTCTTGTAAAGAGTACTGAAATTAAATAAGATGAAATACATACCTCATAATATAGCTGATCTGAAAATACTTGTTTTCTGGTGTCTGTACCAAGTTTTGGGAAATTTTGCAAGAGGATCTTGGATAGGAAAATAGAGACAAAGAAAACCCAGAAAGCTTTTCCTTTTCTAAGAAAGGTCGACCTTGACCCCAAAATGTCGAACTTGACCTACACTGCTCCGACAGAAATTCTGCTTGTGGATCCTGGAAGTTTGTCGAAAAGGGTACTCATACCTTCTCTGCAACACACGAAACAGTGACTGTAGATATTTGAAAATGGTGTTTTGGGGTGGCTATATAGGGTTTTACCTTAGTCAAACCCCCATTTTGGTGATCTCCACCTCTCGAATAGCCGGATGTAATAGAATATGTGTGTGTGTTTCTCATAGGAAGAGCTTTGAAAGTGCAATGCCAAGATCTAAATCCTCTAGATTGAAACCCTAGCATGAATTGATATGAGAAAGCAATGCATATATTTGAATATGATAAAGAAAGCATACCAAGCCCCCAAGGCTAAAGTACTCCTACCAAACTCACAATCCATAGTTGCTACCCCATGATTGTATCTTTGAATGCTTGAGTGTTGAAAATGGTGGATTAAGGAAGAAGGAATCTTTCTTGCTCCAAATGAATGTCCACAATGGCTTGTCCACAAAAATAATTGATATCAACAATATCTTGATCTTCTATATCATCCTCTTGCAATCTTTCATCATCTCTTCATCATCACTTTCTTTCTTTCTTGATCAATTGTCCAAAATGAAGACAAAAGAGAGTGATTATATAGAGATCTCAAGGCAAGGCTCCTTGGGCAATATAAGGGCCCATAATTCAAATTTCACCTTGAATTATGGTCCAATCACACTAACCAATTAAGGAGGGAAAAGAATAAAATGAATTTTGAATTAAAACCCTTCCGCTTTCAGATCCAGAGGCCCTTTTTTACTTTCGGGACCTACTAGGATCAAAACATGAAAAGGGGGACCAAAACCCGACAAGGATCAAGGTCGACCTTGACCTTGACCTAGGTCAGGGTCGACCTCAACCCTGACCCAAATTTTTAGGTCCAATCTAATTTGAAAAAAAATAATCTTTGGGTTGGCTAGAGACTTGGGATGTTCGGGAAATCATAATAGAGTGTTGGAAAAGGGCCTAGAGGCCTAGGAGAGATGAGATGAAGGCTAGGAGGACCTATTCCTAGATCCTACCTATAAAATAGAGCCATAATGAGGGAAATTAAGGAGAATCCTCAGGATCCTAACCCTAATTTCACCTAGAAATGAAGAACCAAGTGCAAATGCATCCTAAATACAAATCTATCATGAAAAATGCACTAAATGAGGGTGCTAAACCTACGAAGATGGAAGTGCTTCCATTTTAAGATGATACAATACTAAATTAGGAAAAACCATAAAAGTAGAAGAGATAAAAATGACAAAATAGAGGAACTTCCAGCTTAATTTTATTGAACAAGAGATGAATATTTATACAACAGTTTGAACAACCAATGTTCCTAAATGATTACTAAATAGAGTGGCAACAAACTATTTTATGTTTAACAACACACACATAAAAATGGACAGGTAGATGACTCTTGATGGCTAAGTAAATCTAAGAGACATATCTACAATTAGTTATTGATTCAAACTAAGAATCTATGACACATACATGAACAAATGTGGAACTTTAAGACATCCACATGCACAAATGTGAATTTTGTTGACTTATTCTAACATTCCCTTTGAGAAGTTGGGGGGCTTGGATAATTTATTTGATTATCTAGTTGATCCTTCTAATTTTCTTTCCCAAGTGTGGCTTATTGATATCAAATTACAAGGATCCCTTTTCACTTGGTCTAAATTGAGGTAGGGAAGAAATTGTATTCAAGTTGCACTTGATAGACTCTTAATCTCAAACAGTTGGAGTGTTCTTCCTAAACTACCTTGTTTTCTCTCCCTAGAACATACTTTGTTCATACTATCATTCTTCTAAATTGGGATGATGATGTTGCAAAAGGGCCCTTTGTTTCATGTTTAATAAATTTTGAAATTTTAAAGTAGTAATTGAAAAAGAGTTAGGATTCTATGTCATGTCTCTTAGGTAAGATAATGGGGGGAATTATATTTCAATGAATTCTCAAACCTCTAATCTAAACACAGTATTAAGTGTCAACTTACTACACCCTACACCCCTCATCAAAATGGTGTTTTTGAGAGGAATAAATATATTATTATAGAAATCACCTAATCTAGGTTGGGGCATTAACATGTTCCTAATAAGTTGTGGGCAGAGATAGTGTATATTGTAGTGTACCAGCTTCTAAATCAATCTCCCACATGTTGTCAACAACAAGACCCGAGAGGAAGCATGGTTTGGGAGGAAGAAAAATATCAATCATCTAAAGGTTTTTGGTTCAACAACATATGCTTGGATTCCAAATGTAAAGAGGACAAAATGATATTTTAAAAGTTAGAATTTGATGCTTACAAGATACAATGACAATCATAAATCCTATCAATTGAATGATATGGACATTGATAATATTACATTTTGTATAGATGTGGTTTTCGATGAAGGTGGCTCATTTATGTTATCTTATTTGTGTCTTCTCCTATCCAAAATCTTGAAAATATGATGCAGGAGCATCCTAGGGTAGTTAGCAATCTTGCATGTGGAGTTTTTTGGCCTTAGTGTTGGAGAATTTAGTTGGAAAAGTATTGCTCGGTTTCAATGTTGATTGAGGGGTTTGGTCATTGAAGGAATCAGTCATCGAAGGGCTCAGTCGTTGAAGGGCCTTAGTCGCTGAAGGGGCTCAGTCGATGAAGGAGCTCAGCAAAACTTTTGGTACTCAGAAGAACCTGTGCTCGGTGATGCTTGTGGAGCTCAGTCGACGTGCTTTCTCGGTGATGCCTGGCTTTCTCGGTAGTTTTGCTTACACTCGGTAGTTTGTCTTACCAAATGGAGTTCTTGTGAATTTGACCGGTCGACTTGATGCATTTAATGTGTGTAGAGTGTGATCATGACATGGATCTATTGTGGGGATGTGTGTGGACCTACTTGGGTTTTGGATCTTTATCCTATGTTCATTTAATATTATTTGTAAGCTGACTTGAGGCATATTTGTTTGTCTTTAGTAGCGACTGGTTTTAGGATTTATTTATTTCTTCTAGTCAACCTGTGGTTGAAGTAGTATATAAGGAGGTCTAGGGTAGAGTTGTAGGAAGAAGAGAAAAGGAAGAAGAGGAGTAGAGATTCAAGTTAGGAATATGAAGCTGCGAATTTGTGAGAAGAGCTAGTGGATGTGACCTAGGAACAAGGAGATTGCTTGGTGGATTGTGAGCACAAGTTTAGATCTTGCTGGATATTTCTGATCTAGCTAGCTAGGGTTAGAATTTGAATTGGATCTTGAGGGATCTTGTCATACTATTACTTTCTTTGTAATTGGTCGTCACCAGGATGGCCATATATGTAATGAGTTATTTTATGAATAAAGAGTTCAGATTGTTATCATATCTTGCTTTGTTGTTGTGATTCCATTGTGTGGTTGTTTAGCTGGGGGCTTGGACATCTCCTTTGGGGATTCTCTCAGCATTGCAATGGGTTAAGATCAACCTATGAAGAAAATAAATTTCAGTGTTAGGCTTCCATTTGTTTCACCTAAAGATAGGGATTCTTAAGATTCTTAATCTAAACTGATGGACTCTCCAAGGCATGACATGGTACCACTAGATTTACCTCAAGATAACCTAGATCAACATCCAGATGTTTTGATTCGAGGTAACCCAAGTCATGGTGGTCATCCTAATTTGGAAAAAGATAGTTCTACTCTCTGGCCTAAGTGGTGAGAAAAGCTTATTGGTGATATTTGAGATGATGATCTTGTTGAAGGTAGATCATCTAGAGGCACGAGAAAGAACACGGTCAATTTTTCTCTTATGGCCAACATTCAAAGTGTTTATGAGCCCCAAACTTATTTAGAGGCAAAAAGGAAACCTGGATGGAAAAATTCTATGGCAATTGACTATCATAGACTTCTCAAGAACAACATGTGGGTCTTTTTATATCTACCACCAAGGAAGAAACCCATTGGTTGCAAATGGGTCTATAAAGTGAAGTAAAAAGCTAATGAAACTCTTGATAAGTACAAAGATTGGGTGGTGGCTAAGGGATTCTCATATAAATAAGGCATTGACCATGAGGAAACCTTTGTTTCTATAAAAATATGAGAACCATTTGGTTGGTTTTGTCTATTGCAGTACGATGTGGTTGGATAATCCATCAAATGGACATCAAGAATGCCTTCCTCAATAGTTATTTCAAGGAAGTAGTTTATACATCACATTCTCTAGGTTTCAAAGTTGAAATCAAAGAGCACTAGGCATGTAGAATATTCAAGGCTCTTTATGGCCTCAAGTAGACCGTTAGGGATTGGTACATCAAATTTGATATCTATTGGTTGCATAGGGTTTTTATAGGAGTCATTTAGATCCAATCTTGTTTGTCCCAAGCATTGGTAATAACATTAATTTTATTTTCATCTATGTTGATGATATTATCATTACTATTAATGGGGAACAAATTCTTGAGTAGATCATATTAAATTTTTGTGAGGCATTTGATATGACTTATTTGGGACTTTTGCATTGTTGTCTTGGTGTTGAGGTTTAGAAGATAGTTGGAAACATTTTTATTTCTTAGTCAACGTATACCAAGATTTTTCTATATAAGATCAAGATGGATGATTGAAAGTCTTCATCTACTCCTATGGAGAAAAGGATAAAACTATTAGCCAAATTAGATTCACCTTTGGTGAATGAGTTAGCATTCGAGCAAATAGTGCATAACCTAATCTACCTTACAACCACTAGACCTAAGCTAAGTTATGGTGTGTGATACATATCTTGTTTCATCGTACCCATAATGTAGAACATTGGGTTGTAGTGAAGCATGTACTAAGATATATGAAAATATCCTTGGCTGATTGGTTTTATAGACTCAAATTGAGCTAGTTTTGTTGATGATAAGAAGTCTACTTTTGGGTATGTATTCAATCTTGGTACAAGTACAGTCACATGGACCAATAAGAAGCAGTAGATTCTTTCTCTTTCCTTAATAGAAGAAGATATGAGGGAATTTTTAAAGTAGTTTTTTGACATGAAAATGTCTCTAAGAGGGCCTTCACCCTTGTTTTGTTACAATCAAGGGGTGCTCAAACTGGAAAAGAATTTAGTCTTCCACAAGAAAAGAAAACATGTCGAGCTTCTTTGTCATTTAATCTGAAAGATTGTTGAAGATAATACTATGATTTTATGGTATGTTCCAACTAAGGATTAGACTATAGATATCCTCACCAATTCTTTGAGCTCGAACAAGTTTGTAAAATTCAAGAAAAAACTTGGTGTACTTGGTAGAATGACCATCAAGGGAGGGTATTACAGTAATATTAGCATATTTCTTATTTAATGGTCACTTAATTTACTTTAGTTACTTTAGGTAGTTTCTATTTTCTATTTCAATTATGATTGTTTTGTTTAGAAATATCATCTTTGTAATTTCTTTAAATGGAGTTTTCATCTCCATAATTAATAAATCAATTACCATTTCAAGACATGATTACACAAAACACTACCTGTGTATGCAACATGTCAATCAGTTTAGAAAATGGAGGGATATTGAGAAATGAGGTGATAAGAGAGGGATCCTATGATGGAGAGATAAAGACATAGATCCACTTAGGTTGAGGCCCACCATTCACACCTAGAGAAACAAGAAGAAAAAATGAAGATACAACTTGATGAGATATGGATGCAGCAGAAGAAAGTACAAGTGTGGATGCAAGAACAAAGGACATGGGAACTAAGGACTCAATCTCTTCCTTTGAAACAACCTCACACTCCAAGGCCCTCGACCACCATCAATGCTTGCATCATGCACAAGGTGGTTTCAACATAGGTGCAAACTAAGATGAGAAGCCTATGAAGGCTCATTAGCATCCTGATCCATCTAGGAGGTTATTGATGCCATGAATAGAGAAGAGGATGGCCCTCCCAAAGAGGTAGGAGGTTCTATCGAAATGACAATTATAGGATCATTTGTGGGTGCTCTTCCCCATTTTTCTCTAGGAGTATTTGGATGAACAGGGGGTGCCCTTGGAGGTTGGGAGTGTTGAAAGGGGGATTTTTTTGTTGATGTTGCAGAATTGTGGATTATGTTGAACAGATTTTGATATGCCAATATAAATATCATTAATGGAAATATGCTTCTTTGGTGGATGGTATTGTGATCATTATTTCTATTTTTTTGATATAGTTTTGAGTTTCGGAGGCTGGTGCTCCAGAAAAAAAAATTGATGGTGTATGTGATGTTTTTTTGTTTAATAGTGGTCCAAAATTATCAACTGTTCTAGATATGATTTGTGGCAGTATGGCTTCGTTATGTTTCTTGGATCATGTTGATGTGGTCCAGAGGCATATTTACTAATGTGTTATTTGATTTTAAGCTTCATTTATTATGGTTTTTGGGTAATGTGTTATTTCATCAAGGCAGTATGTGTGATATGGTCCACTTTTCATTCATCCCCACTGCAGGGATGTTAGCCAGGACCTATTTATAAATTATGTTGGCCGAATTGGTAATTTCAATTCAGTATAAGTATAAGATTTTTTGTGATGGATTAGTGAGGATGATTGAGAAGAAGATCTATCAGATGCAATGGGAAGGTTTGGAAAAATTATGAAGTTTGGTTGTAAGAAGAGCATGTGTGTTATTGTTAAATATTGGAGGCAGTGAGCCAAGGGTTTTTTCTAGAAGTTATATAGTGGTGGATTTTATTTTATCTTATTTCTCAGGGAAATGAGCCCAACCCCAATGAGTCTTTTGGTAGCAAGCCACCTTTTATAAAAATTGTCTTAACTGATGTTTTTATTCATGAGAATTAGATTCTATGGAGTTTTTCCCATCTTGTGTTTTCCAAGTAAAAATCTAATGTTTATTGTGTCTGTTCCTAGTTATGTTTATCTTATTAGTTGACTAAATTAAGTATAAATTATTTGATCTAAGATCTATGAAATTGAGAAAAGTTTTAATAAACAACTGATTCACCCCCCTCTTAATTGTTTGATATATTCAAAAATTGGTACCAAAGATTTAGTTCCCCTATAGCGAGTCTAATCGGTCAAGGACATCCAATGGTACATAAATTATCTATTCCTTCTTTTGATGTATCTGACTACGGATTCTAAAAAGTAAAAATGAGGGGATATCTGATTTCTTTGAGTTACAAGACTTAGAAATCTGTGGAGAACACATATACAACATCGAAAAATGAACTTACTACTTTGGATGAGATTGATGCCTATAAAGAAAATGAAAGAGCGAGATATGTTTTTTTAGTGCATTGTCTAGAACTAAATTGGAAAAGGTTGTTGCATTAGAAACTACTTATGAATTTTTGGAAAAACTGAAAAATATTTATGAAGGAAATTATAGAGTTAAACTAGCTAAGCTACAGGAAGCTAAAGGAAGATATGAGAAGTTAAGGATGGAAGAAGGAGAAGATATCACATGCTACTTTTAGAAGATTGATGATGTTGTGAATGAAATTACAAATCTTGGTAGCACTCTAGATGATAAGGATGTGATAGAGAAGATTTTGAGGACTTTACCAGAAAGCTACAATGACAAGGTCTCAACAATTGAAAAAAATTATAATCCAAAAAAATTCACCAGAGAACAATTGTTTGGCACTTTGAGCACATTTTAAATGAGAAAGTTTGGAAAAGAAAAACCCAGATCCAAGACTAATTTCAAGGAAACAAAGGCTGATGAAGATCCAAAAGATAAGAGAATTGTTGAAGTTGAAGAAAACTTTGTAAGAAGGTTAGTCATTTCCACTAGATGTTTGGACAAAGATACAAGACTAGGACCAAATTTCAATAGGAGGGCATATTATGTGAATGAAGATACTATCATCTCATATGATGCATGTGATGAAGATGAGTGTTTTTTCTATGTTGAAGAAGTTGAATATGAACCTAAGGTTAGTGATATTACATCTCTGGAAAGTGATACTAAAATTTTTGCAACTACATTACATGTTAGAAGAGATAAAAATGAATGGTTGATTGACACTGGATGCTCAAATCATATGATCAATGATAAAAGTAAGTTTGTAAAACTTGAAAACTATAATGATGATCCTATTAGATTTGAAGATGATCAAACTACACAAATTGTTGGAATAGGTTCTATTTCTTTTTATGGAAAACATAATACTGACAATGTGTACTACGTAAAAGTATTGCATCATAATCTTTTAAGTTTTGGACAAATGTGTGAAAATGGTTACAATATTATCTTTCAGGATGGTGGTTGTAAAATATAGAAGAGATTCAGAATTGTTATTATTGCAGGTAAAAGACCCAAATATGTATTGATTGGATGTAGCTACAAGGAATTTCTTGTTATCATGAATAGATGAAAGCTAGCTATGGTATCAAAGGATGTGTCACATAAACTTTGATAATTTAGTGAAGATTAGTTCAGAAAGAGTTGTAAGAGATATACCAAGGTTAACCAAACTAGATAATAGTGTTTTCAAGGAATGTCAAGTGGGAAAGAAGATGAAGGGAACTTTCAGAGAAAACAAATAATTTACTATCGGACTATTGGATTTGGTGCACACAGACTTATGCAGTCTAACCAGAAAAAGGAGTCTAAAAGGTATTTTATGCTCTTGATTGATGATCATTCTAGAATGACTTGGATTACATTCTTATGAGAAAACCTCGAGGCATTAGAAAAATTCAAGATATTCAACAATAGATTTGAAAATGAAATTGACAGAAAAATCAAATGCTTAAAATCTGATAGAGGAGGTGAGTTTGTTAATGATGAATTCAAAATCCTTTGTAACAAGCATGGGATTAAAAAAAATTGTCCACTCCTAGGACACCACAACAAAGTGGAGTTGTGGAAAGAATGAAGCAGACTATATAAGAGACAACTAGGACTATGACCAAAGAAGAAAATCTACAGGAAGTATACTAGAAAGAAGATATACATAGGATATTATACACTCTTAATCAAGTTTTATTTCAAAAAAAGTATGGTAAGGTTTCATATGAATTATGGAATAGAATGATTCCAATAGTAAAGTACTTTAAAGTTTTCTAAAGAAAATGCTACATTTGTAAAGATGAAGGAAACCTTGAAAATTTTGATAGCAGAGTAGATCAAGGCATATTTATGGGATACTCTACAAGAAGCAAGGCATATTGGTGTTTTAACAAGATATTAAATAAAATTGTTAAAAGTGAAAATGTAAGAGTTGAGGAAAATGTTTCAAATGACTTAGATCTACAAACAGAATAGGAAACTGATGAATCTACATGCAAATAAGTGAAACAAAAGAATAGAGAAGAAGATAAGTTGAAAGAAACTCAGGATGCTCTGGCATCAGTATCCAAAACCCCCAAAGTATATTTAGAGGAATCACTCAAAAAATTAGATCATTGGACATAAGAAAAAAAGATTCATTACTAGAAGAAAAACTACTAAAAAAATATTTATTGTGCCTACTTTCTAAGGTTGAATCTAAGACAATTGAAGAATCTAGTGGTGACTAGAATTGAATCGAGGCAATGAAAGAAGAACTGGATCAGATTGAGAAAAATTAGACTTGAGAACTTGTTCCTAGACCGAAAGACAAAAATCTTATTGGAACAAAGTGGGTGTTCTGGAATAAAATGGGTGAGGATGGACCTGTTGTGAGAAACAAGAAAATATTTGTTTACAAAGGATATACTCAGGTTGAGGGCATTGATTTTGAAAAAGGTTTTTCTTTGACTACCCAAATGGAAGCTATTAGGATATTTCTGGCATTTTTAGCATATACAAATTTCAAATTCTATCATATAGATGTGAAGTCAACATTTTTTAACAATGAGTTAAAAGAAAAAAGTTTACATTGAATAACCAGAAGGAATTAAGTTGTTAGATGATCTGGATATTGTTTGCAAACTGAAGATGGCCTTGTATGGATTGAAGAAAGCTCCTAGATATTGGTATGGGAGGTTGCATAAGTATTTAATGGATAAAAACTTTTAGAAAGGATATGCTTACAGTAATCTCTACTTGAAATTTGAGTCATAAAAATCCCTAGGGGTTTTGGTTTATGTGGGTGACTTAATATTCAGAGGAAATGAGGATATGTGCCAGAAAGGTTTTGGTGAAATGGAGGATGAATTTGAGATGTCCATAATTAGTGAGTTAAAATTCTTTCTTAGATTGCAAATAAATCATAACAATGAAGGCATATTTATTTCTCGGTCGTAGTATATCACAAAGTTGTTGAAAAAGCTTGAGTTGAAAAATTCCAAACTGGTGCATACTCCCATGAATATTGGATGTAAGTTAACCAAAGAAGATAAATCCCCCAAGGAAAATGCAAGCAAGTACGAATAAATTATTGAAGGACTTCTATACATGACTATTACAACACAAGATATAATGTATGTTATCTATGTGGTTGCTAGATTATAGCAAGAACCAAGAGAACCACATGTTGTTGTTGTTAAGAGAATCTTCAAATATGTGAAGGGAATAGAGGGAGTGGAAAGGTAATGTTGATGAGAGGATAAGTACCAGTGGTGGATCATTCTTTCTTGGCTCCTAATTAGTAATATAGATGAAACAAACATTAAAAGATATTCGTATAATATTTGACAAACCAATCCCAATTATGTGTGATAATACCAATGCAATAAACATTTCCAAGAATTTGGTACAACACTCTAGAAAAAAGAACATTTCTATCTGGTGCCATTTTTTGAGGGCAAAGGTGTTGGACAATGAAGTGAAACTTGAATATGAGCCTGCAAAAGATTAGGTTGCGGATATTTTTACAAAATATTTGTGCAAAGATACTTTTGAGAATCTCTAAGAGAGGTTGGGGGTATTTCCCCTTCCAAGCTCAAACAAAGTATCTTTAGCACTTCATTAGTCCAAGGCTTACTACACATTATTGGTCTAGACTAATGTATGGGGCTTCCCTGTTAGGAATATTAGATCTTATGTAGAGAAAATCTTATGCTCTTTATTGTGTTGTTCATAATATCTGAATGTCTGTGTAAGTACATATATATAATTAATTATATGTGTGTATGCTGTTGAGGAGGAGAAATGCATGTTGTAATTGATATCTTTCCTCAGCACATATGAAATATATTAAATATGAAATGAGGAGTCATGTCTATGTAGAGACATGACTCTACGTGGCTTAAGCCATGTAGAGCCATGTCTTTACATAGACATGACCTTTCGATAATATTGCAAATTACGCACGATAAACATATATTAAACTTTGCAATGTATTCGATTAATAATGTGGTGTTGCGAATAACTATCATCCGATAGTTATCATAACACATACTATAATGTATGTGTTACAATAACTATCGGATATAGTTATCGTAACACTAATGTTTATGTAGTATCAATATTGTTGTTGTTTATCCAGTATCAGTATCGAATTAAGTCGATTTTAATGTATTCAATTGTTAATGGCTGATTTAATACAGTGTATGTAGTCGACTATTATATATATTAATATCCATGACAATAATATATATATATGTGTGTGTGTGTGTGTGTGTGTATGTATGTATGTATATAGTCGACTATTATATTGAGTCTGATGAATATAATTCATTCAATTATATAATTCAGTTAGATCAAAGCTATAATTCAACACTCCCTCTTAGCAAGAGAGGATTGATTATCACAAGATGTAAGTGTTATATAAATCCCCGACTCAATTCAGAACTGGATTTAAAATAACACTTAATCACTTGATATCAGGGTTGTCGGCATGGTTCGGAATACAAGTTTAATGTACTCAACCCAATAGAAGAAATTTATCACAATCCCCGACTCAATTCAGAACTGGATTTAGTGATAAGTATAAGTGTCAAGATATTCGACGCAATCTGAATCAAAACTTGAAGCACTAGTTATCATCATCCCTGACTAAATTCAGAACTGGACTAAAATGATAACTTAATTAAGTCAAGATATTTTAGGTCGTCACCTTACAATAGTGACCTCACACACATGAAAGATCATCATCTTTCCAAAATACGCAATATTGCAATATCTTATTTTATTCATGAATACATTAGTTTACATATTTATGAGATGGAATCTCAGAAGTTTAATTACAACTTAATCGTACCAAGTTTCTTTCTAAAGTACTCAATTTTCACCTTTGTGAGAGGCTTGGTAAAAATATTAGCATTTTGTTCTTCAGTACTGATGTATACCAGTTTGATAATATCTTTGTCTACCATGTCTCTTATGTAGTGAAAAGGAATTTCTATGTGTTTGGAGTGATTGTGAAAAACTGGACTTACTGAAAGCTTAATGCAACTTTTATTGTCACAATAATTTATTGTAGGTTTTAAAGGCTTGCCAAATAGTCCAAATAGTAACTTCCTTAACCATACTTCTTCTCAAGCTCCCATAGATGCGGCCATATACTCTACCTCAGTAGAACTTTAAGCAACAGCTGACTATTTTCTACTGAACCATGAAATCATTGCAGATCCAAGGCTAAAGCAACATCCTGTAGTACTCTTACAATCAATTGAATTTCCAACCTAGTCAGAGTAAGTGAACCCTTGAAGTTGTATCTCAACATTCTCATATTTTAGGCCCATATCAATTGTACCACATAAGTATCTTAGAATATGTTTAGCAGTTCTTAGGTGGATCTTCTTAGGTTCACACATGAAATTACTTAGAACGTTTGTAGCATAGCAGATATCAGGATGAGTGTTTACCAAGAACATGAGAGACCCAATTAGTTGTCTGTAATATGAAGGATATGTAGACTCTAAATTTGTTGCTTCATCTTTGAGTTTATGAAGATTTGTTTCCATCGGAGTGGTTAAAGGTTTACACTCCATGCCAAATCTGGTTAAAATATCCATAGTGTATTTTCTTTGATTTAGTAAAATATAATTTTCTTTCTATACTACTTCTAAGCCTAAGAAGTAGTGTAACAACCCTAGATCCTTCATGTCGAACTCATTTGTGAGTTCTTGTTTGCATTTAGCAATAACATGATCTTTACCTGTTATTAATAAATCATCAACATAAAGAACTAGAATTACCATTTTGCCTTTGGATATTTTGAAGTATATATTAGAGTTGGCTTCATTATTGGAGTGCCCTAACTTGGAGAGATAATTGTCTATGCATTCATACCAAGCCCTGGGAGCTTGCTTAAGACCATAAAGTGTTTTCTTCAATTTGTAAATATAACTATTATTGTCATGGGTAATAAAACCTTTTGGTTGTTCTATGTATACTTCTTCTTCAATGACACCATTTAGGAATGTTGTCTTTACATCCATTTGATGTATCTTCCACCCTTTGGATGCTCCAATGGCGATAATAGTTCTTACAAAAGTATATCAAGCAACCGGGGCAAATGTTTCTTCATAGTCGATTCCAGCCTTTTGAGAAAATCCCTTGGCAACAAATCTAGCTTTATGTTTTTCAATACTACCATCTGAAGCATATTTGACTTTTAATAGCCATCTAGAGGAGATGATTGTTTTCCCTTTAGGTCTAGGCACTACATCCCACACATCATTTTTTACAATAGATTGGTATTCCTAGATCATGGCATCTTTCCAGGCTTGACATGCTAGGGATTCTTTAACATTAGATGGTTCAAATTTTGTAAGTTCTTCCATAAGTGCAAGATAGCACTTTTGATTTCTTGTTCTTTTACTCTCTTTGAATATTTCATTTGGTTCAACATTATTTTCCTCAATCATTTTTCTTGCCCATAATGGTCTTTTCTTATTGTTAGAAATTTCAATATCTTCAAGATTAGATGAGGTAAGTTCATGATTTTCTATTATGTTCTCATTACTTAGGAAGGTATTCTCCCTCTAATTGACAATTTCATCATATTTTATAGTATCATCCCTCTGGTTCTCATTAGATCTTTCTTATGTGAATGTAGAGATTTTTAGAGCAATATCTTCTTCATATTTGATATCTCTGCTAATGTCAATGGATTTCTATCCCAGTATGTATATCATGTATCCTTTAGTAGTTTCACTATAAACAAAAAAATATTCCTTTCTTTCCAAAGGGATCTAGTTTGGTTCTCTTCTCTTTAGGAATGTGAACATATATAAGACATCCAAAGATTCTTAGATGACTTAGATGTGGTTTCTTCCCTGTAAAGGCTTCTTCAGGTGTGATGTTTTCTAGAATTGAGTGAGGACATCTATTTTGAATGTATACAATAGTGTTGGATGCTTCAGCCCAAAAAGAGGTATGAAGGTTTTGGTCATGCATCATAGCCTTGTCAGCTTCAATAATAGTTCTATTTTTCCTTTTTGCTACTCCGTTATGTTGAGGATTATAGGGTACAATATACTCCCTCTTAATCCCAATAGACATGCAAAATTCTTTAAAGTTTTCAGATATACATTCACCTCTGTTGTCTGATCTTAGGGTTTTTATTTTCTTCCCAGTTTGGTTTTCAACTAATGCTTTGAATTCTTTGAATTTTAGCAATACTTCATTTGATTCTTTTAGCTTAAGAAAATAAATCCAAGTTTTTCTAGAGTAATCGTCAATGAAAATCACATAATATGAAAAACCTCCTAGTGAGAGGGTTCACATAGGCCCACATAGGTCTGTGTGAATGAGTTGTAATACAACTTTGGTTTTATGTTCACTAGAGGGAAAGGACTTTTTTATATTTTTCATAAGGCACACCCTTTACAAGTGCTAATATGATTTGATTTTAAATTAGGTATCCCTACAGTGATTTTCTTTATGGAGGGAAGGGTGTTGAATCCAAGATGTCTTAATCTTCTATGCCAGAGTTCATTAGGATTTGATACTTCATGACATAGAACAGATTTGTGACTATTTCCTAATTTGTATAGGCTTCCATCTCTATACCCTATAGAAATAGCATTTTTTATATTAGTGTTCGTAGTCCATATTAATACTTTATTTTCTTGGAATGTGACTCGATAGCCTTGATCGGCTAGGCCTGAAATAGAAACCAAGTTCCTTTTTATGCCTGGTACAAATAGAACATCTTTTAATAGTAGAGTTACCCTTGATTTCAATTTGATAGAGCAGGTCCTAATTCCTTTTGCTGGATAAGTGGAGTTATCTCCAATTGTAACTTCTTTAGAGGAATCTTCTTCTAGGATTTCAAATTGATCTTTGAATCCTTTTATACGTTGTGATACTTCGCTATCGATTATCCAAGTGTTTTTGTTTGAGTTTACTTCACTTGATAAAGCCAAGAAGAATAGAGATATTTCTGCCCCTTTGACTTCGACTAATGCTGCTTGAATTTTCTCTCTCTAGGCAGAACCTATGTGTATGTCCAAGCTTATTGCATTTATAGAACTGTACTTTGGAGAATTCTCAATTTTTGTGATTTTTGTTATGGTTACCTTTTGTATGTTTGAACTTCCTTTTGTTGCCTTTGAAGTTTGAATGAGTATTGAGGGCTTGAATCTCATTTCCTTTAGTAGGCCCGATCCCTCTTGATATTAACCGAGATTCCTCTTGAGTGCATTCATTCTTGAGTTGTTCAAACTTAGGTAGAGAAGAGCATCCAGTTATACATTGAATAAAAGATTCCCATGTGATGGGTAATCCTCTAAGGGCTATTAATGTTAACTCCATGTCATCAATATTATTTCCAATAGTGGATAGTTGATCTCTTAATTCAAAAATTTGAAAGTAAGATGTGATAGTTTCTCCTTTGTTCTTTTTTAGATTCAAGAGTTGTTGTTTGAGAGTAAGTAATCTACTTGTGTTATTGATCTCAAATGTCTCTTGAATAGTTTTGAATACTTCATAGGCAGTTTTAAGCCTTGTTATGGAGGGAAGGATATGATCTTTAACAACATCAATTATGATCTTCTTTTCTTTATTGTTACGCCTTTTCCAAGTTGATTTATCTGGTTCATCTTCTGGCATCTCTTTATCTTCCTCAATATAGGAATCTAATTCAAGTTCTTGAAGCAATGTAATTATTCATATTTTCCATGAGAAGAAGTTTGAAGCACCTTCAAGTCTGTCTTCTACTTTAATACTGCTTTCCATTATTATTTCCCTTCTGTTTATAATGGATCTTTATAGAATTCAAATATATTTAATGATTTTTCTCTAGTAAGGCTCTGATACCATGTTAGGAATATTAGATCTTATGTAGATAAAATTTGATGCTCTTTATTGTGTTGTTCATAATATCTGAATGTATGTGTAAGTATATACATTAATAATTATATATTCGTATGTTGTTGAGGAGAAGAAATGCATGTTGTAATTGATATCTTTCCTCAGCACATATGAAATATATTAAATATGAAATGAGGAGTCATGTCTATGTAGAGACATGACTTTACGTGGCTTAAGCCACGTAGATCCATGTCTTTACATAGATGTGACCTTTCGATAATACTGTAGATTACACATGATAAACATATATTAAACTTTGTAGTGTATTTAATTAATAATGTGGTGTTGTGAATAACTATCATCTGATAGTTATCGTAACACATACTATAATGTATGTGTTACGATAAATATCAAATATATTTATCATAACACTATTGTTTATGCAGTATCAATATCATTGTTGTTTATGCAGTATCAATATCGACTTAAGTTGATTCTAATGTATGCAATAGTTAATGCCCGATTTAATATGGAATATGCAGTCGACTATTATATATATTCATATCCATGACAATAATAATAATTGTGTGTGTGTGTGTGTGTGTGTGTGTATTGAAAGGGGGAAAAGTGTATGTTTCCAACATTTTTCCTTGATGACAAAGGGGGGGAGAGAGTATGCAAGTGATTATTGAAAGGGGGAGTTTGTTATTGATGTTACACATTTGTGGATTATGTTGTAAAGATGTTGATATGTTAGTATGGTTGCCATTGATTTGAACATATTGCTTTGGTGGATGCTATTGTGATCAGTATTTTTGTTTTGTTGATATGGTTTTGAGGTTCGGAGGCTGGTGTTTTGTAAAAAAAAAATCTGGTGGTGTATTCTATGATGTTCATGTTTTAAAGTGGTCGAAAATTATTTGTTGTTCTAGATATGGTTTGTGGTAGTATGGCTTTGTTATTTTTTTTTTTTGGATTGTGTTGATGTGGTCCATAGGCATATTTACTAATATGTTATTTCATTTTGGGCTTCATTGATTATGGATTTTGGGTAACATTTTATTTGGTCAAGGTAGTATGTGTGGTGTGTTCCACTTTTCATTCCTCCCCAGCACATGAAAGCTTAGTCAAGACTTATTTCAAAATTATGTTGGCCGAATTGGTAATTTCAATTTAGTATAAGTATAAGATTGTTTGTGATGGATTAGTGGGGATGATTGAGAAGATCTGTTAAATGCATTAGGAAGGTTTGGTGAAAGTGTGAATTTGGGTTGTGTTCAAAGAGTGTTTTGTTGTTAGAAACTGGAGGTAGTGAGACAAGGGTTTATTCTAATAGTTATACTATAGTGGGGGATCTCCTTTTATTTATCTTTTCTCAGGGTAGTGATCCCTCGTGGGAAGTGAGCCCACCCGCATTGAGCATTTTGGAAGTGAGCCACCCTTTGTAAAAATAACGTTAACCATTGTTTTTATTTATGAGAACTAGCTTCTCTATGGTTTTTCCCATCTTAGTTTTTCCATATAAAAATATTGTGTTTATTGTGTGTTTTCTTATTTATTTTTATATGATCTGGTTGATTAAATTAAGTATAAATTATTTGATCTAGATCTGTGAAATTGAGAAAAGTTTTAATAAACAAATAATTCACCCCCTCCTAGTGTCTAGGATATTCATCAGGGAGTAAGTGCCAAGGGAGATGGATGAGAATACAATGACCTATTACCTTTACCATAAATAACAGGATGAAGGATGTATGCTAGGATAGGAAGCTCAAACTAAGGGTGAACCTTAGACTTTTGCAGTGGGTATATTTCCTTTGTTATGCTAGGCATAGTTGTAGGAATGAGAGTCACCACTCAAAATTGCAAACTCTTCAACGGACACATATGTTTTTTCTAAGGAAGATAGTTTCCGTTTATCCCTGATGAAGAGGGAATAGAAGGAAAAATATTTTGTAAAGAAAGGGTGGGAAAGGATGTAGGAACAAAATTGGGAGGGAGCATAGGTGTTATATATTTGTATAAAATTTCCCTGGTTTTATACATTTTATATTCTTTGAACAATACATCCTCCTTGGGAGGCAGAGGCCCTAATAGAGTAGGCAAAAAATAATAAAAAAGAAAGCCCCCATTACATATCAAGAGTTAATATTTAGTATCCTAGCTAATGTGCATGACACCCTCATGGGAAAAATACACAGAGGACCACTCCCATAGAGACTAGGTAGGGGATACCTAGCTTTACTTGAAGACATCCAACTTGGGAATGTCGATAAAATTTGTAGAGACAATCTTGTTGGCAAGTTGACTATACTGTTGTATATGACTAGATATAGTGTTTTCATTATGGCAACAAAGTCATATAGAGTTTTGGAGCCAGCGCACATTATCATAAGGTCAGAATATGGCTAAGTATAGAAGACTAGATAGTTAGCAAAGCACCAGTAGATCAAAGCATCAGCGCATGTGCGTATGATTGAGTTATGGTATGCACCCTTGAAGTTAAGATGATAAGTGTATATTCATGCTAAGTCTAAGAGTGCATGATCAGATGAGATAGTATGACAAAGATACAGACAGTTGAAGTGGTACAGACAGTGAATGCCATAACAGAATAGAGTATGCAGCCGACTATTAGTATTTTGATTAGTAGTTATAGTAATGTTTTGTAAAGGCCATGTACCTATTGTAATTAGGTTGTAGACATGTAAACATCTTTTTTTGTAAACACGCTTTAGCCAATTCACTTGGAAGCATTGTATGTAATCAGTTATAGGCCAACCTAGTTATTTGTTTTGTTAGCGCATATAAATATAAGATGCACCTTTGTAATAAAGTATGAAATGTGAATATAGAGATTAGAAAAGTAGAGCAGAGACATGTGAAGTGAAGATAGAATGAGTTAGAGCTTTACAAGGGGCTAAAGCATCAGCTCAAAAAAGAAACTGATCAGACAAGCAGTGTCATAGCACCAATTCATCCAGGAGATATAGTGTGTATCTGAGATCCGAAGGTTGTAGCCTTCACCACTTGAGTAGTGAGCTCTAGGATAGTGTGTCCCCACCCCTAACAGGGTCTGACCTTTGATCAGGTCTCTGTACTAAAAGCATTGTAAAGAACAACTCCTAACAAGGTTGCAGATCTTCTAACAAGGATCACAAGACACTAGTGCAGTTCTTAGTGGGTGTTAATTCCCATCGAGGTTTTTACCTATTTGGGTTTCCCCGTAACCATATTGGTGTAATGTGTTGTGATTGTTTATCTTGTTTACATTGATGTTTAATTCAGTACTTAAGCAATCAAGTTAAGTTTCAAGAGCAAAGTAAAAAGAATAAAATATAGTGAACACTGATTCAACCCCCCCCCCCCCCCCCCCTCTCAGTGTTCCCATTCCTAAAAATTGGTATCAGAGCTCTGGTCCTATGAAGATAAGTTTAACCACTTGAGGAGATCAATGAGTTCAGAAGAAGCAAAACATATGAAGAAGAATCTTATGGAAGCTCTTGAAGACCTTGACAGATCTGAGAAAGAAGTTGAAGAACTAAAATTGAAAGTAAGTGGCGCACAAGTATTCATCAAGATACTGAGACAAGATTTGAAAAATTGTACAAACAATGATTTGGGGAAAATAGTTAAGAAGCTAAATGAGGAGAACACGTCTTTACAAGATCAGATTGAAGAATTGGATGAAAAGCTAACAAATAATCAAGAAGTTTATGATGAACAGATCAAAGAGAACCTTCAAGTGAATGAAGAATTGAGACAAGAAAACATGGAAATCTTGGAGCTAAGAAACAACAAAGAAAAGTTAGAATCTGAGTTGAAAGAGGCAAAGAATCACATTGAGAAATTACACACCAGTTCTGATTTGATAGAGTCACAGTTGTATGCAAGCAAGCTTAAAGGAGATACCAGCAGTATTGGATTCAATGAAGCACAAAATCAGATTGATGACATGCGAGAAAGGATGAAAGCACCAGAAGACACTACAAATGCTAAAAATCAGACTAAAGACAATATTGAACCATCTAAGGATGAGCGCAAGCTAGTAGACTGAACTTGTTATGTCTATAACAAGCATGGACATATTGCAAGGGACTGTAAAAAGGTAAGACCTTTTAATGATTACTGTTATTCATGCAATAAATTTGGTCATAGAGCTATGAATTGTAGAACAAGTTAGAATAACAAGACTCAGCATAATCAGAGAAATCAGAATCAATCAAATGCAAGAAGTTCTCAGAGTATTACATGTTAGATATGTAATTATAATGGTCACTCAGCTAGACGGTGGAGAATGGTAACTCATATCAATGCGCCGAAGAATTTAAGGCCCCCAATTATTTGTCACTCTTGTAATAAGGCTAGACACATCTCAAAGTTTTGTAGATCAAGAATGCAAAGTCAGGAAAGCCCTAAAAAGCCAAAAATATCAACATTGGATACTGAAGGAGAAGTCAAATTTGTGAAAGCTATAGAGGATACGAGCTTGATTTGGACATAATCAAAGAAGGATAAGGTTGATGAGTTTGTATTGGATGTATCCGCAATGGGTGCACCCTCTACATCTGCATGAATGACCTCCAGGGTCATAGGGGGAGCTAATTTAGCTCTAGACCCCTGCATGGCCGGTATACTCACCTTCAGAGTATGCACCTTTGGATTTAACATCTTGGAGACTATTTGATTCTATGTGCAAGAGCGCACTACTTGATCGATTGCAAGATAGAAGTTGGAAATTCTTAGTCGAATTTTGGTTTACGCAGCAAGCATTAATGGTAGAAATTTCACTTTATAGTCTACAAAAACTTACAAATCACTCATTGCATTCAAGTTTGAGTGATTGGAGACCAAAAGAGCCCTAGCAATTGAATTGTAAAGTGTTGAAGCTTGATTTACCAGCAAAGTAGTGTGATTGATTAGTTGCGAAGCCCTAGTCCGACATGACGATTTAGAAGTCTTTGGAATCCTATTTTGAGCATTAAACAAGTAATTCATGGCTACACCTATTGTATTTGATGTCACAGATAGGAAGAGATATATTTTTAAGAGGCACCCTTTTAAGTCAACCCTAGATGACCTAGAAGGTGCATTTTCAAGAACCCCTATGGGCGTAATGCATGTTGAAGACATTCATGTGTACATTTACTGTAAGAAGGAACCAGTTGGACTTGATAGGATAAGGTCACACCTCGAGTCCATGATGAAACCAGATAAAACATTCCTAGATGAGTTTGCACATTTGGAAAACCATCCCATTCTTGAGTATGCTACGGCATATGAGTTTTATGAATCTGAGTGGATCAAGATCTTGTTAAGCAGAATCCATGATGACCTATTTTGGATAGGTGAAGTCTCAATAAGAATCATAGGAGATCTCATTCATGAAATAGCAGGCCTTTCAAAGACAGGCGTCATTCTTCCAGTGGGAAAGGATGTAAGGAAATTAGCTAAACAGGCTTGTAAGTCCAGCAGTGATAGGCACGGTATGACTATTGAGCCTATTGTTTAGAAAGACATCAAATTGATGTCCATGATACTAGGTTACAGATTTCAGCACACCACCAGGGTGAATAGTGTGTCTGCAACCACTATTCTTGAAGCAATCAAACTTATCAAAGAAGATGGAGAGTTCAATTTGTGTGAGATCTTGTGCGAACAATTGATTGGTAACATTAAAGCCATCAAGAATAATAAGACCAAAATATTCAGATTTGTATCTTTAATCATTTACATGTACTTCCATATACGTGGAAAGGTTTTAGATTTGTACTTAGAGAAAAATATGCCTACAATGCCTCAAATATCTCTTAAGGAATCTACTGATAGCTCATCGAAGGATTACATGGAGCTAGAATTAAAGACATTCAGGATCAAAATGCAGATGAGGTCCAGGATAACAGAAAGCATTATTGAGAAATACAAAGATAGCATTTGTTTTATGGTAGAAACTGACATAACATGCATGGAAGCAGTTGAGCCTAGAACAAAGTGGATTCATCCACTTAGTTATGAGGTAGAAGAACCAATCCTGGAAGCATATGCACAAGTATTACTATCAGCTCCTAAGGACCCTAATGAATCTAGATGGGGAACTTATGAAGAAAAGACAAGGGAAGTTGATGCAGTTCTGAATAGTGCAGCAACTAAGAGGAAAACCTCTAAGATTACATCTAAGATACTCATAATTCAAGGTGTGACTCAAGAAGATATTGACAAATCAAGAGAAGCAAAGATAGTCTTGGAGATTGAGAGTGCATCCACAGTGGAAGCTGAGAAAGATGATCCTAAAATGAAGAAAATCAAGATTGAGAAGACAGGTGATACAAAGGATAAACAGGGTAAAATAGATGTTATCTCTCCTGTGCCCAAAGATACAGCTGACCTAACATCACCTCCTAAGTATAAGACAATGACCAAGAGAAAGAAGGAGTCTGGTGCAAACCACCCATCCTCGCGGGCAACCAGATGTCAGAAAAAGAACACTCAAGCACCCTTGCAGATAGATTTCAGACTTAGTCTTCAAGTTTTGAGAAAAAGGATTGTTGATGAAGGCAGAATAGATCAGATAGGAAAATTCTATGAGAAATACAGTGAGATTGACAAATCAAAAATCTATGGAATGATAATCAAACACATGCTAAAATTCAAGAAGACAGTCCTAGAACTTAAGACAATCATTCCGGATAGTGTTTGGAATATCTTGGAATCCTTGAAGAAACGGGCTATTGAAGAAGATATAAGAAAAAGAGAAAAGATTCTAGATGAGAACCTCCATGTATGTTCCTTAGAAGAGAAAACATTATTGTTAGATCTGGTGAAGCTGCACCTTAGAACAAAGTTGAGAACACTGCGCAGAATGGATAAAAACTTTGAGTTGGCAGCTAAAGAGACAGAGAAAGCTTTTGAGAAAGTTTTTCTGGATAGGCACATGTATCCATCTACTACGTCCACAACTCAAGTCCCTCTAAGGAAGCCAAAGATTCAGAGACCACCAATGCACCAGTGTTGTCATTATGGCAACAAAGTCATATAGAGTTTTGGAGTTAGCACACATTATCATAAGGTTAGAATATGGCTAAGTATAGAAGACTGGACAATTAGTAGAGCACTAGTAGATCAGAGCATCAGCGCATGTGCGTATGACCGAGTTATGGTATGCACCCTTGAAGTTAAGATGGTAAGTGTATATTCATGCTAATTCAAAGAGTGCATGATCAGATGAGACAGTATGACAAAGATACAGATAGTTGAAGTGGTACAGACAATGAATGCCAGAATAGAACAGAGTATGCAGTCGGCTGTTAGTATTTTGATTAGCGGTTATAATAATGTTTTGTAAAGGCCATGGGCCTATTGTAATTAGGTTGTAGACATGTAAACATCTTTTTTTGTAAACACGCTTTAGCCAATTCACTTGGAAGTGTTGTATGTAATCGGTTATAGGCCGACCTAGTTATTTGTTTTGTTAGCGCATATAAATATAAGATGCACCTTTGTAATAAAGTATGAAATGTGAATATAGAGATTAGAAAAGTAGAGTAGAGACATGTGAAGTGAAGATAGAATGAGTTAGATATTTACAAGGGGCTAAAGCATCAGTGCACAAAAGGAACTAATCAGACAAGCAGTTTCATAGCACTAGTTCATCCAGCAGATATAGTGTGTATCTGAGATCAGAAGGTTGTAGCCTTCACCACTTGAGTAGTGATCTCTAGGACAGTGTGTCCCCACCCCTAACAAGGTTATTGTAAAAGAATCCTAATAGGGTCCAAGCTTTAATCAGGTCTTTGTACTAAAAGCATTGCAAAGAACAACTCCTAATAGGGTTGCAGATCTTCTAACAAGGATCACAAGACACTAGTGCAGTTCTTAGTGGGTGTTAATTTCCACCGGGGTTTTTACCTATTTGGGTTTCTCTGTAACCATGTTGGTGTTATGTGTTGAGATTGTTTATCTTGTTTACATTGATGTTTAATTAAGTACTTAAGCAATCAAGTTAAGTTTCAAGAGCAAAGTAAAAAAATATATATATAGTGAACACTGATTCACCCCCCCCCCTCTCAATGTTCCCATTCCTAACAAATATTGGCTCCCACAAGTACCATCAAGGTGGTAGACCCAAAAGGAGGAAGGAATAGCTCATTGTGTTCTAATGGTGGGCTTGCACTCATCATATCTCATATAATTTAGGCCATTAAGGAAGAGGACCTCCTCTATAATGATATTAATTTCACATGTGGTATCAACCATAATGCCTCTTACAAAATTTTAGTTTCTTTTCATAGGGATGTATAAGGGAGAAGGACCTCTATGGTATGGGGAAGCTAGAGGTGTAAAGATTAGGTACATTTTATGCATCCTCTAGTTAGGGGGAAAGATAAGAGTGATAGTCACCGTGTTCACAAATCAACTATCACCCAATAGAGGAGGGGAAGATGATAATGTAGAAGGTTCATATTGGATTCACCAATATTTGAAGAAGGGAATTTCTCACCCTCGAGATTGATAGAACCTTAAGAAGCGAATTGACCCGTGCATTAGCTCACTTAACTAGCATTCTAGTGACCTGGGGAGATCAACTTATTAAACCAAGATTAAGCTTTAATGTAGATTAAAAGTAAATAAAATATAAATAAATTTATGTTATGAACTGAAAAAAATAGTTTAGCTACTAGAAATGAAAGAGATGTTGATCAAGACTCTCTGATGAATTTTGCTAACTCGTTGCCTCATATGCCTACGCAAGTATAAGTACTATAAATGTAAATCATAGGAAATAGATTCTAAAATTAAAATAATAATTCTACACACATAATGAAACAAAAATGTTGGGGTGTTGTTTTTAGAGGACTATCAAAGTTAGACCCCCATTTTGGTGTTTCCACCTCTATGAATAAATGTATAGATAAATATGATAGTATATAAATCTGATAAATGATAAATGATAACACTATAGATAGAAATGTTTAAGAAACTATGATATTCTAATTGAATGAAGGTAAAATGGGAATGAGAAAGCTCCCCTTTAAAGATAATATCTTGTTGGATTGAAGGTGAGAGAGTGTTAGAGTAGAGATTCAACAAGACCAACAAGCTTTGCAAACTATCAATAATGATCAAGAGAGCTCGAGAGTTTGATTGAGTTGATTTTTAAAATGATAAGTGTGTCCCAGAGAAAATAGAGGGGATATGAGGTAAAAAAAATGAGAGTTTGAACAAGGTAGAAGGATTCTCAATACTAGTGGACTATCCAAGGAGGCATGACTCTATCCATGCAAACTCCAGAAGAGAAAAAAATATTACCAATATATGAAAGGGAACCAAAGTCTTCTATCCATGTGGAGTTTCCCTTAGGGAAAAGACATGAACCTTCACAAGATCGCATTGTCACATGTAAGCTACGAAAAAACATGTTAGATGAAAGAGATAATGATGATATAATATTGACCTTATGAGTAGCAAGTTGTGTTATGCTTGATGGTCATGGGATAGGGTGCAATATTTTGATAGTGGTATGGCCCCCCAAAAGGAATACAATAGATAGTGGATTGACCCCCACAAAGATAGATACAATAGATTTTAAAAAAAATTTAAAATGTAAGATGTAGATATAATAGCCCCTCTTATAATACAATATATCACATAATGGGGAACATGATTCATTCTAAGAAGAAGAGATATTGTGACACATCAACATAGAAAGATGTTTCCATAGAATGCTACCCCACAATAGGTGACACACGATATCCACAACATCGACAAAACAAACAAAGATAAGGGGATTTGATTATTTGGTGTTAGAACCCATAGTAGTGAAATTGTTTTATTATAGAGATGGATATGGATGTTTCATCACAGTGTCAAAGTTTTTGGATATGAGGAACAACACATGAAGAAAAATATAAAATAAAAATTTAGTTCAGCATGGAATAAGACCTAAAAGCCATAGACACTTTGCATATCCTTGAATTTTGAAAGTCAAGATACAATAATAGGAGGGCAAGCTAACAAATCAAAGAGTACAATAGATAATCCCTATGTTTTAAAGTATCAATAGAGTAGCTTGGGTCCACCAAAGGGGAACAACATTAAAATTAAAGCATGAGGGAACACATACATGCATGCTCTAATATACAGATAAAGAAATGGGAACTAAAGAGGGACAACTACTAAGGCAGCCCATAGGTCCTTAGTGATAGCCAAAGCTTAGGATGATGTTATCCCTTTATGCACCCAAAAATGGTCGCCTAGACTTTGAGCCCCATTTATTTTATTTATTTATCTCTGAATCAATTTTATCAATAATCAATATTTTCAAAAATCAGCATTTTCAGCTTAATATCAATTTCCTTGATCAAATCCTATTTCATCATTTTCGATTATTTGCCTTGGGCTAACCATTATATCCTAAGTCTTTATTTAATTAAAAGGAATATTTCCTCTCCTTTTAATAAATAAAAAGCCCCCACCTTTTCCTCTTATCCTAAGTTGCACAAATAAAGCATTATTCTTATTTTATAAAAAGGATAAAAGCACCTTTTGTCTCATATGGACACAAAAGTCAACTCTTATTTTCCTATTGGAGGATATTTGTGCACATGAATTGCTCTTCTTTGATTCTCCACCGTTGATTAAGTATTTTGCCTCTTAATCTCAATGGTCTATTTTCATCTCATTTCTTATAAAAGGAGAGCTCTCTCCTTCATTTTCATATCTTAGGTTTTTATGCTAATGTTATGCTGCAGGTTTTCTAGGTCATTTGGAGCTCTTTGAAGACATTTTTGCATCCAAGCTTTGAAGATCTTTGTTGCATTTCATTTAGTCTCATATTTGCTTTCATAATTGCATTGATAATGACATTCTTAGTATAGATTTCCTTTTATGCAATAGTTTAATCTCTCATAGCTTAATTAGGAGGGATTGTAAGACTTGTACTTTCCTTTCATAGTCTAGTTTGCATTTTCTTTTCATAGATTAGATTTCCTTTCAAGCATTGCATTGTTATCATTTAGCATAGCTTGCATATTTGCACCTTCATTCTTCATCTACTCGCATTTCATTTGATTCTTGGAGATATTGGCATTCTTGCCCTTGTCTTCACTTGAATCTCTCATTGTGTGGTTGACTAGCAAGGTCATTAGCTTCATAGCTCTAGCTGAGAGCAATTTCACAAATCTTGTAACTCCATACATAGAGAGCTATGGATCAATTTTTGAGGCCTCATTCTTGAGTGTTCTTGATTGTAAGGATTCATAGAAGTGCACTACTTTTATGTGTACATTTTTGGTGCCCACCATGGGGTAGAGTAGCTTAACTTTGTCCTTTATTTTCTGCATTTTCACAAAAAAATTCATCAATTTTTGGCTTTATTTCGGTCTCTAGTTTTTTTGTCTCAGAGTGTCGCATGACATTTTTCCAGTGTCGTGCAACAATTCTTTGTATAGCAGTGCAACACTTTACCAGTTAAAAGTGTCGCCCCATTTGATAGAAAGTGTCGCACTGTTTGAGGAGTTTTGTCGCCTGCTATCGAACGAACTATCACCCTAGGTTAAAACTGTCGCACTATTATGCAGAGAAGTGTCGCATGACAATCGTGCTTATTACAGTGTCACCTATTCTCGACAGTGACTTCTTTTGACCGAATTTAGACTTGATTAGCTTGCTATTTTTATTTACTTCAATTAGATAGAATTAACTTGCATATTTCACTTAAGATCTTGCATATTTCATTTGGATTTTGGATTTTGCTGACTTTGTGGGCCTAACTAGTTGTGGTTGTAGGTACACTTGCTTCAGAAATTTGCCAAAAATTGCATGCTAAAGGGCTACTAACGGTTTCTTGTAGGGCTGCCCAAAAAGCATAAAAATAAAAACAAAAATTTTTGCTCGTGGTTTATTTCATTTCAAGTGTGGCAATCTACTAGTTGTTTCATTTAGTAGGAACATTAATATCTTGTGGAAGAGATTTTGAGGTGTTAGGAGAAGTATGCTCTTCACCCTTGTGGTGAACCAGAAAATCTTGACCCATCTTAAAATTTTGGAAGCAAGAGAGTAATTGAACCTCTTTGCTTGGTGTGTTTGGGTGAAACTTTGAGATAGGGGAGTATGCTCTTCACCCTTGTGGTGAAACAAAAACCTTGAACCTCATAAGTTGATCCATTTTTATTTTTTTTAGTTGATTAAGATCCTTTAGCAGGTCTGCTCTTGAGCAATCAAGAGGAACGACCCAAGTGGGGACAAGCTAATACCGAGCTATTCCGACTCACTATAAACTCAAGGCTATTGAGGACACAAAACCTTGGTAGACATAACACTTGTCTTCGCTTGATGTGAGTAGCTTATGGGATTGCAACCATGGGGAAAGCATTGAGCAAAAATACTTAAGGTACTCTTGAGGCCACGAGGTCCTAGTCCTTTATGAGGAGCAAGAGGGGTGTTGTGAATGAAAGCCCTTATTAAAAACCATTAGATAGAAGCCACCTTATTTAGCCGCTTAGCTTCTTGGTGCAAGATTGATCCAAGTGGAACAACCCGAATCACCTTAAGATACTCACCATATGTGTTTCTTTGGTTGTGTCTTTGGCACTTCCATGACAAAGCCAACATCTATTGTGGGTAACCACTTTGTGTGAGGCGAGGGGACATCAAGTTGTGGGCCAAATTGATAAGTAATGAGCCTTAACTTTCTAGGATAGATATTGTTTGAAGTGTCTTCGATTGTGTAATACCAGTGTTAACATTCTTGAACATTCAAACAATCGATAGCATTCATAGGGTGCTTTTTCAATTTTGATATCACAATTGTTTGTCTTGGCAAGGTTGCTTTTGCCCTTGTTTCAAGTGCTTGAAGACACGTTTGATCCCATACTATTTGCAAACCTATCAATTTACTGCTCTCATTGTGATTAAAATCGAAAAATCAATCTTCAGACCAAAAATTTTGAACAAACAGTCTCAAAAACTAAGATTTTAAACTTCACTGGTCAAAGAGTTGCACGACACTGAATGGTTGTCACGCTCTATTTTGAGAATTGTCGCACGCCAGTTCACCCCTGCAAGTCTATCACTCCTTTTGATGAAAAGTGGCGCGCTGATAGCCTGGAAACTGTCGCCTAGTTTAAGGTGAAATGTCACCTAGATATAAACTATCACCTTTATTGCCTAGAAAGTGTCACCTGGGAAGTTTCTGCTATGTTTTTAGTTTCAGTCAGTTTCAGTTGCTGCTAGTCAGATTAGGTCTTGGAGTAGGTTTCTTACTCTGTTGTTGGAGACCTGTTTTGGCCCTAAATCTCTGGTTTTTGCCCTCTAGGGATAGCATCAATTGATTTACAAGGTCACTTTGGAAATATTTGTCAAGTTAGAAGATCGTTCTTGGTGAGAAAGTTTATCTCTAGAATTGTTAGCTACATTCTTGGAGAATTTTAGTACTCTTATTGTCCAAATCATTTTTCATTTAATCTCAATTTCAATTATATTTTGGCCTAGTCCAACCTCCTGATTCAAAAGTGAAAGGGTAGTCACCCTTTGATTTAAAGAACCTCTTTGACAGTGTTGGTAAAGCCCTTTTTTCTATCTTTTCATTTCATTTTGGAAAATAGAGAGCTTTGATTATCCTAGTTTGGTGTTGACATTTTGGGAGGTCATCTTATCATTAAGAATCTCTTTCTTTCATGTCAGTTACAACAAGGTACCAAGTCAATCAAGGGAAGTGACCCCCTATTGTCTTTAGCCAGTTACCACCAATTAAGACTTGTCAATAGCACAAGGGAAAAGAACCCCTTTTCGATCAATCTCCTAAAAGTGAATCTAAGGTTTGTTTTAATCCAAAAGGTAATCCTAGTGAAGTGAGCACCTCTTTAGCACCACTTTCATCAAGTATGGACATGAGTTACACTTTCACTCGACAACAAAGAGAAGTCATGAATCAAACTCTTGAGGATATTTTCCAATGGCATAGGAGTACCAGAGTGTATGGTGGTTCTTCTCATGCTAGTCCACCCGGGTCACCCCCCAACAATACAAGGTATTTTGATGCTCACCAACAAGCTACGAGACATTACCAACAAGCTCACTCAGATTCAGGGTCACAACACAAGGACCAAAACAATGAGTCTAGTGACCACCACATCAATGTAACCAACACAATAAGGCATTCAAGGAAATCTTCTCCACTTAAAGATACCTCTCAATATGAAAATATGAGATTGAAAATCATTAAAAGGGAGAAGCAAGCCTATCTAGATGAACAAGCTACCAAAAAGGAGAAATTTAGACAACTGGAGGAAGAGGAACGTGCATTATTGGACATAAGAAAAAGAGTCACCCAGGAAGAAGAAGATAGGCTCTATGCACAACAACTCTAGAATCGATTCAATGGGAGGGGTACCAATAGTGGGACCAACTCACCCCCATCTACCCCCTCACCAAGCCCTAGGAGAAGGTCAAGGATGCCCTCAAGATCCCCAAGTCCTAGAGGTAGAAGGACTTCAAGATATGATCACCATAGGAGACAGTCACCTCATAGACTTTCAAAGCAACCCTCCCAATGAGCACATCATGGTTCACAACATGGAGGAAGTTATGCCAACTTTGATAAAATGTATTTTATGACTATGAAACAAGAACCATCTTTTCAAGCATATGTGGAAAGATATGTGGAACAAAATAAGGACCAATTCCTAGAAAGTCTCATCAATAAAGGTGCTAAGGTCCCATATAATTTTTATGTCCTCCCATATAATTTTTATGTCCACCAAAAGATTAAGAAATGGAATCCTTCAAACAATGAGGTGATCATGCAAATGCAAAAGGATATAGAAAGGATGAGAGCTCCTAAGAGCACATTTAATTTAGACTCCATATGTCCCAACCCAATTGACAAGAGTGTGGTGTTGGTTGAGTTCCCTAAGAAAGTTGAGTTTCCAACCTATGACAAATATGATGGCGTTGGTGACCCTCACGACCATGTTCAACAGTTCTACATAATGAGTTTTTCCTTTCACCATGAAGACTCTTACTTGATGAGATTATTTTCGAGGAGTCTCAAGGGTCAAGCCATGGAGTGGTTCACCAACCTTACTCCCCCAGTGAAGTCATTTAAAGAACTTGTCCAAAGATTTGTTCAACATTTTGCTTACAATCTATCAAGGTCAGTCACAATGCTTGATTTGTACAAACTCAAACAAAATCAAGGAGAACCTTTTGTCACCTTCCTACAAAGATGGAGACGTTTGTGCTCAAAATATCCAAGGACAATTCCTGAGGAGGAAAGAATAGACATCAATGTGAGAAATTTAATACCGGAACTAAGATATGAAGTAAGGAAGATCCCATTTAATTCTTTTGACACCATGGTAGAAGTGGCATGTCGCATAGAAGATGTCCTAAAAGAACAAGGAATTTTGGCCAAATCAACTAATAACAATGGCCAAAACAACAACACTAATGGTAATAAGGACAAAAATAACCTTTATTGGAACAAGAATAAGCAAGTGGTCAATGACAAAGTTGTTGACTCATCCCAACCTAAGAATGAAGGAGTTCTTAATCTCTCTAATGCAATCCAAGCCATGAAGCTGCAAACATCTTCAGCACAACAAGAGAATAAACCCAAGTATCAAGGGAGACCTAAAATAGAAAAGAGACAATTTACCAAACTTGGGGACTCCTATGTAGACATTTTCAAGACATTAATTTCTCATAATTTGGCACACCCTCAGGATCCTACAAAGCACCGCATACCGGATCCTAAGCCACATTGGTGGGATGAGAAGGCTTTTTGTGTCTTTCACAATGGAATTGGACATGATATAGAAAATTGTTTTAAACTTAAGCATCTTGTCCAAGATCTTATTGAAAGTGGACGATTACAAGTTGATGGTTTAACCACTAACGCAGATCACAAAGCTTTTAAAGAACCCTTGCCCAAATATGAGAAAGGAGAGAATTCTAGCAAAAAGAATGGCAAGGTTGCTATTAACTACACCTACACAAATGCTGAGAATGTTATTAACATGCTCGAAGTTGCTGATGATAATGTCAACATGATGAGAGGGAAAGACCCTTATGGGTATGATGTGGGTTCAACTCCTATGCCTAATGAAGGACCCATTGTGGTCCTAAGAGGTCCTCACTCACGAAGGATGTCCCAACCCCTCAATGCAGTCACTAGGAGTCAGTCTCAAGCTCCCATTGTTATTAGAGGTCCTAACTCTAGTAAGTCTAAGCAACCAGTGTCAAAGGGTGTTCTTCCTAAATCTTTTGTTGGTCCTGACTCAAATTATAACCTTATTGACCAGTTACAATGCACACCAGCGCAGATATCTATTTTTGAGCTTTTGGAATTGTCCCCTAGGCATAAGGGCATCCTTGAGGATGCTTTGCGAGCGGCTAATGTCCCTAATGATATAGATGTAGATCAATTCCAGAATATGGTCAATCACTTGGCTAACCCTCACTACCTTACATTCTCAGAAGAAGATGACAAGTCATTAAGCCACCCACACAATTTGGCCCTTCATATAGAGGTTATGATCCACAGGACCTATGTGAGGTGCATGTTGATGGATGGGGGTGCTAGGCTTAATATCTATTCTTTAAGCTTATTGTTGGCCTTGGGTTATTCAGAAAATGTCATTGATACAAGGAAGAAGATCACCATCAAGGCTTATGATGAAGCAGAACGTAGTTCTAAAGGATTGGTTATTCTTCCTATCTGGATTGGTCCTGTAGAGAAAGACATTTTGTTTCAGATTGTTGACACCGGTCCTTTGGCTTACAATATTTTGTTAGGTAGACCATGGATACATGAGATGCAAGTAGTCTCATCTGCTTATCATCGGTGTGTAAAGTTCCCTTACAATGGAATAAAATTCTGCATACCTGGGGACAACACACTGTCAGTCAGCACAATTTCAGCAGGGTCTCACATTCCTTTGAATAGGGAGGCTAATACTTTTGATACTACATTTGAACAATGCAAGAATAAATTTAGGACCATAGATCTTGGTATGGGGGATTACAAAATGGATTCATTCACAAAATTGCCAATTTCCCCTAGGTCTTATGGCAATCCTTCTCAAGAAATGAAGCCCTCGTCTTCAGTCATGACATTGTTCGATAAGTTTGTAGAATCCTCAGTTCTGATTCAAGAGAAAAAAGAAAAGGTTGCCGTTAGGGACTGGATTTACCGAGAAGAGAAATACCTACATAATGAGAATTTTTCACCTTCCCCTAGAGCTTATGGGAGAGGGTATACATTGGTCAAGAATATGGGTTATCCAGGACATGGTCCCCTTAGTCATAGGTTGGATGCTAAGGCTGAACCTCTTAACCATGCCCTTTTTGGATGAAGGAATAAGTCAACAGTTGGCTTAGGTTTTGAAAATAAGAAATAGAAAAGTGTCCCTATCTCAGCTGCGATGGACAGTGACAATGACTCAAACTACACACCTAATCTTTCTAATCAACAAGACATGTCTAAGGATTGGGTGCCTTCAACAAATCTCCTTTGGGGAGATTCAAAAGATTTGACAACTGACAGTACTCCTATCCTAGCTACGACAGATAGTGACTATATGAATGCTAGATTGACAATGGAAAGTGTTGCTATCCTAGCTGCGATGGATAGTAACAATGCTAGTGTTAGAGAAGGGGAAACTCTTTCCAATCTTGAGGCTTCTACATCACAAGGCCCAAATAATGATTCAGAAACAGACTCACATGAGTTCGAATGGGACTCACTTTCAGATGCAATAGTTGATTTGGACATGGATGTTGTCCATACTTATAGTACTCAACCCGATGTGACCAACGAGCCTAGTGTAGGACTAGAGGATTGGACTCCTCGAATTGCCTTAGTGGATGACACTTCATTTGGTAGGACACATCCTGACTCGGGTATCTTAGGAGGGGACTTGATGAATCCTGATTGTATGGTCACTAGAGATAACACCTTCCACATAAACAATGTTGAACCAGTCATTGACTTACCCCTTGTTCACTATGACCTAATTGACTGGTCTCAGCGACATCAAGAGCCTAAACTCCTCACTTTTTAGAATGACTGCAAAATTGCCTGCTATCTGAATGCTCTTGAACCTGTAGTCTCTTCCACCGGTGAACCGACAACAAGTATGACGGAACCTGATATTAAGTACCTCAGTCTAAAAATAAAAGAAAAAGAAAAAAATAAAAATAGGTCTGATGGCGAAAACCACTTTGTAGCGGTGTCAGAACCAAAAATAGTAAAAAGAAAAGATGTATTTGAGGGTGAAAACCTCTTTGAGGCACCTAAGGATGGGGTACTTAATAACTTGCCAAGTTACTTCCAAGACAGGTCATCAGTCCTTATTGAGCCTACGCAACCAGTGAATGTGAATACAGAAGAGGCTCCCCAAATAGTGCACCTAGCTCAGTCTCTATCAGTTGAAGAAAAAGAAGCATATACTAAGTTTTTGCAAAAGAAGAAAATCAACTTTGCTTGGACATATTCAGATATGCCAGGGCTTGACACTAATCTTATTATGCATCATCTATCTATAGCTTCAGGAATAAAATTGGTCAAACAAAAGTTGAGGAAAATGCATCCTCACATAGCTCTCCTTGTTAAGGCTGAATTAGAAAAACTCCTTAGTGCAGGATTTATTAGAGCTATCAATTATGCCGAGTGGATCTCAAACATTGTTCCAGTTTCAAAGCATGATGGATCCATTCGTGTATGCACAGACTTCAGAGACCTTAACAAAGCGTGCCCAAAGGATGACTTTCCACTCCCTAACATAGACATGATAGTGGATATGACTGAGGGCTATGAGATATACTCTTTAATGGATGGTTTTTCCAGTTATAACTAAATAAAAATAGCTCCCGAAGATCAAGAGAAAATAGCTTTTACATGTGCATGGGGAACCTATTGTTGGAACATCATGCCATTTGGCCTAAAGAATGCAGGAGCAACATACCAATGAGCTATGACCACAATTTTTCATGATATGATGCATAAGAACATGGAAGATTATGTGGATGATGCCTTGGCTAAATCTAGGAAACGGAATACACACCTTGACGATCTGGAAGTAATTCTAGATCGCACGGCACAGTTTCAGCTTAGATTGAATCCAAAAAAGTGTGCATTTGGAGTTGCCTCAGGTAAACTCCTAGGATTCATAATTTCAGTAAAAGGAATAGAGGTTGATAATGAAAAGGTCCAAGCTATATTAGATATGCCACCTCCAAGAAATGTTAGTCAGATGAGAAGTCTTCAGGGATGACTCCAATCCATAAGGAGGTTTATTTCACAGCTTGCAAATAGAGCACGACCATTCAATAAAACATTGCATAAGGGAGCCACATGTGCTTGGAATGAGTATTTCCAAAAGAGCCTTGATCAAATAAAATAGTATTTGGCTAATCCTCCAATTTTGATGCCGCCTATTCCTGGGAAACCATTGATTTTATACATTTCAGCAATAGAGTCTTCCTTGGGGGCATTGTTGGCTCAATTAGATGATACTGGGAAAGAAAGGTCCATTTACTACATTAGTCATACTCTAGTATCTTATGAGATCAATTATAATAGCATTGAAAAGTCTTGTCTGGCAGTAGTGTTTGCTTCCCAAAAGTTGCGACACTATATGCTTGCTCATACTATACATTTGGTTGCAAAAATTGATCCTCTTAAGTACTTGCTTAGTAAGGTTGCCCTCACAGGTAGGCTTTCCAAGTGGATGATGGTTTTATCTGAATTTGACATAGAGTACATTGAAAGAAAGTTCATAAAAGGGTAAGCTATTGCTGACCAATTAGCTGACTTCCCAGTTAAGGATAGTATGCCTATTTAGGTAGAATTCCAAGATGAACACATACTGTATATGACTACTCGCACTTGGAAGATGTTCTTTGATGGTTCCCACATGCAAAATGGATCAGGTGCTGGAGTATTATTTGTCTCTCCACATGGGTACAACATTCCAAAATCTTACAAACTTTTATTCCCATGTACAAATAATATTGCCGAATATGAAGCTTTGACCAATGGATTGAAAATGGCTATAGAATGGAACATAACAGAGTTACAAGTCTTTGGGGATTCACAGTTAATTATCAACCAAGTCAATGAGGAGTATCAAACCAAGGATGATAAATTGGTACCTTACAAAAAAATGGTTGAATCATTGAGACGTTACTTTACATTTGTGACATTTCAATAGATCCCTAGGATAGAGAACAAAGCTGCAGATGCTATGGCCACATTAGCTTCACTCCTTCAGTTGGAACAACATGAATCAAGATTTGAATTCCTGGTGGAAGAGCTACACCATCCCATATTTGACTCATCTGAAAGCCATGTCATTTGTACCCTTGTCACTCATGAGTCTTCCCGATATGGTGCTATCTATTCATATCTCTGTGATGGCATCATCCCTGACACATTCAACCATTCTGAACATCGAAACCTTGTCCGTAATGCCTCTCGCCACACCCTTATCTCTGGTGATTTATATAGGAGGGGTTTAGATGGGACACTTCTTAGGTGCTTGGAAAAGGAGGAATCCAACCAAGCATTAGCAGACATCCATGAGGGCATTTGTGGTGGAAATTCCAACAGTCTTGCCATGGCCCGAAGGTTGCTTAGGGCAGGGTATTACTGGCCCACAATGCAAACAAATGTAGTAGCTTTCTCTAAGTCTTGTGAGAAATGTCAAAAACATGGAAACCTGATTCATGCTCCAGGTAGGGAGCTAATTCCTTCTATTTCTCATTGGCCATTTCAACGCTGGGCCTTTGACCTTGTGGGGCAAATTCACCCCAATTCATCAGGTGGACATAAGTTTATCATCACAGCTACTGATTATTTCATGAAATGGGTAGAGGCAATCCCTCTTTCTATTGCCTCGAGCAAGACTGTTTCACTATTTATCCTGAATCATATCATTTGCCGGTTTGGAGTGCCTTCTAAGATTATTACTGATAATGGAGGTCAATTCAAGAACAAAGACCTAAAGTATTTATGTAAAAAGTTTAAAATCAAGCAACATTGGTCCTCCATCTACTTTCCACAGGGAAATGGACAGGCAGAAGCCTCTAATAAAACTATTCTTAAGATTCTTCATAGGACAGTACACAAGAATGGTAGGGATTGGCACTTGCAAATCAATCTAGCATTATGGGCCTATAGAACTAGCATTCGTACACCTACAAGAGCTACTCCTTTTGCACTTACCTATGGCGCTGAAGCAGTATTACCTTTAGAAGTAGAGATCCCATCACTTAGAGTCTCACTCAAAGGTTTGATTACAGATGAGGATTACCGCGCTATGAGGTTACAGGAACTAGAACTTCTAGATGAGAAGCTTAAGGCTTCATTTGATCATATGAGAGTGTATCAGAAGCGTATGTCCAAGGCATTCAACAAGAAGGTTTGCCCTAGGGAATTCCAAGTAGGTGATCTTGTTTTGCAAGAGAATCCTAAGAACCAACAGAACAGAGAACAAAAGGGGAAGTTCAAACCCAATTGGCTTGGACCATATGTTATTACAGCTGCTTTTGGTACAGGTGCATATTTATTGTCAGATTCAGATGGAGAACAGCTCCCTGAGCCCATCAACATTTTCCACCTCAAGAAGTTATATCCTTGATGCCCGTTCTGTTTGGGGGCATCCTTTGTACATATTATATGATGCTAAAAAAATTCTAAAAAGCATAAAAAGTCCTTAAAAAAATACAAAAAAATCAAAAATAGCAATATATATATATATATATAAAGAGATTCCAAGTGGTGAAAACTTGGAAACAGGTGCTACTTGCGACCTTTGCACTCTTATTTATTAGCATGCATCCTTGACACTGAACCTTTCTCCATCATACCTTGACCTTATTTGACTCAGTCTGGAATTGGTCTTTATCTTTGTCTAGGGGGCATAACTGCTAGCATAGGTCCTTTAGGTGCGTTTGTCTCTTGGGGGATTTCACAGCAGGTGTTTTTCAACACCACCCCAAATAGTATTTTTCAACACTACCCTTGCGTCGAGTGTTTCTTAACACTTATCAGATGTCTTACCCAATAGTCTAAGTATGATGCGATATTTCTCATTTGCAGATGCAATGATCAGAGTTTGACTTTATGACCAACACACACGCACTTAAATGATCAACTTGTTGAGATATATTGACTTTATTTTTCTTTGTGTGGTCTATGAGGATTTCTTTGATGAGTGGTCTCCCCCTGAGAAGTTTTCAATGATGCATAGCTAGAAGACTGAGGGTATGAGAACATGTTTTATTTCTTTATCTGCTTGTGGGTATATTTTGTTGCTACTAACTATCATGAGCATTTATGCTGGTCTTACTTGACATTAGGGATTGACAAGGTATTATCCTTGACTGTTATGCGAGTGCATGCTTCTAGTTATCCTGACTTTCATGTGTCTTGATACAAGCCTAATCTCGCCATATCAAACTTAGGTAATCTCACTGCACTAGTCATCTTGACCTACATGTCTTTGATGCCTAGGTGGGATTTCCACATTTCTATCTAATGAAGATCATATTCATATTCACATAGTTATGCTAGTGTGTATTGTATGATCTTACGACGCTACCAATAACGCTCGATGATGATAATTAGATTTCTATAAGCGTTGTGACCTTGCAAGTCAACCACTTTCATAGTAGCTTGCATTTCTAGGTTCATGTTAGTTTAGTTTTGCATTTTTGCATATGGATAGAGCTCTCCTTTTTCATCTTACATGGACCTATCGGTCAACTGCGCTCACCTTTCATTTTCTTGATCATGTCTTTCGCTCCTTGTCTTTCACATCATGACCTATTCCTATCATCACAAGGGGTTAATCATATCATCATATCTATATCAAAATTGTCATTTTCAAGAAACATGAGTCTACATCATACACATGAGAATCAAACATACATCTATGAGAGAGAACATACATGAGCATATACATAAACATTTTGAGCAAAATGACAAGACAATGTACAAACTGATACATCCATCACAAGTGAGATAAATACACATGATATATCAAACATCCAGTAATCTCAATATAAATCAATGCCATGATACAATATACAATATGAGATCCCCAAAAATCTAGCTCAAAAGTCTCAGGATATGTCCAAAACATCTAACAACCTAAACCCTAAACCTAGGACTCGCTAGCACCCTCACATGGAGCTCATGGTGGTGGAGGGGGCACTGCTCTCCTAGCAGGTACCATATCTGATGCTCCTACCCTTTGAGAGTATGACGATGCTCTCTGACCCTCTGGAATAGCCTGGAGGTAGAGTCTGTGATAATATGCAGCTCTCACTGTCTCCCGTCAGATCTCTAAGGCATCTGTCTATGCCACCACCTCGTGACGTGCTATCTTTGCCTTGAGATCGGCTATCTGCTGATCTCTCTCCACCCTCAAATCTAATAGCTGATGATCCCTCACTGCTATCATGATCTGAAGCCGCTACATCTTTGCCTCCAGAGCCTGTATCTGGGCTCTCAGATCCTCTCCTCCTATAGGTGGGTCCTACCTGGCCTCTACCTATTAGCGGGCTGGTCTCGCCTCATCCTCTGGAGTGGCCGATCTCCATCCCCATGACCGTTTCTGGCCACCTGATCTGGATCCCTCCCCTCTCTCCATCCATCTCCCTCTCCCGCTCCCTCTCCCTCCATCTCCTCCATCTCCTCCATCCCCTCCGTCTCCTCCATCGCCCCTATCATCCCCCTCATCCCCCTGTGCCACTGGTGGTTGTGCATCTGGGACTGTAAATCTAGAAAATGGAGTCCTGCGCCTCTTTGCCCTGTATGCTACATCTACACCTGCATCCGCCATGTCTGGTAGGTACTCCCATGGCTCCTAGCATATAGTGGTTGTATCTTGTACTGCATGCTAGTAGTCTAGCATTGGCAGCCAACATTGTCCATCCTCATCTCAGAATCATGTATGTGTCGTGGTCTCTATGGACACCCTCTACTAGCGTCTAAACTGCCTCCAAACTTGCATAATCACAAATCTCTCCATAATGTCTGGGTGACGGCCTACCAGTGGCCAACTACACAGCATGTAATCCAACTCCCAATTGTCACCCCACTGCTCACATGACCTGTACGGTCTCCATGTGAATGAGGCAAGCTCATCCAATACCCTACGATAGTAAGAAACATCCCTGCTATGTGTATGTGGGATGAACCTTGTATACCTATATATATAGGGATACCCACACTCCCTAGGCTATACTCATGGATGCACTACTGCAATATGCTCCCACACCCATATCTGAGCGAGTATAGCCCCGCACGCCCAAGTCCTACCATCTCTATAGACGATCTTGTGTAGCTCGCAGTACATATCGGCTAAGATAGCCAGGCCCCATGCCATCTGTCGTGGCTGTGCCACCAGGTCTACTAGTAACCTCCCCCATCCCAGTGGGAAGCCCTTCTGACTCCTGTTAGGGATAAGGGCATGTCCAATAAATGATGCCACAATACATGGCACCAAGAAGTCTCTACCAAATTCATCCATCAACCTATCCCAGCTGACGTGCCGATCTAGGATGGTGACATCCTGGAACATCCCCTGGATAATTTGTTAACCTGTCGTCGCATCCTGATCATAGTATACTTATGCCAACAAAAAATCATGTCAGTTTCTATCATATGGAAACTTTACAACTATGTTTATCTATAAACATGATTATACTTACAAGCTCTCCATGGCATGGAACCCGTAGGATCTGATAGACATCATCTAATGTGATAGATTTCTCTCCCGTCGGCAGATGAAAGGTGTTGTGCTCACTATACCATCTCTCGGCAAGAGCAGTCAACAATCCATGATCGGCTCAGATGTGAGGAAACTGCAGTAGATAGTGGAATCCCATAGCTCTAATATCGGCCTTGCCCGGATCATCCAGATCTCGGATAAACTGCAATCCTGTCACATGGGGCGCTCTAATCTGGAGCGCAGGGAAGACCTCCTGTACGTCATAAAACCATACCAGATGTCAGAACATATCATGACGGATGTATAATATCAGTACAAAGCATCTTAAAGTCAAACATTATCAGGACCCATGTCATTTTGGCTCAAAAATGTTAAAACATGTCAAAATTTTATCCTAGGCGACACTATTTTTTTGACTAAGTGTCATGCAACATTTTCTCTTAAGCAGTGCGACATTCTTTGTTCGGGCGACACTTCGCATAGTGGTGTGCGACATTTCATCCTATGTCGTGTGACACTGGTTTCCATGTTCGCGTGACACTATTTTGACCCACGAAGTGTCGCACGACATTTCCCTTCAAAGGGCGTGACACTTGTAAAGTGTCACGCGACTTGTCGCCCTAGTCTAAAATTTGAAAATTTAAAAAAAATTTAAAACATGTTTAAATGTATTAAATGCCATAAATGACTCAACAAATGCGAGTTTTCTGAAAACATACCGGGGTAGGATAGTGTGGTGGCCGGTTGTGCAACCAGGCGCACTCGAATCGATGTCTGTGGATGAGAACTCCTGCTTGCTGGGCCATCTTCTCTCTTTTAGCTCTTAAGATTCTCAAATCACTAAAGGACAAATGATTTTGAAAATGACACTTTTTTCCCCTTTTATAGCATTTTGACTTTTTGACCTAATTTTCAAAACACCTCAGAATTGCATGAAAATTGCACCCCTAGCTAATTTTGACGCCCTGGATCCATTTTCGGACTCAAAATTGAAATTCGAGGTCATCTTGATAGTCAAAATCATATTTCAAATTTTTCCCCTCTTCTATGCAGTTGACTGACCTTTTGAGGCATAATTCTTCGATCTTTGATGGAATTTCTTCATTTTTCATGTCTTTCAAACTTCTAGTCTTTCATTCACCCCACTTCTTTTCTTCTAATTCATCACTGGGGCATGTTTTCACTACCTAATGGTTAATCTGTCGACCCTTATCTTTAGTTGTGATTTTATTTTGATTTGATCAAATCTTTATCGATTTGTTGTTCTCCTCTATCTGATTTCGATTTCGATTCCGAGGGGGCAGTATCTACTGGATTTTAATCCTTGATTCCTTGATTTTCTTGATTCAGCTATCCTTCTGTGAGTTTTTTTGCTCAAGCTTGAGATTCTTATCTCTTATTTTGGATATGATCCTAAATCGACCTCATGTCCAGAATCCTTTGTCTATGTTTGTCCGGGTGTGATCCCGAATCGACCTCATATCTGAGTTTTTTTGTGAGTCCAGATTGATCTCACATTACAACTTCATTCTTTGACCACATGTGATCCCAAATCGATCTCACATTAGTCAAAGAGGGGCAAATGTATGCGCCCAAAAATGGTCACCTAGACTTTGAGCCCCATTTATTTGATTTATTTATCTCTGAATCAGTTTTATCAATAATCAATATTTTCAAAAATCAGCATTTTCAGCTTAATATCAATTTCCTTGATCAAATCCTATTTCATCATTTTCAATTATTTGCCTTGGGCTAACCATTATATCCTAAGTCTTTATTTAATTAAAAGGAATATTTTCTCCCTTTTTAATAAATAAAAAGCCTCCACCTTTTCCTCTTATCCTAAGTTGCACAAATAAAGTATTATTCTTATTTTATAAAAAGGAGAAAAGCACCTTTTGTCTCATATGGACACAAAAGTCAACTCTTATTTTCCTATTGGAGGATATTTGTGCACATGAATTGCTCTTCTTTGATTCTCCACCGTTGATTAAGTCTTTTGCCTCTTAATCTCAATGGTTCATTTTCATCTCATTTCTTATAAAAGGAGAGCTCTCTCCTTCATTTTCATATCTTAGGTTTTTATGCTAATGTTATGCTGCAGGTTTTCTAGGTCATTTGGAGCTCTTTGAAGACATTTTTGCATCCAAGCTTTCATGAAGATCTTTGTTGCATTTCATTTAGTCTCATATTTGCTTTCATAGTTGCATTGATAATGACATTCTTAGTATAGATTTCCTTTTATGCAATAGTTTAATCTCTCATAGCTTAATTAGGAGGGATTGTAAGACTTGTACTTTCCTTTCATAGTCTAGTTTGCATTTTCTTTTCATAGATTAGATTTCCTTTCAAGCATTGCATTGTTATCATTTAGCATAGTTTGCATATTTGCACCTTCATTCTTAGTCTACTTGCATTTCATTTTATTCTTGGAAATATTGGCATTATTGCCCTTGTCTTCACTTGAATCTCTCATTGTGTGGTTGACTAGCAAGGTCATTAGCTTCATAGCTCTAGCTGAGAGCAATTTCACAAATCTTGCAACTCCATACATAGAGAGCTATGGATCAATTTTTGAGGCCTCATTCTTGAGTGTTCTTGATTGTAAGGATTCATAGAAGTGCACTACTTTTGTGTGTACAGTCCCGACATTCTCATAAAAAACCTTTACTAGGGTGACAATGAGGGATCATTTCAAGATCATTTTCAATGCATGAATATCCTCAAGAGATTTAAACATGCATGCCTCATATGGTGCATGCAACTCAACTTGAGGTATGACTAAAGGAGCTACATTTCCAACCTTTATGAAAAGGGTAGTGATGAATTCAAGATAAGACAAAGCCTTTCCCATAGTGAGCACATATGCAAACAAAATATTTTCCTAAATAGATTTTTTATGGTGGAACTCAATCATAGGACCATGTTTAAACTTTCTCTTAAAGGATGGATAAGACACTTTTCTATCCACTATAGTGGGCCTAAGGACCCTAATCAAGCTAGGATGAGGATCGACAGATTGTGTGGGATGGGTAGACATGACTTCACTAGAAACCACCTATGTATGCAACATGTTAATTGGTTTAGGAAACATATGGATATTAAGTAGCAAGATAATGAGTGAGGGCTCATAGGATGGAGAGATGAATACCTTGACCTGCATAGGGTGATGCTCACCATTCACTCTTAGAGAAGTAGGAAGTGAAACTAAAATTGTAATTGGACAAGATATGGATGTAGTTGGAGTAGGTGGAGGTACAAATGCAAGTTGCACAACATAGGAACCAAGGATTTAGTCTCTTCCTCTATGGAAACCTCACACTCCAAGGCCCTCACCCAATGTCAAAATTTATGCTTTCATGCAAGCTAGTTCCATCATAAGTGCAAACCAAGAAGAGAATCCTACAAAGGCTCAATAGCATTCTACTCCATCAAGGAGGTCATATATGTCATGTCTAGAAAAAGAGAAGGGCCCTAGATTTAATGAGGTAGTCCAGGTTTTATCAAAAATATAATTGTGTACTTAGTCACAAGTGCCCTTCCCTATTTTTCTTGGAGAGTAGTTAGAGGAATAATGGGCACCCTTGGATGAGCATGTGGTGAACTCTTACCTTACAATAAATGGCAAGGTGATGGATTTTCATTGTGATGGGACACTCAAACTAAGGGTGAGCCTTTGACTTTCACAACATGTGTGCCTTTCCTTTATCTATGTTATGCATAGTCACAAGAATGAGAGGTATTACTAGAGACTGTAAATTCTTTAGTGTGTGTGGAGGTTTTCTCTAAGGAACATGCTTTCATTTGGTCCTCAAAAAAGAGAAAACAAAATCCAAAGCATGTTACAAAGAAAGGACAACCTAAGACGTGAAAAAAAAAGTGGCAAGAAACATAGTGCTACAAATATATATAAAGATTCCTTGTTTTTATACTTCTTATAACCTTTGAACAATATATCCTCTTGGGGAAGTAGGTTCCCTATCCGACTAGGCCAAAAATAATTGAAAATAAATCCCTCATGGGATATCAAGGGATGATATCTAGTATCCTAGATAGTGTACACAACACCCTAGTGGGAAAAAACCAAGCATTTGTGAACTACAGAGAGGACCCATGCCATGAAGAGTACGTAGGGGATATCTATGTTTACTCAAATGAGGTCCAAATCGAGAATGATGAAAAAATTTGTAGACCACCTTGGCTCTCACAAGTACCATCAATGTGGTAGAATCCAATGGGGAATGGATAGCCCATTGTGTAATCGGATGGTGGCCCTACACTCATCATATTTCACACAATGCAACCCATTAATTAAGATGACCTCCTCCATAATGACATTGACCATGCATGCCATATCAACCATAACACCTCTTATGACATTTCTATTTATTTTTTTAGGGATGTATAAGGGATGGGGCTATCCATAGTAGGGGCGTTTAAATGTTTAAATCTTAGGTCCATGTTACGCATCCTCTAGTTAGTGGAAAATATATGAGTAATAGTCACCATGTTCACAAAGGGGGGAGATGATGATGTAGAAGGTTCATATTGGGTTCATCAAAATGTGGAGAAATAAATTCACCACCCCTGAGGTTGATAGAATCCCAAGGAGCTACGGAGATCAACTTATTAAACCAAGATCAAGTTTTAATGTGAATTCAAAGTAAATAAAATAGAAATAACTTTATTCTATGAACTGATAAAAATAGTTTAGCTATTGGAAATGAAATAGCTTTTGATCAAGACTATATGGTGAATTATGCTAACTCACTATCTCAGATGATTGCACAAGTCTAGAAATACATCATAGATTTTAGAAACCAACGTGTTGTGCATGTGTATGGAGAGGGTACAAAATTGGGACTAGTAAGTACGAAACTATTAAGTAATCTAACAAATTAAGAGTACCATAAATGTAAATGAAATGAAACAAAAAATAAAATGAAAATGACTATGCTAAACCAAAGAAAGGGAGAATTGAGTTCTCATAATCCAAAGGTAAAATAATCCATTGACCCTGCACACATAACAATAAGGTAAAATGTTGGGCTAATTGTTTTAGAGGCCTACCAAAATCAAAACTCCCATTTCGGTGTTTCTACTTCCACAAATAGCTAGATGGATAGATATAATAGTATAGAAAATTGATAAATGATAAATGATAATAATATAAATAGAAATATTCAATAAATTATGATATGTGAATTTAATGAGGGTAAAATGAGCATGAGATAAATCCCCTTCAAATCCAAGAATCCAAAGCTTGGTTGAGTGAAGATGAGAGAGTGTTGTAATAGAAAATCAACAAGACCAACATGTTAGAAGTAAGGCAACACATACAACTAAGAGAGAGGAGGGTGAATTAGTTGTGTAAATTGATTCCAAAAACTTCACCCACAACTTAATCATAAAACTTAGATCTGAAAGATAAGAATTAAAGTAATAAACCACAAAACACATAAACACATAACACCATATTTTTTCTATGGAAACCCGGTTAAGGGGGAAACCACAATGAGGATCAAACCCACAAGATAATGTACAAGAAAAAAAAATCATATTAATGGTACAATGGGGAATGCACATGCATTCAGGCTCACTTCCTAGATCTCACCGCTCAAATACAACAAAGGGAAACAACCGTGAGATTACAACAAGGGCTACAACCCCAAAATGGACTACGTCAATCAATTATGGTCAATAATCCATTGAATTATAAATTGATTGATAACATCTTTGATATGCCAATACAGTTCTAAAGAAGTACAACACTACTCTGACTCAATTTCAAATTCCACTCATACCTCTTTACACATCTATTGATATATCTCATTTGCATACCATGCTTCATCTCCATCTCCTTTTCACGTACAAATGATTACATCCTTGAATACATTTCCATCACCTTAGAAATAAGAATAAGGTTAGCATCAACCTTAACTCCTCAATCACTAAGTAATTAATCAATTAAAATGAAAACAATGATGTGATCCAAGATATGTCGGAAAAGACATATCTAGGACCCAAATCTCCATCCATGAACATGCTACAATCCACAAATCTTGCCACAAATATTTGCAACACCCTAGCTCACCAAGTTGGCCAAGAAAACTGAACACACCTCAAGAAAATCATTAAATCTGATCACACAACTCAATGTGATCCAACAACACGCATAGGAAATGATCTAGAAACATCAACAAGAAACATGAAATACCACATCAGCAACATAAACATCTCTACCTCATAATTCACAATTGTCTTTGCACTGTTCATCAATAAAACCAAACATCGATCACTGTCAGTCTACAAAAATAGATTTCCAGCATCCAAATCACGAACCCTTCAAATTGAGGACACACATCATGTCCTAAACTCACAACCAAAAATATTTCATAACCGATCCATACTCATCCAATAACTACAACATTGTTGAACTTCTTGAACAACCAAAAAATAGTCCTCTAATAGATCACCTATAACTCACTCAAATCTTTATGAAAACCTATGACACTTGAACAAGATCAAGTACAGACATCCCAAAACATATCTACAAGTTCCCAACATCTAATACTGAATATAGTATCCAAACCGATTGAAACACTTTACTGAACAAATGAGGAACACTATCAAAATAAGAGAATATGTTGACATCAATGACAAAACATCAATGTCAGCACATATATGTAATATATCTTTGAATTCTCCAACACAATAAGCTATACACATTTTCTTTAATATCCAAGAGAACTCAAAAGAGTGTGAAAGGAATTATTTTTGAATTTCTAAGAGTGTCCCAAAGCTAGGAGAGGGAAAAAGAGGCAAAAAAAAATAGAACTATTCTCAACATCAATGGACTTTGCAGGGGATTGTTACACTATAAAAAACAATAGATGTAATATCTTAACAACTATTTTCAGTTTGTAGATTCACAAGACAAGTGAACACCACACATATATCTCCATAGCACGCACACACCTTGAACCAAATAGGCCATGTGGTCAAGAATTCAAACAAGGGAGATGACGAGGCAAGCAGGATGAGATGGAGACTTAGGTGGGACTTTTATTTTTGTCCAAAGGGGAGGCATTATGAAATAAATAATTACCTGAGGTTTAATTTATAAAATTACAACAAGTGAGAAGAAAGGAAAACATATTGGCATACCAGGTCTAAGGGGTCTACTTGAGTCTATAGATATACTTTCTCAACATGCAAACCAAAGAATAATCCTAAACAAAGACCTATGCTTTCTCCATGTAAATATCTTGCTAAAGATCCCCATGAATAAATGCACTCTTCAGATTCATCTGATGTACAACCCATCTATGAGCTACAACAATGACAAAATTCAAGCAAATGGAATTTATCTTATAAACATGGGAAAGGTCTCTATGTAATCAATACCAAGAACTTGTAAGAAACCTTTTTCCACAAGTTGTACTTTGAACTTGTCCACAATTCCATCTATTTCATATTTGGTCTGATAGATCCACTTGCACAAAACTATTTTTCTCCAGTATGAAAAGGGATTAAACCCCATGTGTGGTTCCTCATCAAGGAACTATACTCTTACTCCATTGATGAATCCCAAGTAGATATGGAATTCTTGATGCTTCCTTATATGATAATGGATCTAAAGTAGTAGTAATATAGACAAGTGGAAGATGTTGATGTTATGACCAACTCCATTAGGTTTAAGAAGGATCTGTATCAAGATTAACTACTAAATCTAGAGTCTTTTGAGCCCAACAAGGTCATGAAGAAGATGAGAATGAAGGATGGGTACCCTCAATCTCAAGATGTGAACCCTGTAGAGTTGTTAGCTATAAGTTTTAGGTGAGGTAGAATCATCTAAGTTACTATCATCTGTGTTCACTATGAGGAAAGATGAAGAGGATGAGAGGCCAAGTTGGGAGAGTTTTAATCAAAGTCAACACTCCTCTTAATAAATAACTCATGTGTCTCTATATTCCTTATTCAATACCCCTTGACACCATTTGGATATCCAAAAAAGATGCAAGGCCTACTTTGAGGTTCCAAAGAATTGTGTTTATTTAGAGGAAAGTATACCCAAGCCGGAGAGCCAAAAACATGAAAATGCTACATAATTGCTTTCGTACCACACCAAGCCTCAAAAGGAGTCATGATGTTAAATGCCTTATGGGGAACCTAATTTTGCATGTGTAGCACAATTGATGGCTTAATCCTAAAATGTTTGATGCAAGAAGAGGGTGATAAATGAGGCCAAAGGCTCTCCCAAGTACCAACTCACCTTGCTAAATCACAACATAGAAGAAATTACATAGAAATAGGGAGAAATGAAGCAGATCAATATCATTTATTTATCAAACTTCATACATCTCAGGTTGTAAGGCCTTCCCAGTTACGACCAGTACAATGAAATTCAATCACATAGATATTACAATCCTCAGTCATGCGAGATCCACGATCTAAAACTTCTAACTTTTTCTACCAAAATTTCCTCTCTCTAAATCTAAGACAGACTATTACATTTATACTTGAGCCTGCCGAATAGGTCAGCCCAAATAATCATTTAGATCCAACATTGGAGAAAGAAATGACCTAGATTTAGGTCCACATGTCTCTCAATGAAACATTTCGACATTAATATCATGACCAAAATTAAATGCACATGTCAGCCTCAAAAAAAGATCCAAAATAAACCCGTTGGTTAACAAGGCCACCGAGAAACACCAAACCAACTTAGTGAAAGAACACAACAAAGCCACTCAGTGAAAGGTACCGAGCAGAAACAAGTAACCGAGCTCACCGGTGAACAAAAACACTCCATTGAGAACTCCAAAGTAGTTACCAAGTACATCTAACAAGCTACGGAGATACAAGATTGCCAAAAACCCAAGATGCTCTTGCGTCAGACACCCAGGGTTGAAAAGAAATGATTCTTTGAATAATGAGTGAGGTACAACATGAGATGAATCCAACTCAAATTGATAAATCCATGTAGAGTCTTCAATCGGTCTATTCTTCCACTTTACCAAATATTCTATGTAATCCTTTCCTCTTCTGCTTCTTCCAACTCTTTGTTCCAAAATCTAGTCAACTTCTTCTATCTACTTATTAGGATAATCAATCAGTACCATTACCTCTTCATCGGGCTCATGATACTCATTCAAATCTATCATGTTGAATAGCGGTGATATATCCATGTCATCAAGTAATTCAACTCCATAAACATTTCCACTGTGAAACTTCTTTAGTACCTTGCATAGACTAAATTTATTCATCTTCAACTTACCATATATTCTAATAGGAAATCTTCCTTTCTTCAAATGAACCATTACCTCATCACCAAATTCAAAAACCTTGTCTTCTTGACCTATCTGCACTATCCTTGTATTTTTTATTACTCTTCTCCAATTTATGTTTCACTTCCTCATGCAATGACTTTATAAATTCAACAAATTCTTCCCCTTATGCACTCCTCTTCTCTTCTCCAGCAATAGCCTTCAAATCCGATATACCTCTCAGTTGTATGCCATTAACAATCTGAAATGGTGTCTTGTCAATAATCCTATTCACTGAATCATTGTATGCAAACTCTGCTTGTACGAACATTGAATCCCAATTTCTCGATTTGTCTCCAACTAAGTATCTCAATAGATTACCCAAACTTCTATTTACAACCTCTTTTTTTCCATCAATCTATGGATGAAATGTAGAACTATACTTCAACTCGGTGTCCAACGTCTTCCAAAGAGTCTTCCAAAAATAACCAACAAACTTACTGTCTTAATCAAAGATGATACTCCTCAGTAATCTATGCAATCTGACAATCTCCTTAAATAAAAGATCTGCTACATGTACTACATCTGATGTTTTCCTACATGGTATGAAATGTTCCATCTTGGAAAATCTATCCACAACAACAAATATGGAATCATTACCTCTTTCTATCCTCGGTAAGCCAAGAAAAAAATCCATATTGATATCTCTCCAAGGTTTCTCAGGAACAAAAATCGGTGTATACAATCCATTATTCTAACTTACTCCTTTTTCAACTTAACAAACTCCACAACTCTTCACAAATTTCTGAACATCCTTATAAAAATGAGGCCAAAAATACCTTTCCCTAAGAAAACTCAATGTTTTATCAATGCCAAAATGTCCATCCAAACCACTACTATATTTTTCCTTTATCAAATTAGTTATCATTGATCCTCTCAGTATACATAACTGAATTCCTTTGAAAAACATACCTTCTTGAATAAAATAGTCTTCCCACTTACTCGGTTGATTTTGAATAGGTTCTCAACACATTCTCCATGGTTTAGAAAAATTAGGGTCAGTTTCATACAAATTATTCATATCACCAAAACCAAGAGCCTCAATTCTCATTTCAGTCATCAAAGATATTCTTCTGCTCAATGCATTAGCAACTCAGTTAAATACTCCACTCTTATGTTTGATCACAAATGTGAAATTCTAAAAATCCTCAACCCATTTCATATGTATTTGATTCAACTAATTCTATCTACCCAAATACTGTAAAGCCTTATGATCAATATACAACATAAATTCCTTTGGCGTCAAATAATGTCTCTATTTCTTCAGGGCTTGAACAATAGCATAGAATTATTGATCATACATAGAATATTTCCTTTTAGCATCATTTAACTTCTCACTAAAGAAAGCAATAGGTTTACCTTCTTGACTCAAGACAGCTCCTATTGCACTACCACTTGCATCACATTCAACTTGGAATACCTTATTGAAATTGGGTAAAGCTAATATAGACAATTTAGCTACCTTCTATTTCTAAGTCTCAAAACTCTTATCAACTCCACGTGTCCACTTGAATTCTCTTTTATCTCCTCTCATTGTCTCGGTCATAGCATTGCAAATTGAGCTAAAAATTTTGATGAACTTTCAGTAAAAACTTGTTAAACCATGGAATGATCTTCCCTCACCAACATTATTAGGTGCAAGCCAATCAAGAATATCTTCAACCTTGTTAGGATCCATCTTTAAACCATTAGCTGAAATCACAAATCCCATATACACAATCTCCTCTTTCATGAAAGAACACTTTTTCAAATTAATCAGCAATTTTTCCTCTTTCAATTGTTGTAATACCTGTCTAATGTGTAATAAATGATATTCTCTAGTTTTACTGATTATCAAAATGTCATCCAAGTACACAATCACAAATTTACCCAAGAATTTCTTTAGAACATCATTCATTAACCTCATAAAAGTACTTGGTGCATTAGTTAAACCAAAAGGCATAACTAACCACTCATACAAACCTTCTTTTGTCTTGAAAGCACTCTTCCACTCATCACCTTCTATTATTCTGATCTGATGATATCCACTCTTCAAAACAATCTTGGTAAAATATTTTTCTCCACTCAAACAATCCATTATATCATCCAGTCTCGATATAGGGAACCGATACTTAACTTTTATCTTGTTGATTGTTCTATAATTAGTACACATTCACCATCCTCCATTCTTCTTAGGTGCCAACACAGTTGGTACTGCACATGAACTCAAACTTTCTCTGATAAAACCTTTCTGCAACAACTCTTGAACTTTTTGGTTGAGTTCCTCATTCTCAGTTGGTGTTAGTTGATGTGGTGCCTTATTTGGAAAACTAGCTCCATGAATCAAATCCATACAGTGACTAATACTTCTCATTGGTGGAAAACCATGGGTACATTATCTGAAATGATCTCCTTGTACTCAATGAGAAACTTATCAAGTTCTTCAGGAACTTTATCTTCTATTTTCTCACTTGGTTTGTTAGAAATCACACCATAACAAACATCATTTTTCTTCAAATCCTTAACAAATTGTCTACCTTCCATCAAACAAACTTTCACATATGTACATATTTCACCAACAAATTCTTCAATCAAAGGTAACAAGATTTTTCTCTTGCCATTTGCCCAAATAGTATATTTGTGCAATCTTCCATCATATATAGCATGTCTATCATATTGCCAAGGTCTACCCAACAAAATATGACAACAATCCATAGGCATAATATCACACAACACCTTATCATAGTACTTTTCAATTTTTAGACTCACAAAACATTATTCACTTACCATAAGTGTATGCTCATCCTTTATCCATGAAATTTAATAGGGCTTTGGGTGCTTCAATCTTTCCAACACAACTTTGTAACCATTTCTTCTTATGCCAGATTCTATGAGCTTCCACTGTCAATGATCACTTTCCAAACTTTGTCTTCAACTTTGAATTTGGTCTTGAACAAGCTCTTTCTTACTAGATCTTCCTTAGTCTTTTCACTCCACAATGCTCTCCTCACCATAAAGTTTCCTTCCTTCTTAGGTTGATTTGGTGAACCTTCCTGCACCAAAGCATTTCTTCTACTACTGACCTTCTTACTTGCATGTGTACACTCAAATGATTTGTTTCCTTCTTCACCAAAATTGTAACAAGTTCCTCAGAATCCTCCTCTTCCATAGCCACCTCGGGAGTAGTCACCTCTTCCTCGGAAGGAAATTTCACCTTTCCGCTCGGTCTTTCCTTTGTCTTGACTTTTCTTGTCTTGATCAGATCTATTATTTTCACCATAGGATCTACCTCTTCCTCTTTGTCTTTGCTTGTGCCTTTTATTCAATTTCTCCTTAGCTTTTATGGAAAACTGATAAGCCTCCTCAATACTCTCCATTTTCACCAAACTGATTTCTTCTTGAATACAGTCTATAACCCATTCAGATACCTTGCAATTATTTCCACCTCATCTTCAATATGTCCAGATCTGATATATAGCCTATAGAATTCCTCAGTGTAATCTTTTACCGAGCTATCTTTCTACCTCAAACTTTGCATTCTCCTAACTAAGTTAATCTGATAATCACAAGGTAGAAAATTTCCCTTCAATTTATTCACCGTCTTTTCCCATACCTTGATTTTGGTTTTACCTTTCTTATTTCGGCCCAATTACAGATGCTCCCACCACAAGGATGCATGACCTTTCAATTGTGTGCTTGCAATCTTCACCTTCTTCTCCTCTGATATGTTCTCATATTCAAAATATTTCTCCATCTCGGTAATCCAGTCCATCAATTCATCTAAATCCAACTTTCCACTATACTCGGGAGGGTTAAACCACAATGTAGCCTTCAAACTTGTTAATGTCTTCAAGAATATTTCTTCTCCTTGATCCATTAGAGATGCAGGTGCGGCTTCTTCCTACATTTCTTCAACTTCATCATCACTAACATCATCATGATGTCTTCCTTGGCGTTGGGTTGTCTCAATAGCTTCTAATCTAGAAGAAATTTTCCTTAGCATATCAGCTAATCCTGGATTTGCATTTCTTCCTCCTTGAACCATCTTGAAACCCTTTGAATTTCTAGGTCAGATCGTAAACTACTACCCCACAATAAATAATCAAGTAGGGTTTACAAGAAGGAACCCTCGACTGAAGACCTAGATTTACAAACCTAGATTAGGATCAAACCTCGCTCTGATACCACCTGATGCAAGGAGAGGGTAATAAATGGGGTCAAAGGCTCTCCCAAGTACCATCTCACCTTGTTGAATCACAACACAGAAGAAATTACATAGAAACTGGGAGAAATTAATCAAATCGATATCATTTATTTATCAAACTTCATACATGTCGGGTTGTAAGACCTTGTCGATTACGACCAATACAATAAAATTCAACCACAAAGATATGAAAATCCTCTGGCATGTGAGATCCATGATCTATAGCTTATAACGTTTGCTACCAAAACTTCCTCTCTCTAAATCTAAGATAGACTATTACATTTATACTTAAGGTTGTCGAACATGTCAACCCAAATAATCATTTAGATCCAACATTGGAGAAAGCAACAACCCAGATTTAGGTCTACACATCTCCCAATGAATGATCCCAACATTAATATCATGACCAAAATTAAATGCACATTTCAACATCAACAAAAGATCCAAAATAAAATTGTCGGTGAACAAGGCCACCGAGAAACACCGAACAACAACCAAACCAACTCGGTGAAAGAACACGACAAAGCCACTTGGTGAAAGGTACTGAGCAGAAACAAGTAACCGAGCTCGTCGATGAACAAAAAACACTCCACCGAGAACTCCAAAGTAGTTATCGAGCACATCTAACAAGCTACCGAGACCAAGATATAGGATTGCGAAAAACCCAAGATGCTCCTGCATCAATGTTTGACCAAGAGAATGAGCATGATTGATGCAACTAGAAATTCCCTTGAGGGTCTTGTTTTTCCTTTCAAAAACACCATTTTTTTATGGTGCATATGCAACTAAATGTTGAAGATAAATCCCTTTAAGAGCACATAATTGCACAAGTTGATTGGTCACATCTTCTCTACCATTTTTTCTGTGAAAAACTTAACATACTTTCTTGATTGCTTCTCAACATGAGCCTTGAATGCTTGAAACTTGTCAAAGTTCATTCTAATAATGAAGAAAGTAGAACCAAGTAAATCTAGAGTATTCATCAATGAAGGTGAGTACATAGAGAGATAATAGATATTGTGAACCAATGGAAGAACTTCCAAATCCCTCCAAGACTTCCCTTTATCAAACTTCTCTTCAAGATGCTTACCCATAGAACAACCTAGACATACACCTTCTAAAAATTGATATCAAGGACACTTGTGACCATATCCTTTGAGTTGAGCTCCTAAAGATGGTAGTAGTTTAAATGGATAAACCCCTCATACCATAGTTTACTCATTGAATTTCAATGAGTGATCAATGTTTTAGGAGATTGTAATATTTGACTATGGATATGATAAGAATAAATTGTATACTCACCAAGAACGCAATAGACTTGGATCAATTGGATGTCTAAATTGGTTGAGTTTAGTTCATTAATTGAATTGATAGGAATGATATTACAAAGGAGACCCATTGGTTAAATAGACCAAGGTGAGAACATAGGAGTGCATAATATTATAAAAAGTGTCTTAATCTTTTGACCTGATAAATAAGTGATATTTTTTTACCAACATAACCTGGAAAAGTGTAAGTATCACATGTCCACTAAAGGTGGATCACTCTTCAAGAATTAAAGGTGTTTGTGTCACATGTCCACTAACTTTTTTTTGTCCTCCAAATGTGGGAAATTGATAGCAATAAGTCCACCAAAGGTGGAAAAGTGGTAATGTGATAACACAACTTAAAGTGGGAATATTCCTATGTTGTCCTTAAGTATACCTAAGTAATGTGTGTCTAGGACTTATGAGAAGGACTTTCTAGGTACAAAACTTAAACACACCAATGCCCCTCCTTAAGTGTGACTTAGGGAGAATGTACACACACAATGCAAGATGGTTCTTGGCTACTAGGCCATGTTAGGTACCCATGTACAAATGCAATGCAATCTCTCATGAATGATAAAAAAGGAAAAAAATGAATGGGGAAAAAATCCTCCCCAAAGGAGAAATGAAAATATAAAGTTTTATCAATGATGAATGAGATTGACAAAACACCATGTGAGGAAAAATCACCCCCACAAGAGAGAAGAGAAACCACGAAGCCCTCCCTCAATTTAGAATATCATGCAAAGATATTCCAATGATCTCAAACAACATTCTTCCCCTTAGAGAGAGAGAGAGAGAGAGAGAGAGAGAGAGAGAGAGAGGTGAATAGAGCTAATGTTACACCAAGAATATCAAATTGTGACAAAACCATGCACCATTGTCAATGAAGAATTGATGATGAATATCTTACTACAATACGATAGAGATCAAACATAGAAACACTTGTATGAGCATCAACTAGATGCTCAAACTACATACATTCTTGACTAGAGACATCTACCAAGTCTCATAAGATAGTTCCTAATCTAATAAATACATGAGGATTACATCTAATGAAGCCTTAATGAAAAAATACAAAGAAGATCTAATACTTTATTTAGTGCATTTACAACATGGTTCATACAAGATATTACATGAAAAGACAATGACACAAAACTAGAAAAACAAAGATGATGTTACCAAATAATTTCTATGTAGAAGACTATTGAAACTGACGTTGATTGGGACAATGCCAAGAAAAAGAGGAAAAACTCGCCCCCCTAGCTATTGCTTAGAGGAACATACGATGCATGACAGGTATGATAGGCAAACAATTTTTTTTTTCAATTTTGCGTACTTATTGAAATTTTTATTTTTGGAAAAATTAATTTAAAGTTTTGTTAAAAACATTGTTCAAAAACTTTATTATTAAAAATAAAAAATAAAAAATTTTGTTAACATTTAAAATATTTATTAAAAACATAATAAAGAAAAACTATGTTTTGATTTTATCAAAAAAATTATTAAAAAATTATTTCATGAAAAAAGTTTACTAAAAAATTACTGAAAGAAAAACTTATTAAATATAATTTATTAAAAAATAATTTTTAAAAAAAACTTAAAAGCTTTATTTTATAACTTACTAAATTTTTTAACAATAAAAAATTATTAAATAAAAGTTATATTTTTTTTTTTAAAAGGCACATTAGGTTGACCTACCATGATAGGCAGTCTGTCGCTACCTTACTGACCAAAGTACTCTATGGTACACGCGAGTACTCTATGGGACCACAATTCCTACGATACACACAAGGTACTATAGTGCCTAATATTTAAAAAGAAAAAAGAAAAATAGTTGCCTTAGAAAAAATGGATTGACATTTTTTTAAATTAAAAAAACAAAAAAATTACAAATTAGAGAATATAGTTTTCCTTAGTTCCAAGTTATGGTGTCCAATTTGGGTGAATGAACAAGGGTTTTTAGTTGATTTGGACCTTCTCAAAGCAATGGTAACATCCATGTTGGCCCAAAATGCTTAGAATTTGTAGATCGCTCCTAGGTATTGTCTTCATATGTAAGCTTCAATTGGTTGTAGACTTGGCCTCCAGTGTCTAATTTGGATGAAATAAAAGGTGATTTTGAATGATAAAAAATATTTAGATCCAATAGTGGTCTTAGATTTGACCCAACAAGATTTGATCTTGACCTACAAATGAAAGCCATGAAACCAAAACTTCAAAATTGCTCCAAAAACCTCTCCAATGGCAAACCAACGGTACTCTCAAAGAATTGATACCATGTAAGGTTTGGTTATGGTGATAGCCATCCAAGATCTAGAGGCCTAATAAAAACACAATAACAAGAGAGAGTAAATATGACAAGAATAAATTGTATTATCACTAAGAATGAGGTAGACTAGATTAATTGGATGTCTGAATCGACCAAATTCACTTCTTTAGCTGAATTGACTAGAATGATATTACAAAGGAGACTTGTTGGTTAAAAAGACCACACTGAGAACATAAGATTACAAAATATTATGTCAAGCGACTTAATCTTATGACCTGATACATAAATTGATAACTTATCACCTACATAAGGTGGAAAAGTGAAATTGCCACATGTCCAATAAAGGTGGATCACCCTACAACGTGGAAAGATGTTTGTGTCACATGTCCACTAAAGGTGGATTACTCTCCAAATGTGGAAAAGTGATAAAGTGGTAATCCCACCAAAGGTAGAAGTCCCACTTGAGGTGGAAAAGTGATAATATGACAAACTCTTAAAGTGGGAATATTCTTATATGGTTCCTTAAAAACTTAAGTAATATGTGTGTCTAGGACCTAGGAGAAGGACACCAAATACAAAACTCAAACATACCACTAAAAATTGTGGCACAAAGAGGGAGAATGGATATAGTTGAGTGTCATGATTAATGTGTCCAATTGCAACCAAGGCATCATCTTCAAGCTCTTTGATCACAAGTGTGCTTGGAGAAAAATCAACTTCTTACCATGCCCAAGATGAGTGATTTGGTAGACTGAAAGAAGGTTGGTACTCAAGTTAGGAACATATAAAACATTCTCAAATATTATCATCCACATCAACTTAACCTTTTTCCCTTCAACCTCCACTTGTGTGGCACCACCCATAATAATATGAGGTACCATACAAGACTCCAATGAAGAAAATTTTCCTATGCTAGAATGTATGTGATGTGAAGCGCCGGAGTCAATTTTCTATTTCTATGATCTTGTAACTACAACAATTTCTTGTACTTTTCCTTTCTTTGACTATGAATAAGTGGAAGGAGATGAGTCCTTTTAGTAGGAAGATGAAAATTTTATGTCATTCTTCTTAATGATTTTATTCAATTTGTAAGTTTTCTTAGCATGGAAACAATACTCATCATGATTAACTTTCTTGCAATAAGAACAAATTGGCCTATCCTTCTTCTATGAATTTCATATCTTGAAGGATGATGAAGAATCTCCTTTTTTAGCAAAAGAATATTGTGCTCTATCCTTGTATGGCTTATTCTTAGATTGATTATGTTTCTTATTAGATCATTGCTCATGACTAGCAAACAAAGCTTGTGACTTGGATGATCTGACAATACATATTGTGATCAATTTTTTTTACTCAAGCATCAATGCATCTATAAATCAATCAAAAGATGGTTTACTATAAGAACTCCCCGTACTCGACCACTGAGTTTTGGAAACTAAAAACAAAAGTTACATATTTTAAAGGAAGTTTGTTCAACAAATTAAAGACCAACTGTGCATCCTTCTTATCAATGGCACAATCTTTGAGTTGTGATCTAAGCTCATTAGCTTTAGTTACATAGTCTTGGGTTGTATCTAGATTCTTAGGATCTAGATTAGTAAGATCATTATCAAGTTTGTATCCCCCAATCTCATTAGTTTTTCCTTAAAATTGAGAAAGTTTATCCCAAGAATCCTTAGTTATTTTACACTTATCAACATGAAAGATAAGATCAACAAATAAATATGTCCTAAGAGTTCCAAGAGCCATGGTACTTTTAATGAGATTTAATTTTTAAATTAGAATATGATTTAGGATCAAATGGTTCTAGAATGGATCCATCAATGTAGTGAATTGATCATTTTTCAATTAATTGACTTTATCCATTTATTTTCTATATTGTGTAGTTATGTGGAGTTAAAAGAGAAAACTTGGGATGATGCAGGTAGAAATTTGTAGAGAACAAGAGAAAACTCAAAGCACAATCACACAACACAACCTCCCAAATTCATTGAATCAAAGAACCCCCCAAAGAAAATGATTTTCCATTTTATATATAGTGTGATTACAATGCCTACTGGAAAAATAAAGACTCAATGGCCTTTTGACTTCAATGCTTACAATCTCCAAAATCAAGAACGATTGAATTATAATCAACATGAAAAAGATGAAACTATGTGTTGGATTACAGAGGGGGGGTGAATCAGTAATCCCTTATTCCAAATACCTAAAAAAATTTCTCTGATTAACTCGGTGACAACTTGGTTAAACACAGTTTACTATTTACCGACAACAGTAAATAAACTTTAACAATCAGTAAATCATTCACACAAATCATCCATCACATGTAACACCAGTGCTTTACCGACTTAACATAATCATATGTTAGGTAGAAAATAATTATATCAACATAATCTAATCATTGTCTAATCTGTATTAATTTCCCACTTAAGTTCTTCAACTTCACAATATCTCATTTCTTCATCTTCTTAACTCATTTAACTTATATTATTACCGAATGATATGGCAACATAATATAAACTAAAAATCAATTGCTTGACATCAATGACAAGACAATAACTGATCTAACCTGTCTACTATCATGTATTCCTTTGATCTTGGTCAGTCTTCATCATCATCACCATGAGATAATTAATCTCCAATCATTACTATTACTTATGGTAACAATCTCCCTCTTTGGCATTGATGGCAACACTAACAATCTTCAGTGTTCAATTAATGATGGTACATTTCACTATCATTCTTGTACTCCCTCTAAGTTGTAACTTCTCTTTACTTGTTCCTCTATCAATAGTAGTCTTCTTTATTGTTCCTCGTTGACAACTTTCTTTTATGATCTTCATTGTTCATCTTCCTCTGCAATATTGATTGATTTATTCTCCCTTAATGATCAATTGATTCTCTCCCTCTTTGACAACAATGCCAAAGACATAAAAACTCAAGTCATACCTCAAATGTATTGATCTCTCATTGTATTCATAAACTTATTTTCACAACTTTAGACTTCACCTAAAGAGTGAACACTAGCATCAATTCACAAAATAGATTTTATATTGAATACTTGAATTGATGCAATATGCATCATACATTTGTGAATATTGGATAGGGGAAGAACCCCTAACTTACCTCGGAGATACTCAAAAGCATCCTTTGGTAGTGGTTTGGTAAATATATCAGCTATTTGTTCTTTAGAATTCACACACTCCAATATCACATGCATATCTTGTACTTACTCACTTAAGTAGTGATACTTAATAGATATATGATTTTTTTTAATGCATCACTGGACTCTTAGATATGTTAATAGCATTGGTTTTATCAAAATAAATTGTAATCGGATCACTAATCTCTTATTGCATACCTTTAAGTAATTATTTGATCCATACAATGTTAGAACAATTCATAACTGCAGCAACATACTCAGCGTCGACAGTAGATTGTGAAATACAACTTTGTTTCTTGCTTAACCATGTCACTAGTATTTCTCCTAAAAAGAAAGCTTCGGCACTAATGCTTTTTCTATCATCAATATTTCCAGCGTAAGCAGCATCAGTATACACCTTGAGATCAAAATCTCCTCCTTTTGTGTATAATAGACCGAAATCTTCAGTCCCTTTCAGATATCTAAATATTCTATTTACTGCAGACATATGTGTCTCATTTGAGTTTACAAAAAACCTTGTCACAATACCTACTGAATGTGCAATATCTGGTCAGTTGTGTACAATATACTGTAGTTTACCAATTATGGATCAGTAAAGTGTCTCATTTACTTCCTTTGTGTCATATTCCTTTCACTATTTACAACCAGTAGCCAACGGAGTTCCAACCGATTTAGATTCTTCCATATTTAATGTCTTTAGAATCTTTGTGATATACTTAGATTGTGTTATGTAGATCACATCCTTAACTTGTTGAATTTGAAGTCCAATAAAGAATTTAATCTCTCCAATCATAGACATCTCAAATTCTTTTCTCATTTCCTCAGCAAATGATTTAGACATTATCTCATTTCCACCAAATATAATGTCATCAACAAATGTTTCAGCAATCATAATCTTATCATTAATATCACATTTCAAGTGTAAATTGTTGTTATCACTAGTCCTTTGAAATCCAATCTTGACTAAATAAGAGTGTAATCTTTCATACCATGCTCGTGGTGCTTTCTTCAATCCATAGAAAGCTTTGTGTAGCTTGCAGACCATATCCTTATCAGAATTTTGAACAAATCCTTCAGGTTGTTCAATGTGCACCTCTTCTTCAAGAATTCCATTCAGAAATGTATACTTAACATCCATCTGATAAACTTTAAATCTTTTATAAGCAGCATATGCAAGTAATATCCTTAAACCTTCTAATCTAGCAATAGGGGAAAAATTTTCACCATAGTCAATACCTTCTTCTTGTGCATACCCTTTGCAAAATAACCTTGTTTTATTTATGATCACATCTTATTTCTCATTGAGTTTATTCCTTAAAATACACTTTGTTCCAATCACATTCTTATCCTTAGGTCTTGGTACAAGTGGTCATGTGTTGTTCTTTTCAATCTAATCAATTTCCTCTTTCATAGCATTAATCAAGTCTTCATTTCATAGTGCATCCTTCACTAATCTTGGCTCAAATTCAGAAATCAAATATGTGTTATCTTTCAACTTACTTCTTGTTTTGCGTTCTTGTCTCTAATGATTTTGCTTGGTGAGTGGTGTCTTCTTACATATTTTTCTAATACAAGCTCGGTAGACTATTCATCAGTGTTTTCATCTCTCAATGGAGGCTCATCTTGCTCATCGGTTCCTTCTTGTTGCATCTTGGTTGTATCAACCGAATTACCTTTCTTTACATAAATATTTTTTTTGTAATCCTTAGGTTCCTTATTGCTATCCTCTTTAATCCTTTTTGGCAAATTCATCAATCATCACATTTGCACTTTCAACAATTTTGTTAGTAACCTTGATCAAACATTTATATGCTTTGCTCTTTGATCAATAACCAAGGAATATACCTTCATCCCTTTTAGAATCAAACTTTTCATTTCTAGCATCTTTCAGTATGTAACACCTACTTCTAAAATTTTTAAAGTAACTTACATTTGGTGTGTGTCTAAACTACAATTCATAGGGTGTCTTGTTGGTTCCTTTCTTCAATTGTACTCGGTTGAGAGTGTAGACTACAGTGCTTATGGCTTCTCTCCAGAATGTTTGTGCAACACCTTTTTCAATCAACAATGTTCTAGCACAATCAACTATAGATCTATTCCTTCTCTCAGCTATACCATTTTGTTGTGGAGCCCTAGGTGCAGATACTTATCTTTTGATTCTATTTTCATTGCAGAAGACAGTAAATTCATCAAAGATAAATTCACCTCCTCTATCTGATCTTAGACATTTCAACTATTTTCTTGTTTCCTTTTCAACTCTAGCTTTATACCACTTGAACATTTGGAATGCATCAGACTTCTCTTTTAGGAAGATAACAAACATCACTTTTGAATAATCATCAACAAACAAAATGAAATACTAATCTCCATAATAGCTTTGAACTCTCATAGGACCACAAAGGTCAGTGTGAGCTAATTCTAAAATACCATTGGTAGAGTAAGATTTTCTTGAGAAACTTGACTTAGTCATCTTACGAATCTGACATTCTTTACACATTACTTTATCAAGTTTTCTTAATTTTGGTAGACCTTTGACTCTATTATTTTTGCTCACCTTAATCATGTTATCAAAATTTACATGACAGAGTCTCTTATGCCATAGCCATGCATCTTCAACTTTAGAAAATAAACAACTCTTTGTAGTAGTATCAAGAGAAAATAAATTACCGTTTGATTGTTCACCAGTTCCAATTAGATATCCATCAGTACCCTAAATCTTCACCTTTCTATTCTGAAATTTCAGTCGGTGGCTAGTATTGTTCAGTTGTGCAACACTCAACAAATTATATAGTTTAGTCTTTTAACCCAATATGCATCATTACATTTCATCTTCTCATTCAATATAATTGATCTTTTTCCTTTCACAGGGCATGGAGCATCATTGCCAAATCTGACAAATTCTCCATCATACTCTTCTAGGTTATCAAACTTGTCAATATCACCAGTCATATGATGTGAACATTCACTATCAATAATCCATGGGTCAGGTTTACTTACATGAGAAATAAGTGTTTTTGTATCCTCATTATTTTCTTCATTTGAGTCATCCTTTACAACAACATAGACAACTTCGTATCCTTCTTCAATATCATCAGATTCATCATCGATTACACCTTCCTCGGCTAGGTAGCAAGACTTCTTACCTTTGTCATTGTAGTCTCTAAATCTTTAGTGTCGGTGGTCTTTTTTGTCATTATTATCATTCATGTCATTGTCAGGACATCTAGATGCAATGTAACCAATTTTATTACAATCAAAACATTTCAGAGGTAATTTTTCTTTGTACTTTCCTTTACCTCTCAGTAGTCTCTTAGCCAACAGTGCCTATAACTCTTTTTTTTCTTTTTCTTCATTTAGAATACTATCATATTCATTTCCATATGAACTAGTGTGATTCTCTTTGTCTTTTCTTGATGATCCAATGCTTAGAGATAACTTGAATGCAGTTTCAATGGTTGGTAAACTATTATCATAATTACTTAGCTCAAATGCAATCAGCTTACCGATTAGGGCTTCAAGGGTAACAAAATTGTTCAATATAGAACTTAATTCCTGAATAGGAGATACTCTAATAACATACTTAGAAGAAAGAGTTCTCAAAATTTTACTTATCACTTTTTCATTCTAGTCAATGATCCACCATCAAATCCACCAACACCTCTGATGGCACTCACAACTTCCTTGATTATGTTGTTATATTGTGTGATGTTCTCTTCATCTTTCATTATCATTTCATCATACTTTCCTCTGAGACTATCAACCTTAGTTTTTTTAACATGCTAATCTCCTTCATATATAAGTGTAAGCCTATCCCACATCTCTCTTGAATTGACACAATCTTTCACATCATTGAATTCAACATCGGTGAGGGAAGAAGCAATCTCTATCATAATCGAATTGTGTTCCTTCTTTTCTCTCATTTGATCAACTATCATAGGTCCGGGAGGTGGTGGAGTGTAGTCATTATCCAGAAGATTCAGTGCAGATTCTCCAATCCCAGATAGATACAATCTCATCTTGCTTTGCCATGTTGAGAAACTTTCCTTATTCAGCTTAGGTACTTCTCTCCTATACATCTTTAGATTTTTTACTCAAGTCTTTCAAACTTATCTTTTCAAAGTACTAGGATCTGATACCAATTTTTGGATTACGGAGAGGGGGGTGAATCAATAATCCCTGATTCCAAATACTTAAAAACTTTTCTCTGATTAACTCAATGAAATCTCGGTTAAACACAATTTACTATTTATCAACAAGAGTAAATAAACTTTAACAATCATTAAATCATTCACACAAATCATCCATCACATGTAACACTAGTATTTAACATGGAAACCTAGCTTTGGGAAAAACCACTGTGGAAATTGTCACCCACTAAAAAAATACACTTTTAAAGTACGCCCAGTTAAGAGCCAATCATGTTAAAGATTACAATGCACACTATTAGGTGTGATCCGATCAAGGGATTTACCTTGGATCTGTTAGGATCTTCACACTATTAGGAGTGGCCTAGTTAGAGAGTTGACTATCTTAATCATGACCAATTGTAGAGAGTTGATTTCTCAAATCTATTATCCTCATAAAGTATGAGGTGATAGTCTCTCCCTAGTTCATCTTCATTTGAAGAAGTTGATTTTTAAGAGTAAGGGCCCTACTAGTGTTGTTGATCTCAAACATGGCATGTGTTGGGTCTAATTTGATAATGATAGGTACTAGATGATCTTTCACTCCATCTACCAATAACTTCATCACTTTTGTGTTGTTCTTTTCCCATTGAATATTTTCATATTTTCCACTAGGTTCAGGTTCTCCATTTTTCACCATTGAGGTTAACTCATGCTCTTTTAATGTAAGCAACATCCTAAACTTCCATGCTATGAAGTTTGAGGCACCTTCAAGTCTATCCTCAGGTCTAACTCTATTTACCATTTTGACGAATGTAATTTATATCACAAAAGAATTATGGTAGTTAGATTGTTTTATAAAAAAAATTGATTTGATCTTTTTCTTCACACCTGCTCTGATACCATGTTAAAATTTTAGATCAGATTTAGATATAAAAGATATTGGTTTTCTATAAAAAAAATATTTACACCTTTATATATGTTAATTCAATACCAACTGAATTATTTGAACTATATATATCTATATATATATGTGAAAGATGCTTGTGATCTTTACACTTTCATTTTTGTGCTTGATCCATTTACAAATCATCTTCCATATTACTTATATATATAATATAGTGAGCATGCCTACGGGGAGACATGCAAACATGCCTCTTTGTAGAGGCATCACTATTCACAATTGAAACTCAAACGATAATCACAGATATACCAATGTTTATTATTGGTTATTGAAACTTAAACAACATCGCAAGTATGATACTCGATATCAATAACGATAACTCGTTAATGCTAAAACCAATAATCATTATCGATGAATGGTTAAAGCAGTAATACCGATACTAAGTATCTGCATATGATATATATGATCCGATACTAATATAATGATACCAATATTACTCAGTACCAATACTACTAGTATCGGTATTACTCAGTACCAATATAATGATATTTGGTTTAGTCGATACTTGATCAATGTTATTTTATGTCGACTCCCAAAATCGACTTATTTATTAATGTATAATCAATCTGATTAATATGTGATTAATATATGAGTATAATTTACATTATATATATATATATATATGATAAAGAAGTGCTATATATATAACAAAACACTTCTTTATAATATATAAGAAGTGTTATATATATAACGAAATACTTCTATATATATATATATATATATATATATATAAAATGTTAATCATGTCAATTATAATTATGTATGTTATTCATTTACAGAACTTTTCTCCGACCGAAGCTATACATCTTCAACAGTTTGGCTTTGCCATCCCTCTAAACATGGATCTTTCAATGTTGTTAGTCTTTTTCCAATTAGAGTGCTATATTATTGAAGCTGCCTACATTGACCATTTTCTTTGCTACTCTTCTCCATTATGGGCACATTACCTGTAAATAAGCCTCGAAACTCACCAAAGCAAATTGAGAATAGAATCCACAATATCAACCCCTCATTCACCCCTAATGGAAGGCACACAACAGCGAAGGAAGATTGGGGAAATAGAATATGTTGGTTTTTGCAAAGAGAAGATTAAAAACACAACTAAGTTTTTTATAAAGATTCCTAGCAAAAGATCAAAGATAAAGAAAGAATGGATATTACTTGGCATAATTTAAGCAGCTTCTATCAAGGTGTCCGTACACAATGCAATTTTGTTACTACCCTTGTCCCATAGACTACTTGGTCTCATGGATTTTTTGTTTGCAGCTATTTGGTTTGTGAGTAGAGGAGAAAAAGAGGCTTCCAAGCCCTTGCTAGGTGATTGCAAAGTATTGGAGGCGGATACGAGTGGAAGCACATTCATGCTAGTGCAGCATTCTACTTCTAAGAGTAGACCCCGTAGTTCCTCTCCCTTATTTGTTAGTAGAGCTGGGAAGAGGAAGAGGTAATTGTAATGATGTATTTACTTTTTAGTTTTATAGAAACTATTTACTATTTTGCTTCCAGACATCAGCATTCCGCATGAGAATGTGATTTTGTACTCACTTTGTGTTTATATATATCTAAACTCAGCTTGTTTCTTTTTTGTTCTCATTAATTAACTCATTGGATGCATCTTCTCATTGAATTTTGCAAAATAAATGCATTTCTAATTAAATTTAAGCAGTTTTTGAAGTTCCTGAGTTTTTTCAAAAACTGGCCAAATTTTCCCGATTTTTTTTCCTGGGCTTGGCGAGTTTTTTGCAGAGTCCCAGTTTTCTATCTATGTTTAAGACATTTGTTTCAAAATGTATTTAACATGAAGCTTGGTCATATCGTAAATGAGGTAGTATAACAAACAAGACGGCAAACCCTACTGCTGTAGTTCAGAAGTTTGCTTTGTATTTATTCAAGGCCAGAGTAAAATATAAATCAGGCTACAGAACATCATTGAAAGCATAAACAAAACTGTAGGCCATATACCAAGATAAATCAGCATCTCAAAGTATTCATGAGAAGCAACAAAAGCAAGAGAAGTTACAAACAAGGAAAATAACAAATATGGATGGTCTCACAAGTTTGAATGAGACTCGGAGCTGCTCTTTCCCAAGCAAGCTGGTATATGCATCACAAAAAGAAAATGGAATCTTATCAGAAATTCGTCATCATATAGATTTTAAAATCTTCAACTGTATTAAAATTTGTGTGCATATACCAAAAACTAGATCTGACAACTATGACGATGGTGGTTTTCTCATTTGGTACCATCAAATATTGTAAAAGTACATACTTGGGAAAATAGATATGACAATCATCATATTTTCCCATCGTGCCAAATGCACTAATAAAATTTTCAAATTGCTTTGAAGCACACCCATGGCACATTAACCAAAATTTCAGACTGAAGAGGTGGGATAATTCTTGGAACAGCTTTGTGTTCCTGCTGCATTAATGGGGCACCATAGTTCTCTCAAAATTTGCACTGCGCAAATGCAAAATGTTGTCTGTCAAATCTGATAGTCAACCCATTGAAATGCTCAGAGTAGATAAATTCACAATGCACCACAACACTTTCACAAAGCCCATACTCTACAATTAATCTCCAGGAATTCAATTCCTTGCATCTGTAATTCTAGTGCCAAGAACCCCAGAACATAAGAGAAACTTTGCTTGATAACAGCAACTGGTTCAAACTGATTTGAATAGTCAAAACTTGCTCCAAAAAGTATAGCTTATAACAAAAAAAAATCCATAAGAGGAAACTGCACCTGACAAAATCTTACAGCCACTCAAGCAGCAGGGTGGCCTCTTATGGTTTAACACTTTGCTGTGAGAAATTCTTAAGTTCATGCCACACACACAGCAAATTGTCATATGCATCTTCAGCAGTTAACTCCAAGCTGTTGTGAAGAGATTTATCATCTGGAGTTGCTAATACAGTCCTTAACCACTGCTCATGTAGGGTTGAAAATTCTGCCCTTTGCTCACTTGACTCAAAACTGCTTGAAAGCCAGGATTTCATGACTTGACTAGCATCAAATGCAGCTTTGACCACAGACCTTGGCATTCCAGCAAGTAAGGCTACTTGCAGGCCATAGCTTTCTGGTGATGCACCAGACCTTAGCTTATACAAAAAGACAAGGTGCCTCTCAGTGTCAAAGAAATTCAAATTTAGACTGCCGTCAGTTTTGATTGCTTTCTGAGACCCCAAATTAGACATCCCTGTGCAATCAGCAAATGTGGATTTTGCCTCAAATGAACACGACATGTGCATTAGACGAACACAAGGGTGAGAAGCAAACTCCTTAGTTAGAGGATGATAATGCGTGGCAAAGAGCAACCTACAATCTTTTGTTTCAACCAGATGTCGAAAAACCTACAATTCAAGAAAATTGAATATATTATATAATCATAAGTTATAACAAACTTGATCTGATATGGAAGCATGAAAATGGCTGGGAAAGATAACCTGTTAAACACTAGACTGTCATCAAACAGGGTAACAAAACTAAAGCCTTTGTACTCAGCTAGACAAAGGTGTACAAACAGTCTTAAGGCAACTTGACTTACTGCATATGCAATTGCATATCCATCAAATGTAGATGTTCCTCGACCAAGTTCATCCAGCACTACAAGAGAGTGTTGTGTAGCGTATCGCAATACTGATGCTGCCTCCATGCATTCAACTAGAAATGTGCCTGCAAGAAAACATAAAATCATTGCATCCCTTCATTATTTCTTTATGAATATTTAAAGATGGCTTGGGTGTTTATTTAAATGCTCTACAGTTGATATGCAATGAATCTAGAGATACCAAATCAATCTCAAATATATATTTGTATTAATAGGATTTCAGAATACCAATCAGTCACAAAACAGATAAGCATACTCACTTTCTCCTGACATTATGCGGTCACTTGCACCCAGACGTGTAAAAATAACATCTGCTGGGGACAGGATACATGATTCACATGCTACATAGCATCCAAGCTGGACATCAAATTGCAAAACATGAATGAGAAACACCTTGATAGCATAGAAGAACATAATTGTGCCTTAATTTTCTACCTTAACTTCACCTGAGCCATTATCACTGCTAAGCAGGTAGCACGCAGTAGTGTTGATTTACCCCCCATATTTGGTCCTGTTAGAAGCATTGCACGGGGACAACCATATGCTCTCTCATTCCCAAGCTCTATATCATTGGGAACTGGCAGACTTCCCTGCCCGCTTGCAGCACAAGGATGCCATAACCCTTTCATGCTGAGAATAGAACCTTTTTTTTCACCATCTAAAATACTCTTGTTTTCCTGGACAGAAACAAGAACTGGTCTGCATGTAGTTCCATTTGATGATATTGCTGATCTAGCAAAGGCTACCAGCACATCGACACAGCTTATGGCATCAACAATTCGTGACCAATGTGCTATCTCTTGAATAAACAAGTTTTCAATTGAAATCAAACTTTCAACCCCATCCTCACCAAGAGCCTTATCCTGACAAAGACAGACTACATTAAAGCTATAAACCTTGCACACTGATGTTGAACAATAAAAATAACAAGAAATCACATTGCCAATTAAACAACCAGTAAGAAGCTAAGAACCTCTAACTGATTAAGCAGACAAGAAGTCGCCTTCACAATTAAACAACCACTAATTCAATGATTTAATGTGTCCTTGAAATCATTGCCCTGACAAATACTGATTTTTTTCTTTAAATTTGATATGAATGTATTAGATCCTAACTGCATTCACGGCCAGAAGAACTACAACTGGGAAGTACCATATGCTTCTTAGTAACAATGGCCCAAAACGATCACACATAAATTAAAGCAATGAACAGAGTAATTGCATCATCTGCAAACTAAAGATTGAAGATCGGATGTTCACATATGAATTACAAAACTGGCAGGATAGCAATAGCATTTTCTATGTGCAATAAAATCAGGAAAAGGACAAGTTGAAGATCCTTCACAAGCTAGATATGTAAGACTCTGAATGCAATGCTGAGACAGAGAAAGGGAAAGACAAAAAGGGCAGATATTTGTCTCAATCTACAGCCTAAAGCAGCCATAATTAACTTTTCCAGTCAATTATAAACCATTTTGCACTGAGAAAACGAATTACACGTGGTGAAAAAATAGCATTGGTTTTCAGACCACAGTGCCACAACAATATTAACTGACCTGCTTTGGAACATTTGCATCAAAAGACAATTTCTCTTCTATTATCAATTCAATCTGATCGAGTAGTTGGTTAAGCTGAATCATATTTTTCATGGTTGATGTTTCCCAAAGCAAATGTGTCTTTGGAGGTCCATCCTGGTCTCCAATATGAAGGGCCTTTAATAAGTCCATTCCATCTCGCAGTCCCTTGACAGCAGTGGCAAGTGTCTTAACCTACACAGAATATAATACATAACACTACAATTACTATATAAATGACCCAATAATATACGTTAGAGAATCAAGGTAACAAATTGCCATTAACTTCAAGTACAAAACTAGACAAGCTCGACAAACAATAAAGCTATAATATTGTCCCTGGTACTTATTACAATGGACCAAAAATTAATGCTCCTGCTAAACATGTACCTGACTTAACTGACAAAGAAAAACAAAATTTGATTACAAGGATTTATCTGGAAGATTATTGGGTAAAAGAAGATAAATATATGGTTTCAATATAAGAAAATGCTAATTAAAAAAACACTTAATGAGACTATAGGAAGTACCGTGCAAAGCAATCTCTAGTGCTTAACCATAAATATTGTTAGTAAAATTAAAATGTACGTAGCAATGGAAGTTGAATAGTAATCAATGGGACAAAATCAAAGTCTAGCAACAAAGAGGAATACCAGACACAAAGCCAGAATTGTAGGGATCTTAAACTGCGAGAATTATGGTTTGATAGCGGCAGAAGAACTCACGTCATAAGGATCAAGTATTGAAAAGAAGGCAGATTAGATTTAACATCATTAAATTCAATAGGGAGATTTATAAGATATTCTGCCGACGAGGAATGTTAATCAAGGGACATATCAAACGGCTCTCCTTGATAGAGTACAATAGAATTAGACGGGACAATTCTGCATATGGGTAGAAAACTTGTCTCCCATCAGAGACACCAAAGCAAGAGACACTCGGCATAAAATTGCAGTCAGCAAATAATTGAAATTTTGAATGGAAAGTAGTAGAAAAAAACTACAATAGTGAAGAGCGGTTTGCTCTCTGTGCTGTGTTGAAGGGTATGCACAGTGAATGAAACATCCAGATCATATGTTAATAACTTAATCCTTTTTCAAAACATATAAACAGCAAATAGGGACATGGTAGTTACTCAAGATGCCTGCAGTAGTTAGAAAAAAATGATCAATGGATTCAATACAATAAGGCATACATGGCAATGAAGAGCAACCAAAATCTCACATAAAAATACATACTCTTTGTTTAATTTTTTTAAACCCAACCAAGGGCCCCAGGCCAGCAGATAATGTGCCTGCTGATCCCCTAACACGGGCAACAAGTCTTTCAAGATCTGGTAATTTCCGTAACCTTTCTGAAATACAAACTGCAATTTCTGGTCGAGTAATGAGCTCCTCCACAGCATCAAGCCTATAATTAATATCCTGAATATTTCTCAAAGGATGGCAAATCCAACGTCTAAGAAGGCGTTTCCCAAAAGAAGTTGTACAATGATCAAGATATTTGAAAAGTGTCCCTGCAAAATGATGATCACCACCATTAGAATTTAAAATCCATAAATCTAGCAAACTCTTGAAACAGAAAATTCAGAGATGCTTGTTTACAAAGATTTTGGAAAATAAACTAGTAAGCATGCCATAATATTAGGATAAAATCTCAGCTAATCAACAATAATTAAATGCTGAGAAAAATTGCCATGCCCATTGTGATAGTGAATTAACCTTCAACACTTCCATCTGCATTATTGTTGAAAATCTCAAGGTTTGAAAGAGTTTGACCATCAAGCCTAAGTGAACCCTTGTAGACTTCATAAGGACAAACAACCCCATTGCAAAGGAGATCATCATCCAGCTAATATTCAAAAAGAAAACACACAACAGCATGTCATTACTCAGATACAACAAAATTGCAACTATGCATGTAAAGGTAGATTAGCAAAAGTATTAGTCACCTTCATCCTATGCAAATGTATAACCAATCCTCCAAGGGCACTTGAGACAAGGTTTTCATGGTTTGTGCTTTCTATTGCAGCATACCATGATGTAGCACAAGATCCTTTCAAATATCCCTTTGTCTGGATCAACTTGAACACTGCAGAAGAATCCATGAAATCCAAGCCTGGTTGAAGAGCGGTCAACTCCAAACCCACAGATCCTGTCAGTCTTACAAAAATAAGTATGCTATCTCTGACTTATGTATACTGCTTACATATGTTATGCAATGTGCATTGTACCAATATTTTATTTACTTTACCTGTTCTTGTTCCAAAGTTATACCTAACATAGAAAAAATCGAGGAAACAACCAAATATCCAATTCACATTTAATACATCATATAATTGTCTAAACTTAAATTTTGATGCAATGTACAGATAAACTTGTAGAAATTTCAGTGTACACACATATAACACTACCATCTCCATAATGTCATCGAACACAGGTTTGATGCCCTCTTAGGATTCATGGAGGTATGGTGTAAACTAGCAGAGATTACTAATGACAGAAGAGAAGCAGGACTGAATTATTTACATATTCACATTCTTTTTGTTTTTGGTTGATTTTAACTTGTAACACACAATTTTCTTATTAAAATAACATCAAATGGAAGAAGAAGAAAAATTGGATGGGGTAAATTTATCCCTAATATTTTTTCAACAAAATTAGGTAGTGTTATGAATTATAATACTATGCGGGTTATTGTGATTGATGTTGGCGTTCACTCTAGGCCAACATAGACTAGAACTAAGTTACACAAGACGGCATAAATTAAGATGTCGTATCACTTTTGAAAATTAAAAACACTAACCACCAACCAGGATTGCATTGCAAAATGATTGAAAATCGAACTTATTTTTCAATCAAAGAGCTTGACAAGTTCAAATGATTGCAGTCCCCACTACATACATCTTTGCACCGACTTATAAATCAGCATAATATAATTTTTTAAACCAAATATGAAAAACATTAATAATTTCCAATAACTAAGGAATATTGGTCTGTAAGCTTGCATCAAATACTCTCAAATAGTTCTACACTTATGGATTGCAAACAGTAGACAACTTAAATCAACCTCCATTTGTATGCAATTAGTGTTATAGTTCTTATACACATGGGGAGAGTCCTAAAACAAGAATTTAAACACCATAAAAAATGCTATGTTACTGAATCAACCTGATAATGGTTGTTTCCAAGTACAAGTTGTAATGGAAACTGGGTACATAGTGGAATCGATTGTGGGTTTGCACAAGGTTCAATTTGGGGCAGTTGAATTTTCCTAGAAAAGCTGCAGCTCAAACCTAGGTGATATGAGCTTGATGTGGCAAATCTAAAACAGATCCAAAATGATTACACATGTTTGTAACGTGGCTAATGAGTTTGTGGGTCTAATGACACATGTTTGTCACCTCTGGAAGTGAAAAAACTCCTTAGAAGTATCAAAATACATCAGTTTTTGGAAGTATACACAAATTCATCTTCTTTCTCAAGATGCTCTAGATCACCAGAAGTCTTCAACAATCCTACACATGGCCTCAACTACTCCTACATGAAAGAACACCTTGATTGAACTGCCTTGACAGAAATGAAGAAAAAACAGCCTCTCACTCATAAACACAACCAGTTCACAGATCAAATCTGCCCCACATATTTTATCATTTTCCTAGATGATAAGATTCTGGAGAAAAACCAAATATAAACCAAAGTCAATTGCTTATAAGCAATTTAACAATCATAAAAGTAAATTATAATATACAACATCTATTTAAACATAGAAAAGTTCTACTATTACATTTCTTATCAATGATATGATGTAATCAATAGAGTAAGCACTACAAAACTAAAATAAAATGTCAAATAGGTCGTGATCAAGCAATTAGATACTTCCTACAAATAGAATGTACACCATATAACTTCTTTTGAAACAGATGTTGATCGACCAATTCAATTGGTTGTAATCAATCAATTAACCACTTCTCCACAAACAGAAGATATAACTTTTTATCTTGAAACAGATGTTGATTGACCAAATTCAAGACTTTTATAGGCACAACTCTAGAGATATTTGCACCAAATACAAGAAAGTGTTCTACCAAGTCAATACTCCCACATAACCAAATGGCAACAGCCGTAAGTGTGTGTGTAACAAAGAATTCAAAAGCAGCCTGTTAATGGGCAGAGCTTGGCTAATCCAGCATCAAAAGTTAGTAAAGAGGTAAGGTGGCCGTGCCCTTTAGATGGTTGGGTTAAGATAAACGTTGACAGTGCCTCTATGGGCAATCCAGGGCCCTCAGGTATTGGGTTCATTGCTAGGGATTGGTCTGGAAGCATTCTTGCATTGGGGGCGAAGAGGATTGCTGAGGGGACTAATAATGTTGCTGAGGCAATTGCGGCTCTTCATGCTGTCAGACTTGGCAGAAGCGTAGGGGTATCGAGAATACATTTGGAAGGTGATTCGCTCATCATTACTAATGCCATCATTACTGGGAGTGTACAAGCTTGGCATCTGCAGAAATTCATTTTTGCTACTCAAAAAGAATTATCCTTCTTTGAGGGGTTTCATGTAAGCCACGTATGGCGTACGGGGAATGAGGTGGCTGACGCCCTCTCAAAGTGGGTGTTATCATTTAATGATGAAAGGGAATTACAGGTGGAGGATTTTTGAAATCTTCCCTTTGATGAATGACATCACTCATCTGCATTTGGCTGGCAAGGTAATTAATGTTTGTTGCAGGGAATGAGATGGTGGGACGGGGGTTTGTGTTGAGCTTTTTAAAGAGGGCAGGTGCCTTCCCTGTTGCATTCGATGGTTTGAGGCCTGAAATGGAGGCGAATTTCACTTTGCTCACTGTTAAGGATATGATAGCTGCGATAGAGCTCCTTACCAGTAATTATCAATTTCAGTTTATCAAATTCAGATAATTGTGAAATGGACGATGATAATTCCTGGCTTGGTCTGGAGCTTCTTTTAAGTGTATGTCTTCTTCGAGAGCTGTGTGACTAGCAGCCTGTTGTTATCAGGAGTATTATTTATTGAGCTATGCCATCACCTATATTATTCTGAAGATTTTGTGTTTTGTATTCACTAAAGACTCATGCTGAGTAAGCATGACATGGAAGAGAAAGTGTGCTTATGTGTCTCTTGCATCATGCACATGGTTCCGTGTTGGAGTTGTCCGTTTTCTTTGGTTCCGACAACTTATGTATTAATATCGTCGGTTCTTATTTTGGATGCGCCAAAGTTTTGTTTGTAGTTGCCGTTTCATTTGATGTGTCATCCTATTCATATTAAAAATTTGCGGGAGTTAACAAAAAAGATTTGTAACCGCTCTTGATATGGTAAATGGCTATTCAGATGGCATCTTCTCTCACATGATGAAAAATTAGAATGGTATGTTTTGGCACGAGTGGTTGTTCCTTCTGCAGGGCAGCGTCAGATAATACTGAAGCATTTTTAGAGCTTTCAGTGCGTGTGTTATCTTTTTCAGTGACAGGGATTTCAGTAAAGTCAACACTTCCAGTTGTTGTTTGTATATTTCAGAGACATTCATTTATTGTATTCTGCAGACAATGATCAATGTGTGAAATCTGCATAGCAACACTTATTTATGCTCTGTGATTCTTGAGAGGATTTTCTATTAGACATTGTGATTGTCTCATAGCAGTCAAATATTTCTAGTGTGAAGTTTGTATTTGTTTGAAGAAGACAATAAAGGCACTATCATTTTGTGGGCTGGGTTTTTCACCCTCGGGCGGAGGGTTTTCCAAGGATAAAACACCTGTGTTTCTTGTGTTTTGAATTTTGTTTTTCTGTCTTCTGTCATTTGCTTATATTTCTGGTTGAAATTTAACACTCACCACTCAAAAACAAGCTACTTTTTTTGGCCCAGTTACAGCCCAACACTTGAAGAGATTGTTCAATTGTTGTGATTCGGATCTAGTGAATGCAGTGTTGGAAGTGCTTGGTGGAGATTTCATTGATGCCAAGCATCGATATCGAAAAAATACGAATGTCCTTTCTTTTGTTCCGGCTTGAGGCTTGGAGTTGGCGAAAGGTGTGGCAAAGATTAAATGGGTTATGCAATCTTTGGTTGATGAGGATTTTCTGTTTGGGATGGATTCTGTTTTGGAGTGGGCTATTCCAGGGGTGGGCTTCGACGTTCACGAGGGCATTGATAATCCGAGGGTGGCAGATGCTTATGAATTAATCCCTTTTATTCGGTGGCCTTTTGGTGTGGACAGAGATGAACGAAGGCTTTGGGTGTTGTCTGGGTGGGAAGATTTGAAGCTTTCCCTTTGGCAACATGATTTCATGGCAAGCCAAGCCTTGGTGGTGGTGAATTCGGCAGAGTACACAAAGAGGAAGCAGAGACTGAGGAACAAGAAGCGGCCCCCTACGATGAAGAGGTAGGGGTGGGATGGATGGGGTAGATAAGGTGTCCCGGCCTGGGGCTAGGGTGTCTCACCCAATTTTGGTGTTTCGGTTATGTATTGGGTTTTTTATTTTTGTCCGCCCATGGTGCTGGTTAATGTTGTTTTTTGACTCATGATTGCATGGGGGTGGTTTTTTAAGTGGCACTCTTGTTCAGAGGCTTTGGTGGGCTACGCTCTGGTTGTAGCTCCTTTTTGGGTGTGTGTTCACTCAGGTTGATAGCTGGTATCTTAGGCTGGTAGCGGGTGGTGGTCTGGTAGTGTTTGGGTGGTTTTCGCGGGGGGGGTGGTTGGGTGGTGGTCAAGAGGTGGGCAGGTGGTTTTTGCAGGTGGTGGTCGGTGGTGTACTTTCTCCTTTGTAATTACTCCTATGTACTCTCTTTCAATAGATATAAATAAAATAATTATTATTACCAATCAAAAAAAACAAAGAATTCAAAAGCCAAGATAGTCTCCAAATGGGAACAGCCATAAATTGTGAAGCCAATATAGTTGTTGCCTACAATTAGCTACAATAGAAAGACTGAAGAAAAACACAATCGTATAAAGACTACTACTAAACATTGTAGACTAAGATATTAGCTGCAATCCCCATACCCTAAGATATTTGTGCAGCTGAATTCTGCATGAACACCCCAAATGGTTGGGTCCATAGGATATAGATAACCAGACACAAATTCAGATTAATCAAAAGCCCTGTAAAAGCCATATATTAGTGCTTCAAATTTTCATTTCCCTCATTAATTTATCATCAAGCTAGTTAGCATGTTTTAGAAGATCTCATTTATCATATTAATACTTCTTTCTGTTTTTTGACTTATGTGAAGATTTGATAACACTTTCGTAAATGCAGTCATCTTTACTACATCACAGAAAAATGGCAAATTTACTATTATCCACAAATTAAGTAATATTTTGCTCCTATAACAGATACTTAGATCCTCTAAAGATATAGTTTTTACCTAAACTAGTGTACTTTTTTAGCGCCTTTTGAGTCTCTTTGGAAAGTCCTGCAATGAGAATTGAATTATTCCTTCAAATGATTTGTACCAATGCTTTTAGAAATAAAATGAACTAGCATGCCATAGTCTGTTTTGGAAACAAACAAGCAACCAGAGATATAGAAGTGCACCTCCAAGCTCATATAGTAGCTCACGAGGAGATACCTGGATTGAAAACAAGAATTCAAGATTTCAAGTTAACCAATATGACTATTGAAAGTACGTTTAGTGAATAATTAACTGCAAAAACTGATAAAGCAAGAAAAAAGAGACTAATTATAATACCCACTTGCAAAAGCAAAGCTCCTAAAGCAGAACAAGACGAATCATCAGATATTGAACCAACAAAGAATTGACAAGCTGCAGCATCAACAAAAGCAAAACCATATGCCACGGAACCATCATTTGCCCTGTCGAATGTTTCCTGGATGTATGACCACATAAACAGTGGCAATAAGTTAAAAGAGGCAAAACTATTCCCTTCCAAGGAGGATTAATGAATTTAACATATTTAACTCAGAAACATAAATTATATATAGTTACAAACAAATCAAGCCACAGTGTTTCAAAACAACAATTAAAATTTCAATTAATTGCCCAAGATCTAAGAGGACAATTCTAAAGGAAACCTAAAGCTGTTTGGGATAAACTCTTTTTACCCAAGATATCACCATTTATTGATGCAGTCACAAAAGTAGAGTCCTGTTGATGTGTGTTTTACAACCCACCAAACACTAGAACAAAATACCAAGGTATCTTATCCTCTCTTGATCAAAGTACCATGTATGCTAAGATTGCAAAAAGATCATACGGGTCACTCCAAAGTTCCTTTCGTGTCAGATCTTGACCGTGGATAAGCTCAATGGTTGATGTGATTTGCTGTTAATCACAAGGGGCCTTACGTTTGCATAATAAAATTGATTTCAAATCATGTTGGATGCGGGAGCTATCAAAAGATTTTGCAATGAAGTGCTTTTTTTTGGATTTTCGGAGAAATATGCGAAAAGCAAAGGGAAGGGTTCGGAAATTCTAATCTACTCCTAAGGGAAATTACAACAATGAATATTGTTTTGGTGGACAAATTCCCAAATAACCAAGCTTTGCTTCGCCAAGTTAAACTACAGCTATGCGAGAACTGTTGCAATCTTCAAGGGGTTATGCGGATGATTTTCATATCACAACGAACACCAACAAAATGAACAATGAGCATTGAATGATACAAATTAAGCATACATAGAAATGAGTCCAGGCTAACTTTGCACAACGACTTACAATCAATAAACCGTCAAAAGTATGAACCAAGGAATTCATCAAAACAACATAGCATTCTCTATTGAAATCACAACACTTTATCTAACCAACTTAATCTAAACGAGGGAATAATGAAACCAAGCAAGCACCAAAATATATCAAGCAATCACCATGAAGCCAACAATGAAAACTCTATTATCTTGGGAGCTCTTAGCGGCAATCTCAAAATTCGCCCCTTACAAATGAGAAATGAGGCCTTTATATAGGTCCTCTGTTACAATAGGTGGCTCAGATCAAAACAATAATTAATGGCCCAGACTATGTCACCTTAGCCCTGATTAGGGTTAGGGTAAGAAAAGGGAATTTATATTAAATCATGGGTCCACATTGACCAATTAAGAGGAATCCACCGTCTTAGTGGGTAATAAATGCCCACTACGCTTGCGAGTTCAAGAAGAGGGGTGAAATGAATGCCCATTATGCATGCCCATAATGCATTAAGTGCATCTTTGCCCAAAATAGCCTATCATTGACTTTGTCGATTGACCGCTTGGAATCTATCCAACACTGTCTCCAACTCGTCCACGCTGACACTTGACACCGATTCTTGCTTGAATTCCAAGACCGCCATCGCTCATTCAAATTTTCTCAACGTATCCTCCCACTCTAGCAACAAGTCTTGGGTTGTATGCATGTTATTTGAGAAAGAGGAAAGATTTTCAAAGTCATGGTTAGTGAAATAATTCAATCGAAAGAATTCCTCTAACTTCTTTTCAGGTTGCCTATAGTTATTTCATTTTCAGCCAACCTCTGTAATAGCAGTGATGCAACTGTGTTGGAGATCTCCTGTTAGATATTCCCAACTATCCCTTTCAATCGAGTGGACTCCCTGGTGAAATGTTCAAACATTTCCTTGGCTATGATCACTGCGCTATACCACCAAGCAAAGTCATATGTTGCTCCTTTCCTGGTGACTCCACCATCAATCAATAACTATCTAGGAGTTTCCATCAAATCTTGCAAGTCTGAAATCACCTCTTCCTGATAAATGTGCTCATCTTCCCAAGACTCCTCCATGCAATGTACCCTGGAAAGGATGGCCAATGCCCTGTCATGAACTCGCACTAAGTCCTCAGCATGCTTGTATGCTTCATTCTAGATGCCTTCGCCCCAAACTTCTACACCCATCATCAAATTCTTCCATAACCTACGCTCGGGAGGCATGGCTTAAATCAATCTTTGTCACATTGTATTCATCTAGAGTAATCTGATCCTTTGCCTTATCCACCATATGTGTTGCAACTTGCAAATTTCTGCATCCAGCTTCTCCCCTGATGACTTTTGTGAACTTAGCCTTTCTTTTCTCCTCTAATTGGTTGACTTGATTCAAGATTTCTTGCAATTCGACTGTGGCGTCAACCTCCTCTTGACTTCTTTGTATCCTTTGCCTCAACCATTCCGGAACAACATTCTAGTCACTCTAAACTATCAAGTGCTCTTTCCCTTGAACTACCCTGATATCAATTTCTTCCTCAGCTCCAAGACTTTCTACTGTTGCCTCAAGAGTTGTTGCCTCTATAGTAGGAATTTCTGCCTCTACTACAAGAATTTTTGCCTCTTTTCATGAGCCTCTTCTTCCATCATCTCTCTTTCTATAAGTGCACCAAGACTTTCCTCAGTTTGTAACATCTTGTTCTCTACTCCTTTCCTGTGCAGATGTCTAATGGGCGTTGATGCTTAGTCTATCCTGCATTGGCCTCGTCATGTGCTCTTCTTGCTCTATTATTCTTCTACTTGTTTCTACTTCTTGCTTGGTGAAAGTGCCTATCTCCTGTACACTTGGAGTCTGACTAGGAGAAGATGGAACATTCCCTGATCTTTGTCTCTTTTGCTGAGGTTCTTCAGTGTAAATATCTGGCCTATTCCTTGGTTGCGCTTCCTGTGCAACACCTTTCCCTTTTCTGCACTCTGCACTTCCAAATGGAATTTCTCCTTCTTCCATTCTTCCTCCTGAGGAATACTTAGATCTTTCATCTCTCAATGGTTGATGGCCCATCAACTTATATGTTAAACTTTCGTTTGGCACTGTCAGCTTATCAAATTGTTGTTCAATCCACCACTTTGTGAAATTCAAGATTGGCACAGATAATGTATTAATATCTGATATCTCTTTCTTTAACCAATCATAGGAATGAATGATTCTGTCCTCCTCAGGATTGTATCCCTTTTGAATCATGTTCAGATCCTCTCCCATCTAATCAGGCACTTGAAATATCTTGCAAGCCCTAATCATGTTTAGCGGCAACCTTGAACACATCCTTCTTCTGATTTCATTTTCATCTGCAGCATTAGCCCAGAAGTCTTTGAGTTGTATCTTGCGTTGATATCTCGCACCTGCCACTATTCTGATTTTGTTGTATGGATCGAAATCTGGCCTTTCTAGATAAAGTGGTAGATGGAAGAAATGCAGCTCGTCCACTGATCTCTCAGCTGCCTTCAAACATGGACACATTTCAGCCTTGTCTTCTCCTATGGAAATTGGGAATTCCAGCGCCAACTTCCTCTTTCCCTTCTGAATTTTGTCATTAACTATTAGTTGTCGAGTGATCTCCAACAAGACCATTTTATCAGTGGGGTACCTCGGGAGTTTGTGTGGATCTGAAAAAAATCCTTGTACTCTGATGTAGGAGAAAGTAGGAAACTGAATAAACCATGCTCCATATTCCTCCATCAGTTTCATTGCCTCGACAGATAATCTCATGTGAAGTCTCTTCTACAAAGTCCTAACAATGCACATTGCAAATGCATTGTTGACTCTGACATAATCATCCATGGCATGCAAATGCAATTGAGGATAGCATTCGTGCACCTTCAAATGTGGAGTGCCACTTCCGATTGTCCCCTTGTACCTCAATCCATCATACCTTGTATTTCGTGCCAACATGTAGATGACATAAGAGCTCATATAAAAATTCTTTGACTGCTCCAAATTCACCAATTGCTCACTCAGGTTGTCACTAACTAGTCCAGCCCAATCCACATGGTTGTATTCCTCAACTACTTGTTTGATAAAGTGCCACATTCATGACTCAAATAGATAAGACTACGGAATGCCAAAACTCCTGCTCAGCATCATGACCAAATCGTTGTATTCTCATTGAAGAACGAGCCATACTAGGTCCTTAGGCAATTTGTAGTGGGATTTATTCTTCTTCAACCACTTATTGTTTATGATGCTCTCACAATGTTGAACCTCGGCGGTGTAAACTCTATGTGCTTGTTCTTTTGTCTTCAATACCATCTTCTGAGATGAAGGGATTCCAAATGATTTTGAGATAGCTAGCAGAGAGAGATCTGAAATGATGTTTCCATCTAAATCTTTAATTGCTTTGTCTTTGGGATTGTAGTGTTTCGCACATTCTACAATCAACTCAACATGTAGAAAAGTCGGAAGGAAAGTCAGTTGCAGCTACGATCCCACTATTCACAATCTGGGTGCCCAAATGTGTTGGTTGATAATCCTTGTATCCAAACATTCTCTTGTGGAACTCACTCATATCCAAGCATCCAAGATTGGTGTCTCCACCTTCTACCCATTTTGACACAATTTTGGATTCCAGATAGAATCCTCTTTGCTCATTCTTGATTAGCTGCTTCCTGGACACACTCATTCCTCGAGGTTCTGCCATTTCACCTTCCTGCAAAATAGTAATAAAACACATAAGAACATTCAAAGAATGGAAAAAAAGCAAGCATGATATCTAATTTTTAGGTAGATTATCCTTCGAGAGAAAAGTTGAAAATTTTGCACTTCCTTTTCAAAATGATATTTTCTCTCCTCCAAGGTTCATGTTTTTTCAGAGTTTTCAAGCCTACTGTAAAATTCCCTTTTCTGAATTTCACAATTTCAGAATTTTCCCAACAGAAAGTGACTTCACGTTTTTCAAGAAATTCTCTCTTCAAAAACTCTTCCTCTCTTCAAGAAATTTTAACCAACTTTTCAAAATCTTCTCGCAAATTCACTGTAACTCTCAAACCCTTGGTCTCAACTTGCTTCTTGAATTGTGTGTGATAATGAAACATAGAAGGTTTCTTATATAGAGTTTCAACCCAAAAAAGTTGTTTTAACAACTGTGGGCTATTTTAAGGAAACTGCATTGCTTTCTCCAGGTTTCCAATCTAGACAAAGATTCCCTTACAAAAACTTGCAACTTGTCATAGCTTTCCCTCACTTTTTTGGAAATTGCCAATTTGAGCCCTTTTACTTCATGATGAAGATTGATCCAATTTTTAGTTTTTTGATTTTTCAATTAAATATTGAAAATAAATTTCAATATCTAATATTCTTCTCTAACACAACTCAAAAAAGCAATTTGTTCAATTTTTTATTTTTTATTTTTTTATTAATTAAATATTAAATAGAATTCAATATTCAATTAATTTTTTCCTTTAAATCCAAAAAAACAGTTTTCATCCCAATTTGCCATTTTTTCAATTTTCCAAAAGTTTAATAATTAAATATTAAATAAAAAGTTTAATATTTAACTAATATTCAATTTAATTTCAAAAAAATGATTTATTCTACTTTGTCACTTTTAATTCAATATCAATTATTGACTTCAATTCATTTTCAACTCTTCTGTGAATTTCCCAAAAAATGCATTTTCCTTCACTATGTTCAAAATGCGCTCAAGCGCATAAGGGAGGTCTAGGCAAACTTTTCTTATTTTGAAGATTTTCCTCCATTCCATCAAAATTGCGCTCAAGCGCATTTTTCTACCACTAGCAGGTTTTTCTTGTTTTGAAGGATTTTTCCTCCATTCCATGGAAACCACGCTCGTGGTATTTTGTGATTTAGGCGGACTTTTCTTGCTTTGAAGGATTTTCCTTCATTCCATGGAATGTGCCCTTTTGCGCTTGAATATGCTTTCACCTTCCCTTACAAACATTTTATTTCCTTATTTTTTCAATTTAAAAGTTCCTTCACTTTGGTAGAATCGTGTCATGGGCAATTGGGGTGCATTCACGGCAATTACCAAATGTTTCTCATTCCCAAACAACTGCAAATTTTGGGAGACAGCATATGAGGCATTTATTCTTGCATTTTTTAAGACAATTTAGGGGCAACTTCACTTCTGTACAAAATCATGTAATATCATGGGCCTAAACACTGCTTGGAGTGCATTGAGAAGATGACCTCAAAATTATTTAGCTAGAGTAAAAATCATACCTTAGCGCACATGGTGCCCATTTGCGGACATTTCTCACCTTGCTTTCATTCATCTATTCATTCAGATATGCACTGAAGTGCACTTTTGGGTGTTTGACAAACCTCTATCTTTTGGCATCATTCCTTCAAACTGCAAAACGTGCTAGGATATTTTTGCATTCACGGTGGATTGTTGTATTAGGAACTCTCCTTCATCGTATTGAAGTTGTGTTGGGTAACGTGGAATTCTTTGTTTGCGATTTGGAGAATTTCTTAGCTAACTGGACCTGCACAAGACCCTTTCATTTAACATATTCATTAGCTTTGTTGTGAATGCATTGGCATGTATGTTCATTTGTCTCCAATTGGGTGTGTATCGGGAGCATCTGTGGATTCCCTCTTTTGCAAAAAAAAACCTTCATCGTATGCACTGAGTGTACTTCATTCCTTAATCATTATGAGATTGCGCCCAAGGAGAAATTATTTTTCTTTTTGGTAACCAGTGGACCTTGCTTTCGAATGTCTCTCTCAAACATTGTTTCGTTTTGTTTCTTGCACATATGAGAACTGCTATAAGTGCGAATGGGGTCTGCCATGGATGTCCTCCTTTACCATCACAGGGAACTCCCATGCTTTCGCATTTTGCAGTCATACCTGCCAAAGCATTTCCAACTATCAAATCTGACAGATTTCTTCAACTTATGCCATGCTTTGCTGGATATTCAAATGCTATTTCAAAGATCTATTTCGTCTACAAACTTTATGTTCCATGAAATGACAACTCTGTCAGGCATTCAGTCAAACATTTTAGGGAGATTTTCATTGCCCTTCTATTGAATCATTTTGTGCACATTGCATAGGCATGGGATTATATTTCTTTGAGGAATTTTGTCAAACAATGTATGTGCATTCTCTCTGTTTCACATAGCCTTTAATTATCACGTTTCTTTATGCCTTTATCGAAATTTTGTGCACTCTCCTCTCATTGATACCCTTTTGAATTGCATTCTCTGGACTTGGCTCATGACCCAGGAATTTACTCAACTGTAAAGAGCCCAGCTGGCTCTCAATTGCAATCTAGCTAAAATCTCAGAATTTATTTGAAAGTTGTAATGAATTTCACCAATTATAATTTTTGCAATTAAAACTTAGAATTATCTCAAAAACAAACAGCACCAATATTATTCAAATGTTCAACAAAGTTCGTACACAACATAGGAAGTCATTCAATTCATTACAAGTATTAAACAAAGGTAGCACCTTATGAATGTATGCCCTCCAATTATAGACGCCTCTTCCTTATTGTCCATGACTCCACGCAGCACTTAGAAGAATGAACAATGGCTGCCAAAGAAGACACGCAGCCCATATGAAATACTCCCAACCCCAAGAAATTCACAATGCAGCATACATAGAATGTTGTTCCAGCCCTTTCGGATAGTAGACAAAGCCTCAAAGTCCTTCACACAGCCTTCTAACAACCAACAGCAAAGAATGGCGTAGCTCCAGCATAGTACGGCCCTACTGATAATTCCGTACGGCAGCAATAAATGCTCAGATTTGGTAATAAGAACAGACTTCCAATAATCACAATGCAAATCAGTCAATCCTCTGCAAATTCCAATAAGATTTGGTGTTTTCTCCAACACATGAAGACCAAACACTTGAAACCCTTGCTCTCCTACAACAATTTCAATTTTCTCCTCCAAAGAAACTGTTCACACAACAATTTTATCAAATGACATAAGGTATTGAGAATCGATTTCTTCCTTGAATTTATAATGCAAAAGGAAGTCTTCTTCAAGACACTTTTCATTAAAGAGTCTTCACCAACACAACACTGAATTATAACATTAAAGTTCACAAGTTATTAAATTAACATAATTTAATAACCTTTATTAAAAACGTGATGCAACTGAATCTCATTGGCAAAACAATTCTAACTTCTGACAACAATGCCCCGAGCTCATACTACCTTACCAGAAATAGCCATCTGAACAAAATAGACTTACTATAAATGGTAAGTCTCTCAAACTGGAGATTCCACATAAGGAACTCTGAATCATTTGAAACCCCTGCCCAGGTGCTCTGCCAAACATAGCAATACCTAAAATACTGCTTACTATAAATAGTTAGTCATCCAATCTAACCCCAACAAAAAGCAGATCTGGCAACTAGAACCTCCAGAGTGGAATCCAACCACTGGCTCTGCTAGCCGACCCCCTCTAACAACCTGATTAGCTTACGAGGGTCACCAAACTAAGCTAATCCCAAGAGTCTGAAAAAAGGGGATATTACATCAACTCTATAGTCTTAAGACATTCCAAAATTAGAACCCTGAAGAACAAGGAACAAAACTTAACTCAAAACTTGGCTCATTTCTCAAAGGATTCGAAACCTACATCGCACTTCATAGTTATGAATTAGGAAGTAGTTTAAAACTAAGACCTTAAAAGGAAAGAGAAAATGCCAATTCTAAACCCAAAGAAGACCATCACTTCAAAGTTGGAACAAGAGGAGCCTAGAAGACTATCACCAAAGCTACCGAGACAAAACCAAAAAGACAAGGGGTCCCATCTTTGATGAGCGATGTGTGATTAGGTCACAATAGGTCCAAAAGAAGAATTGTCCAACCATGCAACCAAGAGTTAACGCGGCAAAATTATAATAGAACAAAAAAGGAACTTCTCATTGATTCAATATAACATAATGATTACAACACACCCATTCGCCCAGTACGACAAAATTACTAATTGGCTCACATGTCACCATAGGCTTATTACAAGCTTACATGCAAATTGTGAAACTTAAATCTAAAGCTCAAAATTCAAACTCCAACAAGTTGACTAACTTCCTAACCGACAAGGAACTAAGACCTGAGAACTAAAACTCTTTTAACTACTTTTCCATGAATGCAAGAGATATGTATATATCTGTGCCAAGCTTTAACAATGATTCATGTCAATTGCATGGTATCCCAAAACTCAATGTTCTGTGAAATGTGTAGGTAGGCCTAAATTCGATGATGAAGCTCAAACAATTAGTGAGATTCATTGTGGATTCATTTGAAGGTTACCCTACTCCCATCTGACTTGTAATATGTTGAAATCGATGCCGCAAGCTACTAAAAGATTTTGCAAACTTCACCTAATGAACTTTGTGTCGACTGCTCTACAACGCGATCTTCTGATGACAGTAACTTTTTGTAAACTGGTCAGAAGCGGCTACAATCTAGATAGTTGTGAATAAGACATTATGGAACTTTAATTATTCTTTGCAAGCCAAATTGAGGTTATGCAAGGAAATGCGCTAGGGTTCACAAGAAAGCCCTTACATCAAATCCCTGAGGTTATTTGAAAAGCAAGTCCCACAATTCTCTAATTTTAGAGAAAATCCAAGTTGTTCCACCTTATCTTGAGAAATCCTTGATGAATCTTCCGTTGGTTCCTTTCCACTTAACAAGGTATTTTGCATACAATCTATTTATAGTGTTGCACCCAATTCTACTATCCACATTTTTCTCTATTTTCCCCTATGGTTGATCCAGTAGTTGTTCCTCAAAACAAACTTGTGTTGTTGCTGCTTGATTGTCCTTCACGATATTGATCTCGTAAGGATTTCCAAAATCATTTTTTTCTAGGAGCCTTAATGGACCAAACTTCCTCATATTTAGCTTATTGTATGCGCCTAAAGGAAATCTTTCTTTTCTAAGATACACCATGATTTCATCCCCACCTACAAACTTTGTCTCCTCTTTTCATCTACTTGGCTCTTGTATTTGTTGTTCATCGTGTCCAAGTGTTCTTTGACCTGTTTGTGCATTGTTTCCATGTATCATGTAAATTCCTTTGCTTTGATACTCCTTTTTTCTTCCTTACTAATGTCTCTAACTTCCACTACTCCTCTAGGATGCAATCCAATCACTATCTCAAGTGATGTGTTCCTTGTACTTCTATTCACTGAGCTATTGTATGCGAACTCTGCTTGCACTAGAATCATATCCCAATTTTCTATCTTGTCTCTTACTAAACATCTCAACAAGTTGCCCAAACTCATGTTTACTACCTATGTTTGTCCATGAATCTATGGATAAAATGTTGAACAAAATTTGAGGTATATCTTCTTCCATAATGTCTTCTAGAAATATCTTGTGAACTTGGTGTCTAAGTCTAAAATAATGCTTTGTAATAATCCATGCAAGCTCACAATTTCCCTGAAAAATAGATCGACAAGATGCATAGCATCACGTGGCTTCTTACAAGGAATGAAATGAGCCATTTTAGAAAAATGATCCACTACTAACAATATTGAATTATGTCATCTTTGTGTTGTTACAATATTCCATTATTTGTAAACGAGTAATTACAAATGGAGACGTAGAAAGGAATCCCACGCAACTTTGTGAATTATAGAACTCAGGAACGATTTTTGAGGATAAAATTGAAAAACCAAATATAATTTTTTTACGAAAAAAATTATAAAACCTTCACAGAATTATTTAAAAGAAAGAAAATATGAAAACCCTTCCGGAATTTTTTATGGGAAAAAATTATGAAAACTCTTCTTGAATTTTTTATGGGAAAAAATTATGAAAACACTTACTAAATTTCTTATTGAAAAAAATTATGAAAAACCCACCAATAATTTTTGAAGGGTAAAAAAATTATAAAACCCCTCGTAGAAACCTTCACGCGGCAAAACACCAAACTTCACATGGTAAAACAGCGCATGCAAGCAACATTCAACTCACAAAATGCACATGCAAATACATGCAACCCATGAAATTTGCAAACTTTTGCTCAAACCAGGAAATCGCACAACCAAAACCCTTGACGAGGTTTGTGATTTACATCAAAAAACTTTGAATCTGTCAATGAATTTGCAAAGTCGCTTTATTATTAAAAATGATTAAAAAGGTTTCAGGAATAAATTCCAGGACAAAAAGGGCTACAAGTTTTTCTTTTAAAAAATTTGTCAAATCTTAAAGAAGCCCATTGACCTACTATGATACTATGTTACAATATTTCATTATTCATAAACAAGTAATTACAAATGAAGACGCAGTCTCCTTATATAGAGAATAACTGAGAAGGGAATGGAAACTTTCTAAAAAGCTAACAAGAAAGTTTCTATGTTATCTAAAAACTAAATACTAACTAAGATGGCCATTAAAAAAACATTACAATATTCTAATATGTGTCTTTGGCAATCCCAAATATGATATCCATGCTTATGTCTTCTCAAGGTCTCTCTGTATTGTCAAAGGCTTATACAATCTTGTCTTTTGACAACTCCCTTTTGTCATATACTTGGCAAGTTCTGCACTCTTGAACAAATTTTGTACATCCTTATATATTTGAGGCCAAAGGTAATGCTTACTTACCAAGGCCACCATATTTGTCAATGCCAAAGTGTCTTGCTAATCCACTACTATGTTTCTCCTTAATCAAATTCTCCCACATTGAACTCCTAAGAATGCATAGTCGGTTTCCCTTGAATAACATATTGTATCGAAGGAAATAATCTAGCTACCTGCTTCTATTTATCAACACTGGTTCTCTACTTGCTTTCCAAGTTTCCACAATATCTAGATCAGACTCATGCAAGTGTTTCAACTCTTCAAATCCCATTACCGCTATCTTCATCTCTGTCAGCAAGTCTCTTCTACTTAAAATGCATTTGCTACCTTGTTTGATTTACTACCCAGATGTTTCAACACAGAAGTATTGCTCTGCATGAACTCAACCCAGCTCGCATGTCTTTGGTTCAATTTTCCTTGACTATTCAAGTATAGTAAGGCTTGATAGTCAATATATAGCACAAATTCCTTAGCAGCAAATAATGTTTCCATTTCTTCAAGGCTTGAATTATGGCACAGAGCTCCTGATCGTAGATAGAGAATCTCTTTCTTGCATCATTAAACTTCTCACTGAAATATGCCATTTCTCTCCCTTCTTGACTCAACACTGTCCCTATAGCACTTCTACTAGAATCATAATCAACTTGATCTTTCTGTCAGCTGATCTGAAGTTACCAAAATTCGGATATGTTGTGGAACTCTAAATCTCTACCGCAAGTCCAATTGAGGTTATACAATGAAACGTGGTAGGATTCACTGGGATGCTCTTGCATTGTTTATCCTCACAAAGAAGACACCAAAATCTATCATTCATTGTTAGATTTTGATGTGGCTATAACAAAGAATATGTATGCCCCATGTTTCTCCCAAATTTTGTAGTCTTGTTGAGGCACATGTCATGCATAGCATCATCAAATTTGTCCATGCTCTCCCTAAAAAAAACTCTACAGCTTACAAGGACAACATTTCTGACTGATTCATCAGTAAAAAATTATGACTACCATGACAACAAAAGCCTTTTATCATTATGTTGTCATATTTTTACATGGGAAATTAATTGTACCCTTGATATTCAATCTGCCAGTTCCCAGCTTTTATTAATAACTTTGAGATTTTAAAAGACTTTAAAATGAATATTTGTGAATCTGCAAATTCGTGAAAAGCATATAACATTAAAGAAATGTCATTCTATGTCCCCAACACTTCAATCAGCGTGGCTATTTCTCAATGTTTCGTTAACTATTCCAGGCAAATTTATTTTGCTTGCAAGAGCTGCAAGAGTTACCCAATTGAACCATGAACCCTGCGAGATGTAATTTACAGCTTCGCAGCTCCCCATAGATCCAATTTTAAAAAATTTTAAAGCAATGTGAACAACGGAATAGATGAAAACAGACATTTATGTTCCTATCTTTGGAAATTACGGTGGCTAGATCCTACTAGTGTATATTTAAGATTTTGTGGAAGAATGGTGTAGATTAATGCTTATTAGTCAGTGGATCTGTAGAAGCTAAACACAATTAATTTGAAGAGTTGAACAAGACAAAAATACAGATTATTATTTTCATGCAAAGATGCAAGATGCAGAAAACACTAATTTTGAGTAATATATAAGCACATCAAGATCAAACAGTGGAAAAGTATCTTGTAATACAAGGCTGAAACCAAATGACATAATATTGCTAGCAGAAGTAAAGCTAAGCTACCTCTTTCAAGGCAAGGAGATGAACTGCTTCAGCCTTCAAATTTTCATGTATTGCTGTCGACGGTGTTGAAATATGAACCAGCTCTCGCTGGACTGTCTGCAATATTATTAAGAATGATAAATTAGGCAGCTTGAAAATATTAAAAATGTTACAGAATCATTTCAGTGGCCTGTAGAAAAGTATCTAGATTTATGAAGATTTTCCAGGAAAACAATAAGCCCTTTTTATCATATGATAAAAGCGCATAAATTTAATATATGAGATTATTTATCTTGACACCTTAGCAAGGGACAACCTTATTATTCTCCTCGGGGCAAGCAAGCACCACATTTCAGATCATGTATACTAGAGCAATAGTATTTAGTAACAATATGGCCTCGCTTGTGTCTGAACAAATATAGGAGACAATATTCATCGTAAAACTAGATTAAGTTCATTCCAATGCAGAGCTATTAATCCTACTTACAGCTGTGGAACCCCTTTTTGCCTTTGCCTGCTCTGTGGTTTCAAGTTGTTCCATCCTCCCAACCTTGTACCTGAAGGGTACTCGCATTAATATCATATAACCTTGAAATATCAAATCAAGAGGAGTGCATAATTAAAGATTTGCACAAGAAGAGAATACTGCACCCCCGTTCAAGCAACTTCAGAATAGCCTCTTCAATTCCACTTTCAGGGACACCAACCTGAACAGGTATATAATTACAGTTACAAATCATTACAGCATTTTCTACAAATAAAAACAAATTGACCGAGAAAAAAATGATTTACCAGAAAACTATTATAAATACTGTTGGAGTGAGACTCAGGCATGGAGCTAAAAGCAACAAAGTAAAAATTTAAATGACACTATCAGAAAAGCAAATGCTATTAATCTTAGGATTAACATTGTATTGAACTGTTAAATAAGTTTAATCAGAACACAATCTCTATCATTAATGTGCAACAAAATTATCACAAATAAATTTTGATGTTCTGTCAAACTGAAGTACAGCAAGCAACTTCTCAATCCTTGTGATTCCTGGATGAAAATGCAGACCCAATCTGATATCTCAAGGGCAGACTTTTGAGAGAGAGAAAAGGGTTTGCAGCGTTGAAAAGAGAAAAAAATGTTAGGGATTAGCATAGATTTGAATCTTACATAATGGAATTAAAGGAGGCTAATAATTACAGGTAAGGTATGCACTTAGCCTAGCAACTACTTGGCTATCGCCATATTAAAATTTGTTGGCAATTACAATTAATTTTAAAAAATTCAATAGATAAATAACTTGAAAGTTTTGTTTTATGATGGTGATACAATAGTTAATTATCTGCAAGGCTACTTGACATGTATAAGATGACTAAGAACTGCACAATAGACTATAGCATATGAGAACCGCAAGGCAACAATACTTCCAAAACCAAACTTAAAATTATTTTTCAGCTGATAGTACGAAGGTTTATGCAGGTTCTTCCTTTGAACACAAAGCAAGCCCTCAGAATAAAGGATTGTCTGCAAAAAAGAAATGAATTTCATCCAGTTAATAGAGATGGAGAACATTAGTTTGATGGAGAGAAATGGGGTGTATATTTCTCGATTCCTGCACTTAGCAACAAACATAAGTCTGTCAATAACCAGAGCTCTGCCAATAAAAGTACAGGAGAAAAGATTAATGGACTGCATTGAATAGAAGGAAAATTATTCAGGTTTTCAACTAAGAGAAATGAAGGGAGAATATAGAAGAGAAGAGAAGAGAAAGTGAAGAAGAAAGTCAGTGAGAGAGATCAATCTGCAGCAGCAATGTAAAGGAATCATCTACTTTAAATGGACAGCAACTTAGAAAATCCACAATCCAATGCAGTCATACCAGAGAGACAAACTGATAAAATCAGATTCCCGAAGTAACCAATTCAGAGACCCAAAGTGAGCAAATCAGAGAGCCAAAGCAATCAAAAGGCTCAATGTCATTGTTTGAGTGGGGATGAGAATCGAGAAAAAAGCTAAGTTACCAAATCAGAGTGAGGTATGGGTATGTGGGCATAATATGCTGGTACAACAAAAAAAATGGGGGGGCTGGGTACATCCATACAAAAGACGTATAAAAGTCATATATGTATGTTAGTGGCAGAAGATTCTCTTTAGAGGAGAAGACGAGCTAAATGGCAGGTTCCTCCCCCTAGGTGGTGTTAGTGTCTCCAACTGATGTTCTAGAAAATCCTAAAGGTTGCCATCCCCTATCAACAGACAACTAGACTCAGTGGCTAACAAACAAACCATGAAAGCTTTCTGCACTTTAAGCTCTACCAAACTTAAGTGGGTGTACCTTCAAACCTTGAAACTGAACACTCTTCACTTATACATATGAAAACAAGGCAGATTACCCAATGAAATTATGCCAAGGGCAATAAACTTAGCTTCCAATTTATTAATTTCTTGGAAAAATCATCAATTCACAATCAAGGGCAAACACTAGACTAGAGATTAAAATTTGATTTGATTTTGAGAATTTCTTCTGTAGCATTGTTGATTCAACATCCTACAATAGTGTTTATTCCATTGGGGCAAAGAGTCACATAAAATGAGTTGCATACAAATCCCTCAGCTAGTAAAAATAGAAATCAGGAATTAAGAAGTATATAATGCCTTGCATTAAAGTTATCACAGATTGGCATCGCATTCTACTTCTAAATCCATAATGCACCCATGTTCATTGTCAAAAAATTTAAGCATTTAATTCTCTCTTTGATTCTCTCCTCGAAAGAAAGCGAAAAATAAATGACATGGGCTCATAAGAAATGAGTTGACAAACTCAAACATACTTTATATTTGAATTCATATGAAAGTTTGAGTACATTTAGGAGACAATGAGATGACAGAATGATATCCCTCCATTCCTGAAATTATTATTGCATCAATAAATTCCACACAACTTAAGACATTAGACTTACACCCTAAAAGTTCTGATCTATTCTATTATAATCTCTCAATAACATTTGCAGAAGAAGCAAATATGATCCTAGTATCCTTTTTATGAAACAAAGGATGCAAACAAGCTTCAGATCATTTACAAATCAGTTCATAACAGCAATTATTACATTTCTATCCTAACTAATCTCCACCTAGGCAAAGAAGCCTTGCGAGATTGTTAAACTTGAATACATCAAAGAAATGGAGAATCAAGTCTTCAAATGGTTGTGAATGAAGCCAAAAATCCTTGTGATGTGTCTCCCTCAGTATAAGGAATCTGAACAGAAAAACTGCAAAAAGCAGCTAGGGAATAGACAAAGGCACAAAACACATCTTATCACATTCAAACCCTTTGCAAATGATCTTGATTTCCCTTTTATACTAAGTTACCAATTCGGGTACGGATCCAGATGCGGATGCAAGAATCAGATAATTTGGGGATGCGGATGCATTTATATATATATATATATACAAAGAAATGAAAGAAATATACAAAATTAAAAAATTTGATATTATGATACTTCACCAATACATATTCAAATTGAAATTCAAATAAGTTATAACTAAAATTAAAAAACTGAATATTCAATAAGATTATAAACCATATCATATACGTCTATGTTCACGATTCCAATGCAAATCAGAAAATCATCACAATTACAAAATCAAAATATAGTTCATGATTCAATGTTCATAAATCGGAATCAGAATCATATGGATTCGCAAAAAAATAGAATAAAAATTCTTATTTGCACATGTTAAAATAAAAATCAAGTATGAAAAGTCATTAAAATTTTGTTTTCCTAGGCCTAGGCCCACGGAGGCTCCCGGATGCCATCCCCAGGTATCCGGATGCACGTGGATACCTCTGGGAGGCATCCCCACGCATCTGGGTGCCTGGAATGCGCATCTGACAGGCACCCACAAGGCACCCGCTTCTGAATCCGCTTCCGCAGGCATCCAAATCCGAATCCATGGCCAGGAAGCCCACATCAATAACTATGCTTTTATAAGTACAAGGGAGCAAAACAAGCTTCAAATCCATTTGCACATGTGTCAAAATTTGGTTTGATTACATAGAATACACCCCCAAGGCATCTTTGTGTTGCACATAAGACAATTTTTTATCATCTGAGAGAGGGAAACGCAAATATAACCGAATTGATTCTCTCATGAATCAATCTATTTAGTTGAGCCATTGAAAACTGACTTGGAGAACTAACTCAAGTTGCAAATACATGTGCTGAGGTGGAGTCTTGCTAGAGAAGAATCAAATAACAACAAATTACCTATAACCAAACAAATGACCAAGGCACTAAAATGTCTTGACCAAAAGAACTATCTTAGAACCATCATTTATCCTTTTGCAAAAACTCATCACAAGCCTTCATATGAGCGTCATAAACTTGGTTGGCCACTGTAGCATTTTGTATATTCAAAAGTCTAACACTATATTCCAACTATGCCAACCATTCTAATTGTTTGAGCAAATTCTCCTCTAGTTTATCTACATCATCTAGCACTTTGTTCATTACATCAAATAGAAGATCTTTTCAACTTCATCTTTCCATTCTTCTTCAATTTTGTCTTCTCCATTGTCCTTGACAAATGTAGGCAGTTGTGTACCTTGCAATTTATTGAACCTGCCAATTGATTGTGCTACATATTCATGGTACTTATGATGCTCCTTCAACAATGATACTACTTTTGTTAACACAAGTTTTACCTCATCAATTATAACTCCCAGTTGCCTTATAGCTTCTTCTTCAATATGATCACAATATTGCTCAAGACACTGCAAGATTTGTTGCTCCCACAACAAATGCTTATAAACAAGCTTCAAGTTGAGCTTTACAATGTCTTGATATCTTTTCCACATAGGCTGCATATGAGGCAATAATTGTGCAAACCTGGCCATAATTAAATCTTGGGCCATTTTAAACTTGTATGTCTTCAGCTCCTAACTAAGTCTTAGGTTTTCCTCTTGTGACTTAATATGTTGTCTTTGTACTTCAATTCTTTTCTCTCTTTCAATAGTAACATATGTTTTCAGCTTTGTAGTTCATACTCTGCAAACAATAAAAGGCCTTTCTATGGAGATGTATTTAATTTTTCACTCAGCTCATTTATTGTGCAACCCGTAAACCATAAATTGCCCCAAAATTTGTTGTGGGTCTCCGATTGTGATTGGCCTTTTTCTTGGAGGGCAAAGGAACCATGTTGACAAGGTATTATCATCAGGCCTAAACTGAGAACCTATTGATGTGAGTTTTGTTCCACTATAACATACAGAATCAAACATCCAATGTTTCGGAATGAAACACTAAATACTAAATCCTCTCTTGAATAAGGTCACTTCTCAAGCTAAGCTTGCAAAGTAAGATCATGAAATGACTTCAAGGTTCCCTTCAATTGTGGATACTCACTCAGTGAAATAATGTGATTTGTTGGTAATCACTTAGGGGACTTATGCTATTCATTCAATGGATATCAACTGCTTCTATAGGTTTGGCTTCACAATGTACATTGAAAATATAACCTTTTGATTTTCCAACTCTTGAACTCTCAACTTAAATTTAACTTCTAGTACTTCTACTTCTAACTATGAATGGAAGGAAGTATGGATGGCTTGGACTCTACTAGATGCAATCTTGTCAGCGACTCCACCCACCTATTGCAAGCTTCTAAGGTATACTCAAATGGTTTTCAAATCAATATCTTCTCTTCAATCCCATCAATGGATGCAAACTAAAGATTGTATATCAATTGAAGTTAAGTACAAATCACTAGCTCACCACACAAGGCACTCCTACCATCAACAAGAGGCTAGTGGCCTAGTTTATGTTGAGTCAATCAAGTAAACATCCACAATTTCTTTCATTCAACTAAGCTACTTCTAAACAACATGAAATGAAATCTACTCCGAGTGAGGATTGAAGAAACCATGCAACACTTCAAAGCAACATTAAGTAATCCACCATGAAGACCAACAATGAATTATCAATCACTTTGATAGCATTATAGAAACAATTTGATCAAGTCTCTCCCTTAGCTAGCCTAATCTAATATAGTCTCTTCTAATCTTCTAACTTCACTAACTGTTACAAATGAGAAGGCCTTGGCCTTTTATAGGTGTTCAATTACAATGAAGGGCCAAGATCAATTCAAGATCAAGGGCCAAGATTTATCCCTATAAACCCTAATTTGGGTTGCCATCCTATCAACCAATTACATGAAGGCATCACTGTGTGGGCCAATAAGAAAATTACAATGCCTTTGAGAGCCAATGAGAAAATGATACACTTGGCATGATATGATTGAACATGCTTGAAACTAGAATTTCTTGATTGGTAGAAGACAAGTGGGCACCACCTCATCATCCTTATCTTGTATACTTGATCAATCCTTTGGTAATAAGAAAATATCTCTTGATACTCAACATTGCCAAGCCTTCAATAGCGATGGCATATTCCCAAATTGCGTCATCTTCTCAAATCTTCTTCATCTTTCACTCGTGGAAATTTTCTCATTGTCATGACTTGAACTTGCTTGTACTAGTGAACTTGATCTTTCTTTTGATTCTTCTTGAGGTGATGAAACCTTCATGTAGTTGGATCCTTCAAAGCAAACTTGGATTTGTGAAGGAAATTCAAGTTGATGAAACTTTCCCCTGGTTTTCTCTCTTCTTCTTGTTCTTGGTCTCGATCTTGAATTGCACTTTGATAACTTGATTTGAATTTCCTTCTCATTTGGAGTACTCGAGATTGAACTCGAAGTCTTTCCTTTTCACTTGAGGTCCTTAAGGTTGAGCTTGATCTCCTCGAATCTCTTTGCCTTCCAAGCTTCTTCTTCAACAAATTTACCTTGCAAGACGAGAGAGAAAAAACATTAAACTCACAAAATTGACAAAAGAAAGAAATCTGAAAGTTTATGCAATAATTATGAATTTCTTGAATGTAAAATCAGATTTCACCCATCTTCATGGAATCTGAAGCTAAATTTACCAAATCTAGACCCTAAACAAGTCTTACAACATGAAGGCATGCCCAGATTTCACTTTCTTTTTGCCATCTTTACTTCTGATTTTTGAGAATAAATCTGCCATAACTGCGCCCAGAATTGCTGCCTTCAGAAGACTTTTATCTCCTTCCAATTGATAGCCTGCTGCTCTCTATATCACTCCAGCACCTTGATGAAGACAAATCACTGCCAATTATGGAGATCTTGCAACTTCAAAATGTAAGGAAAATGGCTACCTATTAAGATGCAATTCGCTAAATATAGCAGAGAAGAAATTTGTTTTGTTTTTTGTGAAAAAATGATTTGAAATCTCCTCTCTTATATAGGCACTTGAAGCATGAAGGGGCACAACCCTCAAGGCAGACCGACCTAGCCTTGTATAACTAATGAAAAAAACTCATTTTAATTTAATTTGGTTTAGCCTCTCTAGGCTGACTTGCTGAGGAAAGGAAGATTTTTAAAATGCTTAATTTTCTACAACAAAATCGCAGCTAACAATATCCTTGATCGAGCCTCATAAAGGGGGGGCCGGAAATTTCACTTGCTTGAGAATTTTATTCTTGGGCGGAAATTTCACATGCTTGAGGATTTTGTTCCACCTCTCCAATCTTTCCTTGAATTCATATTCCTTCAATCAGCCACCTTCTTCATGAGCTTTGTTTTCTTTCTTGCCTATCAACATCAATTTCACCCCTAGATCCCTCATTTCATGAGTAGGAGGGTGGAGCTCATGTTTTGTCCTCATCAAAATAGGGCAGAAATTCACCTAAGGAGAAGATAGAATCCTCTTGAGGATTTCTCCTCATGTAACCCAATTTTCCGCCTAGATAAAATGTCTTCTAAGACTCGTTTGATAGTGGAGAGTAATTTTCCTCAAGGCATGACGGATTCTGCCAGCCTTAGAGGAATTTTCTCTAGGGCAACATGTTTTCCATACTTAGTCATTTTTTCAGCTCAAGGGGCGGGAGGACTTATATAAATATAGCATTTAAGTATAAGTTACATCTTATACTTTAAGTTATATTTATATAAATGCTATCAAAATGTTTGAGATAGGTTTCAGCTTCATAGGAGTTATATTAAAGATTCTAGATTTTGGGGGTTTTCAAAAAATTCCAGACTTAACCAAATTTCAAGGTTCAGCAAACCTTCAGCAATGTTACCTCTCAAAATCTATCCTAGCTTTCTAAGGTCAAATTAAAGCTGGAACAAGAATTTTCTAATGATTCTAACTCATTTCCTCACAAATCACTTGGTTTCAACTCCATCTCCATGACTAGCTTAGCCCGACTTTCACCTGCATCCTAGACAGATTTGACTTCCCAGCAGGCCAAAATTGCTCAAACTCACTCTCAGACTTGGAGACTTGAAATTTCCACCACCTAAGACCACTACTCCTATTGCCAAAGCAAAAAAAAGAGGGTCCCCATTTGCAATGGGGTGATGGTGTGAAAATCTCACAACAAAACCACACCGCAATTTGTCAACTCCATCACTTAGCCAGACATCAACTCCCTCATACCTCCTTAAATTGTCAAAGGCCACACAAGAGGACAAATCTATTCCTAGGAGAAGCATGCATACTATTTCCTTGAGCATTTTCTTCCCCTTCTCTGGTGTCATATTTTGCATCTCCTCCTTTACCTCAACCCAAAACTGCTTGATAGCCTCATCATGTTGCTCTGGGAGAATTCTATTTGTTTTCTCAAGTAACTTTCTCCCTTTCATCTTATGAATAAGTAGCTTGAACTCCTCAAAATTTATGAAATCATCATCGGACATGAATCCCTCAAAAGCCTTCTTCATAACATCCTCAGTAAGATAATTAGCAATCTCAATTATATCATCATTCTAAACATTTGGTGGCTGATATGGCTACAAATGCACTTGTTGCAATACTTCTTCTTCTTCATGTGGCCATGTACTCTCACCAACTTCTTGAGACACTTCTATTTGTTTGCCCGCTGGGGTAAACTTAGTATTGCACAGACATAGTACAGGAAATATAATAAACACAGAATGTATCATAGAATAATAAATACTTTCATTAATCATTCCATAGTGGCAAGTACATTTACATCGTAATGATCATACAATCATATCTCCGTGTCCAACCTCCGAGAGAGTATATAAAGTACCCGAAGGGCCACGACCGAAACATCGTGACGGAACTATCTAACCTCTCAGTCGCTAACGAACGAGAGTAACATAATACTTTACTAATATAATAACCCGTACATACAATTATCCCAACAACATCATCCCCCCCAAAAAAACAAGTCGTCTCCGACGACTTACAACAACAGGGAGATGAAATATACCACATAGAAAAAGAAAATCACTAAGAAGGGGCAAAGGGGCGTCCCTGAAAAGATGAAGTGCCACCCTCCCCAACAATGCTGCGTCCAGTAGGTCTTTTCCGTCACATCCCATTCCTCTCGTGCCTGCACCAAACTTGTCTCCAAAACATACTGTTCAGCTATAGCCTCCGCTAACACCATACTGTCTCCCTAGCCAATCTGACCTTGATAGCCACCCGTGCCAACTTCTCTGCTTCCAACTCTTGGGTACGCTGAGCCAAGTGTTGCTCTACTGCCTCCAACTGGGTGGTCAGCTCCTCCCGAGCTCTCTATGCATCCACCAAGACAGTCTCATGTCCAGCCAACACCTACTCCAAGTGCCTCAAAGTGTAGTACCCCTCTTGAAAGACTTGCTCCAGTGCTCTCTTCACCTCCGGCATGCAGACACTCCATGCCTGTAGCAGCTCCAATCTCATCAACAGGTCACACTCTCCAAGGGTTGATAACTGAACCGACTAGGGGTCTAGGGGGCAACGCCCCCAGCGGGGTCGAGGGGCAGCGCCCCCGCGGGGTCCTGGGGCAGAGCCCCAGGCACGCTCCCAAGACCAAATTAGCACTCTCAAACCCACACAAAAGTCTATGGAACACACCATTTTGTGATTTTCTTCTGATCCCATACTCTTTTCTGCAAACTGCTTGCGTTTTCCTTACTGCCTCATTATGCCCTTCCCTTCGGTACCATAAGTTACTCATTTTGAACTGTTTTGATTTGTCGTCGTTTTTTTATTTTTTTTTAACAAAACTTTTCCTCGGCTGTTGCCAGTCCTTGCCATCAATTACCATCTTTCAAATTTCTCCGGCTTTGTTCTCCCTAGTCGTACAGCATGTGCTTTTTATGAACCATATGGATTTTTCCAGCTCTTAGTAATGGAACGATCGTACGGATGTGGCTCCTCCCTTTGTTTCTACGACAATTATTTCCGAACTTGTCCTCGCTATGCGTCCTCTGTTCGTACGGTATTTTGTTCTCGGACACGTTTTATTTCTTTCCTTCCGTACGGTGACTGATGCATTAAAAAAAGGGCCAATGCTGGGTCCTGTTGCCGTACGGCATTGACTGCGGGTTTGAGTGCCGTACGGCTCAACTATATACTGTCACTCCTTCCGTACGGCGCCGTACAAACTGTGTTTTAACTGTACGGCATTTTAAACACCATGGATGTTACCGTCGTACGGTGCTCTCGGGTTGCCGTGTATTGCACAGCCGTACGACACTTGACAGCCATACAACACCTTATATTGCGGATGTTATTAACGTACGGGCATGGATGCTATTGTCGTACAGCACTTGACAGCCGTACGACATCCTACAATGCTGTGGCACTTTTGAATGCCGTACGGCCGTACGGTCTGATCTTTTCTTCTTTTTTTGTTTTTCTTTTTCTTTTTTCTTTTTCATTTTTTTTTTTCATTTTTTTTCCACCGTACGGTCATGCATAGCCGTACGGGTGTTTTTCAATTTTCTGTCCGGAGGCTTCTCTGGTCACCCGTACGGACGCCTGCCGAGTCCCTCTCGGTTGCTCTGTCCCTCCTTTCGGATCCATCCTCTCTAGGTAAAGTTTCAATTTGGTCCCGTTGCCGCCATCATGTATCCGTTCGTCGAGAGCCCACAGAGTGTGCAGTCGTTCCCTCTCCCTGTCGTCGAGTCTGTTTTCAATGGCGATCCAAAAGCTTGGAACCATAAATTCTACAGGGACCACGGTCTCGTTCCCGTACATAAGAAGAAGAAGAATCAAGATTTTGAAGGCTATAATCTTCCACACAGAATTCCAGTCGTCTCTCATGACGATGGTTTTCGGATTTCTCTCATCCCCGAGGTTTATTTCTTTCAACTTTGCTTCTTTATACAAGATGGGTTCCTCCTTGTTTTTAGACTGGTGTGCGGGTACGGTGTCCATTGTAGCTTCTCCTTCCTTATACTCCCCGTACTTTGGAGGATATTTATCTAGCTCCTCTCCGTCGACGCTTAATGCATTACAAGAGGGTGAGAACATCTCATAGTCCTCCTGCTGCCAATGGAACAATCCATTTAGTGAATCTGTGTCATCCTCCGAACGGCATCCTCCGAGTTTTAGTATGCCTTCAGCATACGAATCCATCCCCTCTCTGCCTTCGTCTCGTGGGTTATTCTCCCCTTCAGATTCAGATCTCGAGGAAGAGGCAAGTTCCTCGCTCACCCACTGGGTCCGGAGATCAATAGTAAACTTCTTGCCTCCGCTCTCCATCGAGAGTGTATTCCGTTTCCAATTGTGGTTTGCCTTCGCTGCCACCAGCCATCCTCTTCCGAGTATGGCATCATACCCTTTCTGTTTCAATGGAATGACCACGAAGTCGAGCACAAATGGTTGTGCACCCACGGTGACTTGTTTGCCATCAACGTGCCGAGGGGTTTAATCCCGTGCTGGTCGGCACTTAGCAGATTAAACGTAGGTGGCCACAGAGTGGGCTTTCCTAGCTTTTTCCATGTGTCCTCCGGGAGGACGTTTACCCCGGATCCGCCGTCTACTATAGTATCCGTTAGGATGGTGCCCAGGATGCCCATCTCCACCACGGCAGGATGTCTGCCATTGTTGACGGCAAGCAGCATTGGATTTGTCACCGAGTTTCCCGATACGGAAACATCCGTGTGTCTCGGTTTGGGTTTATCAACCTTTGTACCCAACAGCACTGTCCCCAATTGAGGCATGGTGTATAGGAGGTCCTCCAGCTTGACAGGCACCTCCAGTTGAAGCATCTGCCGTACAATGTTCCTCTCCACGTCTGTGCAGTAGGGTCCGGATGATTCGTGTGTCTCTCCCCGTTGGGCTTTCATCACCCTTTCTATTTCCTCCCTTGCCTCCGCCATTCTCTGCTTCTCCATTCGGGGATGGGGGTAGCAGGCTTCCTTCGCTTGCCCTCGAGTAAGAGCAAGTATAGCTTCTTTAATCCGTGTGTTGCCTTCGATATCAATCAGATTGGCCCCTACGCCAGACTTCGGACAATTAGCATCTTCATGGTCCCCAGGGCCGCACCACCGACACAGCTGCTGAGGGGCGTCATTATTGTTACACTCGCTTGCGTAATGACCCCATTGGTTGCATGCCCTACATTGGATCATTGGGCGTCCCTTCGCGTCATACTGGACCCTGCTTCGGGTGGAATTATTATTATTCCCTCTTCCGCCTCCTCGGTTTCCCCGACAACCTCCGGAAGATGCGTTATTGTTTGAATCTGATGTGGAAGGCTGCTCCTGTGTATAGAGCACTTGCTGGTTATGCGCCTTCAAATTGTATGGGCATTCCTTCGTAGAATGTCCCATAATCTGGCAGATGTCACAGAATGCCTTCTTGGGACAGGCACCCTTCGTGTGGCCGCTCTCCTTACAATCCGTGCACCACAGTTCATCATCCTTGCTTGTTGTCCCCTTCATTGTCTTAAACTCTTTTAACATCCGTTCCATATCCTTCTGAAGGGCCGTGACTTTCTTCTTCGGCTTCTCGTCACTGCTACTCTCCTCTTCGGACGTATCGTCTTCGGATGACGAAGATCTATTCTTCTTCTTTTTGGCCGTCTTATTTTCGCTTTCCAGGTCCATGGCCCGGTTGTATGCATCATTGTAGGATGTCGGAGGCACAATTTTCATCTTCCGTCGTAGCTTAGGATTCAAGCCCTCGACAAACCACCTCTTCTTTAGGCCGTCAGCCGGTTGGCTTTCCATCTTTCCGACTAATTCCTTTAGCCGGCGGCCATACGCTCGTACGGTCTCCCTCTTCCCTTGCTTCGTTCCATAAATCTCTGAGACTATCTCATTATCATCTCGTAGTAGCCGGAATTGCTTCTCGAATCCCCCCTTCAGGTCATCCCATGTGGTTATGTTCGTTCTATCCAGATCCGCATACCAGTCAATGGCCACACCTCTCAGTGTGGCGGGGAACTGCCTCATCCATTCATTCTGGTCAGTCACCCCATTGGCTGCCCAGATGGTTTCACACATACGGCAATGCCGTACTGGATCGTCCTTTCCATCATCATGGAACTTGGGCAACTTTTCTTTGTGAGTCGCCATAGGTGGTTGGGTCGTTTGTTGTCTGACACCACCGCCTGTGGTACCCGCACCCACCCCTACTGTATTGCTTCTTGTAGTATTTACTAATGGCACTTGCTGAGCCTCTGTAACTGGTGGAGTTGTGTTGTGTGGAGTCGTGGGCTCCAATGGAGGGTTTACGTGCGCCTCCCGAGTGTCTTTGGTCGCACTATCTCTAGTACCTCCGGCTGATTCGTCACCGTCACCCTCAGCTGTACGGTTCCCTTCGTGATCACGGTCTTCCGCACGTGGTGTACAGACCCAATCTTCAAACCGGTTTCGTTCTTCTTGGAGGAAGGTCTTCAACGTTTGCGTTTCCTCAATTAATTCTTCACTACTTCGCACCCTTCGATGTTCCGGCGAAATGAACTGTTCCAATTCGGCTTCTACACCTTCCGTGCCACTTCCGAGGTCCCCTTCGGGCAACCCTCCGGCAAGCTGGTCCTTGGCAAGTTGCCTGAGCCTACACCGACGTTCACGTTGCTGCGTGGATATCAAAGCCTTCTGTGCGACTTCCCCTTCGTCATCTCGTGCCTTTTTATTTCTATCTTTATTTAAAACATTGGGCATAAATCCTTTCCTCACTTCTCTTCCCGAGTACGTCTAGGCAACGGCGCCAGATGTTTGCCCGCTAGGGCAAACTTAGTATTGCACAGACATAGTACAGGAAATATAATAAACACAGAATGTATCATAGAATAATAAATACTTTCATTAATCATTCCATACTGGCAAGTACATTTACATCGTAATGATCATACAATCATATCTCCGTGTCCAACCTCCGAGAGAGTATATAAAGTACCCGAAGGGCCACGACCGAAACGTCGTGACGGAACTGTCTAACCTCTCGGTCGCTAACGACCGAGAGTAACATAATACTTTACTAATATAATAACCCGTACATACAATTATCCCAACAACACTATTCAAGCTGATAGAGCAGGGAACATTTGAGCCATGAATAAGTAGCTTGAACTTCTCAAAATTTATGAAATCATCATCTAACATGAATCCCTCAAAAGCCTTCTCATAACATCCTCAGTAAGATAATTAGCAATCTCAATTATGTCATCATTCTAAACATTTGGTGGCTGATATGGCTACAAATGCACTTGTTGCAATACTTCTTCTTCATGTGGCCATGTACTCTCACCAACTTCTTGAGACACTTCTATTCAAGTTGATGGAGCAGGGGACATTTGAGCCAAAGGTGTTACAGCGCTTGGTCCTTCTATCTCAATGGATGAAACACAAGTGGAAGGTGGAGGAATAATAGGTTGATCAGATGTCAACATAGACTCACTTTGAATGAAGAGCTCCATTCTTCTAACCCGATCATCCTCATTAGGAAAAGCACCTTGTATGAAGAATTGACCTTCATCTTAGGCATTCTCAATCTTCTGAATTTTCCAGTATGTTACCATCCTTTTCCCTTCCTCATAAGAATGGCAATTCCTCATCAATTTTGTGAATATGCACGCAAGCCTACATATTTTCTTATAAAATTGAAATAATTCTCTAGATCAAAGTTCCTTGCCTCTAATAAGCTCAATGACAACTTATATGTATTCAAAACTTCAATTGCTTGCTCAAATCCTTGTACTATATTAATTTGAAAGTCACCTATGCACAAATATGTTGGAAGAAATGAAAGCTTGATATGCTTCCTAAAAAGCATTGTTGCTTCATATATCTGCCATACAATCTCCAAAACTCCCAATCTATCTAATACTATCATAAACAATACATATGTATAACCTCCTAACCCATATACCCTTATGTAAGTATATTTTTCCATCATGTACCAACCAGCCCAATTGTGATCAATTTTGGCTTTAACTTCTTGCACCCTTCCCTTGGGCCGCGAAAAACTCATTATCTTGCTTGACAATCTTGGAGGATCATAGCCAAGCATGCCATATAACCTTTGAACAAAATGTTCTTAAAAATATAACTATTGGGCATGTTTATACCCGCAATCCCATATAGAGGTCCACAATTGTACTGGTTTATTATATCCTCTGCCATCAAACACCCTAATGGGCAGATCATGGCTCCAAGTATCATACTTTTGTCCTTCAAATAACAACATATGCATTAAGAGAGAATACCACCTAAATGTAACTACTGGACTATCCCTTTGAATATTAACTAGGGCATTATGGATTTTCTCTGCAACAAATTGAGGATAATCAAAAGGTCTATTATTTGGATTGCTTTGAATATCACAAACCAGTATTGTTAGTTGTTCAAGCATATGTAAATTTCGATCAAAACCTAGCACATGACGGTAAGCATAATAAGTCACCTGAAAGTATTTGTGAAACAACAACACTATAAGGGCCACTTCTATGTCCTTAAACTTTTAAAGATCCTTACCAATCCTAAGTTTGTGCATTGGCAACCACTTCCTTCTAGACATCCCCTATGTACTCTTGTACTCTACTCTTAGGCTATCAAGATCAACTTTCTAATCATACCCTACATAGTCTTCCATAACAAACACTTCACAAATCTCCTCTCTATTAATTGGGAGTGAAATTCAATTGGTTGATCTAATACATCTAATTTTAGCATCATAATTGCTTGCAATTACTCTAATAAAGTCCACATTCACAAAGATGTTGGGAACCACTAACTAGGCTAACCATAGCCTCCAAAAATTAGATTCGAGCTCCTCTTTTTCTGATTTCATATAAAAGTATCTAAAAATGTTGTGAACCTTAATTAGCATGTAGCTCTCTTTGCAGTAATTATGTGAATCATGGAGTTTCTAGACATTTGCCTGAGTTCTAAGTCTTTGAGAGGATCTAGGTAGTTGAGCAATTAGGTCATCAAATAAATCCTTGTATGTCCTCTGTCGCTTAGGTTTTGGGCCCTCAAATGCAAAGACTTTAGAGGAAGTCAACGTGACTTTAAATCTTATAGGAAACCCTATGAAATTACCAATATACCCTCGCTAGGGTTTGCGTCTTTTTAATGTCTACACTTCTAGAATTACAATCAGATCCAGAAGAACAAGAAAAGGGTTCAATTACTACTTAAAAACATGGGCTGAAAGTATTTGTTGCCTCTGCATCCAAATCTCTAGGAGCTCCAGTTCACCATTTGTCACCTTCAATTACCTTTTGCTTTGATAATGGAGAAACTCGAGTGAATTTTCGCATTTATCCATCATCTTTTCGCCATTAATATCCTTCATGCAAGCTTTCATTCTTTGAAATGGGCAATTGAGCAATTTTCAATTTCCACCATCGATCTGACTAAATCAACAGTTGTCATCAAGATTTGAATTCCCTTGACTAATGTTAACTTCATCCTAGCTTGGCATCATTGAAATGCTTTGAGCTTTTCACCAATGAATACAACTTCACTGATGTCCAATCAGCAGCTGCCATCGTGTATTTCATTATAAGTCGGACAAAAGAAACTCTTATGCTTTACCATTAGCGAGTCATTGAAGCTAATAAAACACTTCAACGAGCTCTTGATATCCCATTTGGTTTTACACCTTTTGCTGATGTGTACACTTCGTGTAATATCCTCCAGCTTTCTTCTTCCCATCAATCAGTCATTAGGAAACCTTGAGAGTTCTAACGATGGCACGAGCATTTGATTTTTCTTGTCTTCGTGTCCACATGTCTTTCCTCCTAAGACATCATACTAACAACTATGCTCTGGCCATTTGCCTTCCCTTCCATCGGCACATCGTTGGGGCTTTCCACAAGTTCCAGCGATCTCACAATGTTGTTCTTCTTTCTTTTACAGGCTGCTAACTCGACATCCATAAGTACTGCTTATTATTGCCACTCTCTCTTGCTAGGTCGTTGGGATGTCAAAGGAATCCCAACAAACCACTAATGCCTTGCTCTGTCTGAGTTGTTCGCCCACATGTCTAACCCACTATTACTCTTTTTCATCGCTTGATCCTCCAAACACAAGAAACACTTAAATGATAGCAAGAGGCCTTCGCCAACAATTCACTCTTGCTTATGTGTATCCTCCACAACATCTTCGAATCATTGGGGCTTGAGAAATATATCAATGCTACCACAAAACTTCTTTCCTTTTCTGACTTCTTGCAAGCAAATGTACATCATAGCAGTGTTGAGAGTTCTAAAGAACTTAAATGATGTTATGAACAACCATTTACTACTGACCTGGACAACACAACACCTCATTGGATCGGTGGAACATAAAAAAGAGTTCAACGACGGACTGATGCATACCTAACATGACACCACTTAAGAACGACTTAAAGCACATGCTTAATAAAAGTTGTCACTATGTCATCACGAAGGGACCCGCACACAGACAAAAAGATAAAGCTCAAGGGGAATAATAAAATACATTTGCACTTGAGACTTAATCAAGGACACCGACCGGTTACAGAATGGACCCTAGGTGTGGGGCCAGTCACCTAACGACATGAAACCCTTGAACACAACTCTTAAAAGACACTGACCGGATGAACAAGTCACCATACTAATAGAAAAATAGAACCCGCCAAAAGGAATTTGAAACACATTAGGCCAATGCTCACACAAAATCATAACCTTAGAGGGACAGTAGAAATAGTCCTAACAAGTAGATCTAACTAAATCCAATGATGCCTCTAAGGGTAACCCTAGATAGTTTGGGGCTGGGTGCATTTTCAGAGTTATGGATGGATCTTTGGTTTATGCAGCTTCAAAGAGACTCAAGCCAGGAACTAACAATGAGGCTGAATTGCAGGCCCTCATTCTTGGATTACAACTATAGATAAATCATGGCTTAATTTAAGCTGAGATAGAAGATGACTCGTCAATCGTTGTTAATGATATTTGAACTAAATTGTCCCATTACCAGAAGAATTAACAACCTTCATTGAAGGTCCTTCTGTTGCTGAATTCTCTGGAAGCATACACAATAAATCATGTACATCATGAGATTAAATTGGAGGCAGATTTGCTTGCCAACCTGGCTATGATTAACAAGGAGGGGGTTATTGCTGACATGGTGATTGGTACACTGCCTTCCTTGAAAAGACTTCTCAATAGTTTCATGAGGAAGGTGATAATTAGCTAGCTTTGTGGTGTGGTGTGACTTCAGAGCAGATGAGAATTGCTTTCAACTCAATTGGCTTTGGTTATCCCTCACTTCTCAACCATACCAAGTTGAGATTGTGGGTCAAGGATCTTGCAAAGTCAATGTAATGATGATTCATTCAAGCCAGTTCAATTTTATGGACTGTGCTATTCTTTTTAGTGGTCTTTGAATGCAGCCATGGACACTCCAGTTTGGCTTGTGGGTGGTCATAGACAAATATGTCTTTTATAAAGAAGGCCTTGGATCTGTGACTAAAGAAGTATTTCTCAAACCCATAGCTACCTGTTACTTTTTGCAGATGAGTGGATTTTCAGTGATGAAATTATTGTGGCAAAACATACATACAAGATCAACATGGATATTTCATCCATGATCATGAGTGTTCTGTTGGACCTTGTTTGGGCAAAAGATGTGATACGGATCATGTTCTCTTCTCTTATCAAATGCCAGTTTCTTTAAGGGTTGTAGGAAACTTTAACAAAGACTATGGCATAGGGCTACCTTTCCTAGAAGATATATAGTGAGTGTTGAATGGCAACTCCAATATGCAGTGCAGCTTGGTGGAGGAAAACGGTGGCTAGGGGTTCAAACTTCCTGAAACAAGCAATAGGGATTGTAGAAATGAAGGGAACTTCTTGACTGAATATCCTCATTTCAAAAGGCTTGATGTCTGCTTTGGTGTTTTATAAGCTAGTGTACAGTTTTGGTTTGTCTTAGCATAAATTGCTCTGCTGATATCACTGATAGATATTGGCAGTTGCTACCGAGATTTTGGTCCTTTCTCCATGGTTTTAATGGCCAGCATTGGGGAGTCCCAGATTACGTAACACTTTTATATTATTTTTTAGTTTAATATATGGGAGTGACCCCATTGGTCACAATTTATATTTTACAATTCAAATACAAAAGTTAAGCTCAAAATACTGCATATGGTAAACAAAACTACTATGACAGATTGAGGAAATTTGATATTCTTAATATTCTTAAAACTACTATATATATTTAAAAATTTGAAATATAGTATACTAGTGTATTTTAAATATTTAATATTTAATATATATAAATAAAATTAAAATGTTATAATGTAGATAAATTATACATATTATAATGATTTGTATTATGGTAATGTCTATAAAAGTATAAAAAGTTGGTCCCTTTAGAGCAAAGACAGTGAAGGAAAGCAGTATGGATGCCAATCATCGTATATGTTATAAAGCAGTTTTTTAATCCTTTTTCATTGCAATTATATTCACAACAATACTCATTTTTCCCACTCAGGCTCTCATGTGCCCTCATGTTTCTAGAATCATCCCCTACAAAGGTAATCTTTTACTTTTTCAAATTAATAGCCGCAATAATATCAATCACACTACATCAACACTTAGGAACACAAGATTTACATGGAAACGCTTTTGGTAGAAAACCACAGCAAAATATTGCTTATACAGAATTCTCTTACAAACTTTGTAGGCACCAACCTACTAGAGACACTAATCCCTGCTTATGTTTGTAAGCATCAACCGATTGGAGACACCAATCCCACAACTAAGCAACAACCCAAAAAAAGACACCAATCTCTTCTATTGAGAGCCACCAAACTCTAACATAACAAAGTCTTAGTTTTCTTGAAAATAAATCTCCTTCAAAATCTGCTATAAATCACCTGGAAAGGTCTTCTATAAATCTGCCTTAAATCACTTGAAAGGTTTGCTATAATCTACCCTTAGACCTGCTCCAAATCTTCTCTTAGGTCTACTTCAAATCTGCCATAAATCACCTCCAAATGTCTGCTATAAATCTCCTTGAAAGGTTTGTCAACAATCTGCAGATGGAGAATATATTTCTGTTCAAAATATGAAGGATATTTTATTAATTGCCTACTTTTTACACCACCAATTCACCTTCTTTTATACCCCACGCATGCACCTCTTCACCCAACAAGGGTGACTCTACCAAGGAGGTCAGATATAACTGAAATACGATTATTTTATTCATTTTTAATTCCCCAAGAGTGGCTCTATAATGGGGGTCAGCCAAATATATACATAAAAACTTTCTTTTTTTAAAAACAAATAATTCCTTCATCTTGGACGCTAGGCATGGATCAGACAGCATTAATAAAACAATGGGATTAATTTAATTCAGTCACCTGTTTTTGCTAAGGTATAATCGACCTACTTTTAGATGACGATTAGTGACCTTTGACCTTCAATTTTCTACAGCAACATGATGCTTTGTGGCAGCAATCAGTCCTTTGACATCACCTCTCGCATCAAAGACAATAATCCAACAATCTCCTTTGACGTCAATAATAATAAATTCTTCAATCAAACAAATTCTTCATCGTAGTTTTGTTTTTTCAATTTGTTTTGCATTTATTTTGAATTTTTTCAAATTTTGTAATTCATAGGAAGGGCATTGTGAATTTATATTTTGTTTTATTTGAACTTGCAGCTTTCTTTGAAATTCTTAACCAACAAAAATGATGAGCAACAGTGAGAGTAGTGATAGTGAGGAGGTCAAGATTCAAATGGAAGAAAGAAGTAGACCTAGAAGTAGAACTCATGGAAGTATGGCAATCAATGGAGGTTCTTCAAGGATTAGGAGTGTACCAGGACGAACAAGCTCAATGTCCTTTCAAGCTCCTTAAAACTATGCAAAAGGGCCATTTAACCCCAAGAAACATCTATTGCAATTTGCAACACAAGTTGACAAGGATAAGAAAAAAAAATTGAGGGGGGAATAGAGAATGACTTAGCCATTTGAACCACAAAGGATTAGGAGCAGGTATACGAGAGTCTATTGTCAGCTTTTGTGGATAGGTGGTAAAGGGGTGAAAGATTGTGAAGCTATAACTCCAACTGAGAAGATTGAGGCAACTGGATTGCATATGGAAGGAGAGGCAAAGAAGCAAGGAACTTCATTAGAGAGTTTGCAACCTAGTGTATCAACTACATTTGGATGTTGAATTTCATGGGGGAGAGGGTTCTACTTCTAGTTCTACTGGGGGAAAAAAAAACTACAAATGTTGCAACTATGTCTAACACAATTATGAGATGTGGCTCATTCCTCTTTTGCTAGGGTTTTTTTTGTTCATGCCATACCATTTCATGTGGCACATTCACCATAATTTTAAATAGACGTGCAAAGATGTGATAGGTGTCGATCCTTTATTTGCTCCATATGAAGGATAAGCTAAGCATCACCCTCCTTGATAAAGAGTATCCCAAGGTGAATGTGTTGATAGGAGATATGAGAAGTACTTGGATAAGGGATGGATGCTCGATCATCATGGGTAGGTGGACAAATATCAAACATCGACCATTCATCAATATTGTTGTCACAAGTTTAGTTGGCTCTTATTTTCTTAGAGCTATTGCTTGTTCATGGAAAAGGATGTTGACATATTTAAGTTGTCATCGGTTAAGTTAGAGGCAAACATCAGATCTACCAGAGCACCGGTACATCACATCGGTACTCTTTAGTTAGCACCGGTAGATCAAACAAGTAAGCGGTGTACTTTGCTAGTCACGCTTATACTGGTCTTATGAGACATACAGGGAAAGTATGACCAAACCGGGTATAAGTTTAATACCGGTTGAGTGCATGATAATCCAAACCGGATTATGCGGACCAGTCTCAGTTAAAACCGGATTATACAAAGCATTCACAGTTGAAGTTGAAGTCAGATTTTTAACTGGAGTTGGCTTTATTTCTACAGATGTTTCAAGGTAAACTCAAGATCATTTTGCAAGCTTTTTTGCATGCATGATTTATGGGTGAGTTTACAGCTTGGCGGAACTGTGAGAAGTATTTATAACAAGAATAATGTCTTATAAATACAGGTCAGAGAATACACAAAAAGTGTTGTTGAATATTCAGAGCAGGAGAGAGATATCTTCTGATAGGAGCTACAGTCACGAGAAGTGAAAGACAGAGAAGGGTTCAACAGCCAAGCAGAGCAAAAGGGTAACAGGTATGATCTGATCAGACAAAAGGTGTCATAATAGATCATTGCTTTGAATTGTAAGAGCATATTCAAATCCCTCAATCGGGGTGAACCCTAACAAGTTCTTGTATAAATCCCTTCACCGGGTAATATCGTAATTGGTGTTGAAAGTCCTTTTACAAGGCAACTCCTAACAAGGTCAAGATCCTAACAGGTCTTCTACCAAATCCCTTTACCGGGTAGCAATTTTACCAGTGCTTTATAAGCCTTTAACAGGGCCCCTTTATTACTGCAGTAGTAAAGTTGTGGGTTCTATCCCACCGTGGTTTTCTCCTTCTAATCGAGGGTTTTGACGTCTATATGTTGTGTTGACCTATGTATTTCTATTTATGTTTATGAGTGTTGATTATATTCTTTTAATTCTGCAAGAATAAATTTATAAGGATAAATTGGAATAGAAATTGTATTTACTGATTCACCCCCCCCCCCCCCCTCTCAGTAACCGGTTAGGACTAACAAAGGAAGGATACGACCTTCCAATTTCAAATTTTGAAAGATGCCATAGAAGAGGTTGGACGGTCTAATGTTTGTACAAGTAGTGACCAATTCAGCTCATGGGTGTAAGCTAGCTTGATGGTGGGTGGTGCTTATAAGTTTTTTCTTTTGCATGCATTTTGCAATACCTTGAAAGGCATTGGGAAGATACATTGAATGAAGGCAGTGATGTCAAAGTCTAGAGATGTGCAAATGTTCATTCAGAACCATCACACATCACTTGCCTTGTTTAGGGCATTTTCGAAGTAGGAATTCCTCAAGCTCGTGGACTCTAGATATGCCAACTATTTCATTTTGTTAGAGAGGATGCTTGAGGTCTAGAAAGCTTTACGACTAATGGTGGTCAATGCAAAGTGGGGTAAATGGCAAGAGGCAAGCACACCGGAAGGAAGAAGTGTGGAAAAAAATCATTCTTGATGAGTAGTGGTCCACAATGAGGTAAGAAAATTGTTAGTTTTATTATTTAATTTTTAAAACATTTATCTAATAGTTTATTGATGTTTCTAACTTATAAAATGTTTCCATTCCTTTTGAAGATTTTAATTTTTGCAACTTGTTTGCATTGGCAAATATGTTTGTTCCTTCATTGAGCCTATTGTGTGAGTGATTAGATAAGCTGACATTGACTCTCCTATACTTGCAGAGATTTATAAGACCTTTGATTGCATACTTGGGCAGATCAAGCAAGCAATTCACAGCAGGGACCAACTATGGGATTTAATGAGGAGCATCTTGGGCCCATTATGACAGAGTGGTGGAATGTTATGAATATCCTACTTCATATGGAAGCCTATGCTCTCAATCTCAAATATTATACAACAAGACCTAGGAGAGTGTCTCCATCTCATAATGAAGAGGTGAAAAAAGACTTCAAGACGACCCTTGGGAAAATGTATACTCAACAGAAATATGCTTTACTTCGCACATAGTGGCTTGTATTTATCAATCTTTGTTGTCCATCCTTAGCTAACCAAAGGCAAGGTTGGATAGAGCTACATTATCTTAAGTTGACCCTACTGGATGGAGGACGTGGCATGGCAAGGATGCACTAGAGTTGAGGTTACTTGATGTTCATCTTCTTTGACAAGTTGCCAGTTCCTCTACTAGAAAGGGGAATTGGTCCACATATAGCTTCATCCAATCAATCAAAAGGGATAACCTTAGATAAGCACAAGCTTATATTGAGAAAGGGGACAAGGGAGAGAGGTGACTCGATATAAGATAATTTTCTTGTTTTATCAAATTAAAAACTACAATAAATCAGTTGTACAACATCAACAATTAATAACACAAGATTCACATGGAAACCCTTTTAGGAGAAAACCACAACAAAAGATTTGCTTATATAAATACTTCTCTTACAAATTTTGTAGGCACCAACCTATTGGAGACACCAATCCCGACTTATGTTAATAGGCACCAACCCACTAGAAACAACAAATCCACAACTAAGTACCAATTTAGTAAGAGACGTCAATCTCTTCTATGGAGAGGCACCAACCTCTTACACACAAATGTCTTTTGTCTTCTTGATAATTCTCCTTCAAAATTTTGCCTTTTAATGATCTTTTATTATATTCCTTTTACAAAAAATCGTTGATGTATGTATGGTATATCTTCTATTCTCACTCACAATGTTCACTTCATTTATTCGCTCCAAGATGATATCATTTGTCTCTTTAATCATAAATATCCTTCATATATCTTTAACAATCATACACCTTCACAACAATTTGCCTTATACTGAATTCCTTCATACAAGGCTGATTCAGTTTGAATGATATATCCTTTTATTCTACTCTCACTTACTTTTTTTTGGATAAAAGGGGGTTAAAATTTTAATCAAACAAGAATACATGAAAAGAACCTAACCAACCCCTGGCTCAGCAAGGGGTGAACCCCAACATCATCCAAACTAAAGCAAACACAGAATCCAATGGGCATTTTGATCTTTTGAAGGACAGTTGAAGGTTCATAAAAGCAGCAACAAGTTTTGTTTCTATCCAAATTGCAAATTACAAAGTTGTTTTCAGCTAGAATGGGATAAGAGCCCTCAGAGAGATACCCTCTTTTGAATTATCAAGAAATAATAAATAAATAAGACAAGAAATTTGCTTCTGAATAATAATTGATATTGTGTTAACACAATTGTTGTCGTAGATTGATCTCCTATTCCAAAAAGAAATAAATACTAATGAACTACAATACAATGATGATTTAACAGCTTTAAAAACAGTTCACAAGTTTTTCCTTTAAGGTTTATAATTGCTAATTCTGCAGTATTACCTGTCTACACTTGCCAACACCACTAATAATCATTTTCCAGTCGAACTCTTTCTGTCCAATCTCTGCATCCACCTCATAGAGCTCATAAAACTTGCCCTGTACAAGCATGCATTAAGATAATAAGCAAGAACAATTAGCAAATTTAAACGATCACCTGCTAATTATTAGATACAAGGGGCAATGATACTCATCATACGAGTTGATTATTTGTAATCTAGTAACCATGAAAATAAAAGCATCAAATTGCTTCTGTGATCTGAAGCATGAAATAACAAATTTCAATAAATTAAAGTACATGTTTGTCTTGAACTTTCAGATATTTATCACAAACAATTCAAAAAAATATTTAACTTCAACATTATATATTTCATTTGATATTAATTAATAATTCTATATCACTTTGGCTGGTTCCTGCCCTTAAGATTTGATTTCTCCCAATTATGCAGAACAGGGAATGCATATCAGTACAAAAAGCTCTCATTGTAGCAATGAAAACTTACATAGAAGTCTAAAATGAGTTATCTCCAGAAAATATAGTCTTTATTTAGATCAAGCAATGTATCATGTAAGATAAAATATACATAAAATTATCAAAGGCATCAATATAGATATCAAACTAAAACAGCTAAGTGAACAAATAACAAAAAGAACACCATCCTTAATATACTTGAGTTTGCATATGGCAATATAAAAAGAGGTTCAAAAACATTTAGAAGATTAATCTTATCACAACCAACCAGTAATCCGTTATAGTAATGTCCAAAAATTTGTTTCATATACAATTAAATATAAGAGAGAAATGGTGTAAGCAAAGGTCTCGGAAACAAACAAAAATGTATGGATCCTATTTTGTTACTAAAATCTAAAAACAGTACTTCTGTTCAAAGATATGACAGAATCCCTGCAATATAACAACTTCAGTAGGCATGCAGACAAATCCACCACTTACCACTTTAAAAAATAGTATAGTGTCCATATACTGGCATTTTGTTGTCCAGTACTGTTTTTGAGATGCTGACATTTTGTCTAAAACATTTTTGGGAATATGCAGAGTTCTTTTATCATATAAAGGATCACTTGGCCTCCTTAGTTTGGCATCCCTTACGACTAAAGGATCAAGAAATTCAAATTTTGATTTTGATTTTTCCCAGGTTCCCCCCTGCTCGAGCCCATCTTCCCCTAAAACTTCGATTAGTTTTCTTCTTTTGTTAGGATCTGAGGCAGGTAAAAGGTCCTGACACCTAGTAACTTCCAAGTCATCTTCAAGAATCCTTTTAATTCTGGGTACAAAAGGTTGCACAGCAGGTGTATCTGGCCAATCACAACCTGCTGTTGCATCATTCTGCACAGCCATTAACCTATCTTCAAATGTTTGTTCATAAGCATGTAATTCACGCTCCCTGCAGAAGAAGCAAACAATATCAGATGTTACCATGAAAAAATAGTTTCAAGGAATCAAGATGACAAAGCAAATGAGTCCCTGGAGCATGCAGACAGTAACAGTTTTCCAACAGAAATGCCTCCTATATAAAATGTGCCAAGAATTTCTCACAAGCAAAACTTTGATAAGCTAGCTTAAAAGCTAAAGCATTCTATGAACCTACAATTGATTTTAATATAACCAACTTATTACTCCTATATAAAACGTGCCAAGAATTTCTCACAAGTAAAACTTTGATAAGCTATCTTAAATGCTAAGGCATTTCAAAAAGCATTCCATGAACCTAGAACCAATTTTTTATATAACCAACTTATTATTTTTCTTGCTTTGTGTAGAAGCATGTAACAAATTAAAATTCCACTTGTATTTATAAAAGAGCTCATTTGATCTGCTACCTGTCTTCCCTAGCTTAGAAGAACAAAGTATGGTCTTCAGAGCCCACAATATTCTAAGAATAATTAATGCAATATCAGATCATTCTACCAAAAAAGGCTAACTATTTATATTTTGATTAATGAATTTTATGAATCTCATAGCCATTTACTGTATATTCAAAACTTTATTAACAGATAGGTCATTTTGTACATAAAACATTTGTGCTAATCATGCCATGTCCCAATCCCTGCAAGGAAATGATTAGTGAAATTCTTCCTAAGATAAAAATTCTAATAAATTTATCTATAAAGACAAATCTGTAATCCATCATGTACATTTTGTATAAAGATTAAGATAGTAGGCGTAGCTTATACAGAACCACAAATCAAGGTAAATCTTGAAAGAATATGTTTTGAACTAAGAGGTGCATCCTTCGCCTTAGGTGGGAGAAACCATCACATGTTGATAGCACTGGTACAACAGAATTAACATATAACTGAACTGACACCAAATTCTCAAAGTAGCCACATCACTTAAAAACAAAATAAAAACAGCAGCCCATGTCAAATTAATATACAAATCTGTAATCCATCATATACATTTTGTATAAAGATCAAGACAGTAGGCGTAGCTTACACAGAACCATAAATCAAGGTAAATCTTGAAAGACTATGTTTTGAACTAAGAGGTGTGTTGTGAGGTTTTCACAACACCACCTCATCATAGATGAGGACCCCCTTTTTGCTGCCTTACTGTTGTTAGCAAGGCTGCAAGTGACTTGAATTTTCTGGGACAGGTGTAAATTCGATCCAAGTGAGGCCTTGTTTAGGTCCTCAAAATCATCATTCAGGACACGGTATGGCCCAGATTTCGAGGGGCAGTGATTGTGCTTGCATCTGCCCCTTTAAATTTGGCAATATGAACACAAATTTCAAAATTTTAGCTCCCCAAAGCAGCAGTTCAACCCAGAATTCGCATTAGACCTGCAAAACAAATAATTACAAAGGATTAAAGTGGGTTCAAGCCTCCCTTTATATGAGGCGATTTGCAGTTAGATTAGGCCTTGCCCTATATGCAACAGAGGGCTGGCGTGTGCATCTCAGGCTTAAAACAAATTTAGTATGCCCCAAATCCGAATCTGAGCATGCCCCATATAATTCATGTGGCATTGGGGATTCAAATCAGGTGCTTTTGAGGTAACGTGTGGTTCCAAGGAGCCTTAAAACAAGCTCAGATCTGGGCATTAAATTAAAATTAAGCCCTACCCTATGTGAAGTGTATGAGATAAACTACAGACCAGACCTTAATAAAGTGGATGGGCTCCATAAATCATGTGGCGTGTGGGCCTATATGGCCTCAACTCGAACTTAAGGCAATCTGGGACCAATTTACATAAAACGTGTGGCCTTGGGGAATAAATCTGGACCCCTATATGAAGCGTGTGGCCCTGCCTTGATGTGCATGGACTTAGAACTCATAAATCAGGCTCAAAATGAATTAGGCCTTGCCCTATATGAAGCATGGGGGCTAACAGACTTTAGTTATATTAAAATTCGAAACAAATGGGCCCAACAAACACAAAATTTTACACCTCTAAAGCTGCCGCCTACTCCCAGCCCACTTGCGATTTTTCATTAATTAAATGGCAATTTGAAATAAATTAAATACTCCTAGGGCTGTGCGATTTTAATGCATTTAATTTGGGTTATGTATTTGGCATTTTATTTAATTGTTTCCCTCCAAAGCAAAGTTGGCCCCCTCTTGAAGAGGCATAAATTTGGTATAAGAGGAGGGCCTCCCCTCCTCATTTCTCATTCACTCTTGCCTTGTGTGCTTGGCAGCGAAATTCCAAGGAGCGGCGAATTTTGGAGGAGCAGCGAATTTTGGTGGAGGAGCGAATTTTAGCAAAGAATGGTTTCTTCTTTGGTGGAGGAGAGAGTTTGTTGGTGAAGGAGAATCTTCAAGCTTGACGAGGAAGCTAGTCTAAAGGGCAGAATTTTTTCTTGTTCTTGCTTGGTTCATTTCCCTATTTCTTCTTGCACTACTCATCCACCACTTCATCATTCCATCTATAGGGTTTGAAGGAGATATAAGTGTAGTTTGATTCATAGGATTTGAAGAGGAGATATAAGTGGTAGTCCCACCCCTAGGAATGAAGAGGTGATATAAGGGTAGTTTGATAGACAATTGAAGAGGCAGAAACAAGTGGTAGTTCCATCCCTAGGATTGAAGAAGCAAAGATAAATGTAGTACCATATCGTAGAAAGATGGGGCAGAAATAAGGGCTAGGATGGTGGATGCTAGTGCAAGCAAGAACCAAAAGGGAATACCTACCAAGAAAGACAAGGAAGACATGATGCCCAAGACCACCTTCTTCTCAAAATTGAAGCGAGTGGGTGACACCAACATTGGCACAGTGGATATGGTACAGTTGAGTGACAGATTGAAGGAAGGCCAGTCCCCCATGGCGAAGAAGATTAGCAAGAGTGGAATTGTGCAAGCTGTCACCTTCCCTCCTACCTTGCCTTGTCCGGAGTTGGTGATGAAGTGTGCATCCCGGTTTGATATTGTGACTAAGTCCATCATCTTTGGTGAAGGGCAGACGGTGTTGGCCAACATCAGTGGGCAGGTGATAGAGGAAGTGTTCAATATACCCCAGCACAAAGGCATGATAGTGGTGTTGATGGATCAAGCGGCCAAGCTCTTTCAAGATAATCAGGAGGCCTACCTCACTCTACTAAGGCAGAATTGGTTGCAAGAAGGCAAGAAGGGAGTCACCAAGTCGTCAAGGCTCACCAGGTCAGATTTCAAATTAGAGTATGGCAACCTTATTGTGCTTCTCAACCAAATCATGGGCTCTGCTCAAGGTACGCAATTTGATACTTGGATGTATTATTTTATTGAAGGGATTGAGAATGGGAAAAGAAAGTTTGATTGGGCTAGGATCATAAGTGAGAATTTAGAGTTGCAACTTAGGACAGTGCAAAATCAGAGGCAATTCTACATGGGGTCCTACCTCTTCTATTTGATTGCAAGGCTGTATGAGCATCCAGGACTTAAGGCTTTAGGAGTGATTGGCAATGGGCCCGGGCAATGCTTGGTGCATGAGTGTTATCCACGGCTTCATTTGCACAGCACCAAGGAGTACAAGATATTTTATGATGCCTTTGCCATGAAGACAGTAAGGGTACTACAAGGGACGCCTGCTAGGAGGCTCTCACCGGAAGCAGAGACAAAAGTCAAGAAGTGTGGGAGTTGGTCCATCCAGTTCTCACAGTTCACATATATCAGAGTGGCGGGATGCATAGCTTGTCCCAAGAGGCTTCCAAGGTACCCACCCGATAGGATAGTTTTGATGGAGTTGGCTAGGCAACTTGAGCAGTATGACAAGATGATGAAGCTCAAAGGTGAGACAAGGGTTACCTTCTCACTCATGATAGGCAATGATAGTTGCCCCAATCCTGTCGCCTTTGCAACTATGGAGCAAGAGTTAGAACAATATCATCTAGGATGGTATAGGGCAAGGCAAGGATTCAATCCTAATGGCCTAATCAAGGTATCTCATAGGGACCCATTCAGGCATATCCCTACTATAGAGGATTTTTGGGCCAATGCAAAGGATGACTTTCATGTGAGGAAGTTGGCTTTCTCAAGGTTATCGGTGGGCATGATGAGGGCCATTAGATGGAGAGGTCTTGACATTCTGGACCAGCTAGAAGATGATAAAAATGTGCTAAGGGAAGATTACAGTACAGTAGAGGGAACAGAGTTGAGCCCAGTGGATTGGAATCTTCATCAGGATCCATCCTTAGAAGCAGTTACAAGAGCAATTGATCTACACATTGAGTGGTGGTATAACAAGAAGTTAAGGCAATTACAAAGTCGGAAGGTACACCTTACCTATGAGAAGATGAAGCCAGAGGAGGAGAATCCAGCGGAGTCAATCAGACAGCAAGATGGGGGCAGTAGCCAGCAGCAACAACAAACAGTTAAGAGCAAGAAGAGGAGTTTGGAGGCTAAAAAGGGTAAAGAACGTCAGGAGCCTCCAGCAAAGAAACAGAGTGCAGTGCTATCAAGAGGAAAACATTAATGAGACAGAGTTTGGATCGAGGTTGGATGAGTTAGGGAAGGTTGCCATCAGGAAGAAGCATTTGAGCATCTTTCCCTCTCTCAAGGCCCTTATCGAGTTTGCTAAAGATTATGAGAAGGAGAGTGAGAAGACACTGCAAGCAGCAAAGAACATGATGAACACAGCTGAGCTCAGGATGAGGCACATACCTTGCCCTCCCATGGAGGAAGTCAACAACATGTTAATCAAGTTCATTGCCTTGGCTAAGAAGATGAAAGAAAAGGGTAGAATTGTATTAGAAGATCATTTGATGTAAGCCCAAGTGGCAACTTCTCCTTTCTTCTTGGGTAGGATAGGTGTTTGATTCTGATTGGCTACCGTTTTGGTGCCTTTTCATTGGTTGCCACTTTTCCTTTTTTTTCATTGGTCCATTGATGAGGTGGCGTCTTCTCATTGGCCGATGGGGTGGCAACCCTAGTTAGGGTTTCTGGGATTTAATCTGGATCGTTGGTTTTGCCTCTTAATCTCTACTGTTGGTTGTATTTTTGAGCCTCTATATAAGGCCATTTGCTCTCATTTGTAAAAGGTTGAAGAAAATTGTTGCTTATATAATACCAAAATTGCTTCTCTTATCATTGTTGTGTCTTGCATGGTGATTAAGAACACTTGGTGTTATTGCATGGTTTCTACTTCCAATTGTTAAAGTTAGATTTCATTGAGTTGTTAAAATAGATTTCATTTCAAGAAAGTGGTTAAGTAAGAATAGAAGTAGATGGCTAGTTGTATGGTGATGTTAGTGAATGTTTGATAAGGATCTATATACTAGGCCACTAGCATCCTAGTGGCTTGTTAGGAAGCCTTGTGTGATGATCTAGTCCAATTCCCCTTGAATCATTGCATCAATGGAGGTAGTGCCGCTGGTAAGCTTTTATTAGATTTGATCACCGTCCATTTGCTAATCCTTCCATTCCATAGGAGTATTAGTAAAGCAGCAAGTAGTTTAGTAGTTGAAGTTTTTGAAGAGAAAAGTTGGAAGTGATATAAAGAAAGTCATTTGAGTATACATTGCAAAGCCTTATCTTATCATCATCATGGCAAGAATTTGACATCCTTGAGTGAACAACGTAAGCCCGCCTACGTGATTAACCAGAAAATCACATTAATATAACTGAGTTAGTATCCACAAGTGTAAGGAACCTTGGAGTTTTCTCATGTTCTTCATGAGTATTTACTTTTCAAGAGAGGGTTGAGTGTTTGGTATTCTATATCAAGTATTCAATTGCTATATGTTATGTAGTGGTACAAAACTGACATCAACAAGGTGCATCCTTTGCCTTAGGTGAGAGAAACCATCACATGTTGATAGCAATGATACAAGAGAATTAACATATAACTGAACTGACACCAAATTCTCAAAGTAGCCACATCACTTAAAAACAAAATAAAAACAGCAGCCCATGTCAAATTAATATTAAGATGGACTGGCACTAGTTTTGTTTCGTAAAAGTTCTACTTCTAAAAGGTATCTTGGTCTGCCACGCTGACACTTTCAACAGAAAGAAACCAGTTTATGAATTTATACAGAAGTTTCATTGAGCAAAATATATGACGTAATAAATCTAGCTGGGAAATCTGAGCAATGTAGGCCTTGTTACATTACCCTTTATGAAATTATTCATAGTTCCTACGGGTGGATGTACGATGTTAAAAATTTTCCTAATAAATAGGTTTAAAATATGCCACTCTTTTTCAAAAGAGACGCCCAATAAATCACAAAATTGTCAATCAAATGACTACCACCTCTCAGAATATGTCGCTCAATTGATCAAAAAATTATCTTTTAGAATATAAAGTAATGACATTCGCAAGGAGAGAAAGTGAGAACGGCTTACCATGAAATCCAGGTTTAGCCTAATCTCTTGTTTATATTATTTAAATAGCACTCGACTTACTGGTAAATAGCTTCGTCAAATTTATCATTAATATTAAATATCAATAGCTCGGACGGATTGAACGCCGAACTCCCTAACACTTCGCATTTAACATTTTCCCCTTTATGATTAAATATCGATCCTTTCCCACCGATCGAACCCTCCACATTCTGACAACTCTAAAACTTGCCTCAGAATTAAACAAATTTAAGAAATAGCATACCTTTGAACGCCGGAATATTTATCACTGTCGAATCCAAATCCTCCTTTGTTCGGAGGAGTCTTAAACGTGGTTTTGTGCAAGGCATGAAGAGGGGAATCTTCATTTTCTCCAGCGAGAGACCGTTCTCTATTCCCTAACGGTGTTTTGATGGCCTGAGCCTCCGGCAAATCGGACGGGAACCCTTCCACACTAGAAGATGGAGCCCCTGGGAGGGAAAACTTGTGCTGAAGTTGAGAAAATTGAATGTTGTTTTCTTGGCGACGCTGCAACATTTCTGAGTAGGAAATTTGTTTAAAATTCGAATTGGGGTTTTGCTTGGGTTTGGGTGGCTTTTCAGCGGACTTGGAGAAGAAAGAATTGATAGAACTTTGGCCTTTCATTTTTGGGGCTGTGAACAATGCGCTCTGGAACAGATTCAAGTTGGTTCAGAGAGAAGCAGTGGAGTGATTTAGCAGTGGAAAGGGGGAAAATTTCAGTCCAGAATTTTTGGCGGGAAGCGTTAAATACTATAATCCTGAACTTAGGTCAGAAGGAAAAGGACTCTAAAATACTCTACTCATGACTAAGTAGAGGAACTTCAGTATTTTGTCCCATAAAAAGGTTTTTCTTTAATCTATAATTTATATGTGTAATTGTAATAACACAATTTATCTACCAAACTTTTGGGGGATTTGAGTTGAGAGGCTAAAGGTTGAATTAATGAATGAAAGATTTGTAATAACATCTACGAGGTTTAAGTAGTTTATGGAATCTAAGAGTATGTTACGATTCATCAACATCAAAGTCTAATAAAGTTTGTAGTTTTTCCTCATGATCAATTCTTTTGCAATGAATTTTGATGATGAAGTTTGTCAATTTGTTTAACCTTGTCTCCTCAAATAAGATACTTTAAATTATCAATTTGCAAGGTGTCATCATACCTAGTATGAATGGTGTTGTATTCTAAGTACTCCATAATGAAGTGTCATTTTGTCTCCACTACTCACTTATTGCAAAATCGACTAATTATTTGTCCCTGCTCTCTTTAGATATTAACTTTATGCTTGTTCACATATGAGATAATGAGAAACTTGTCCTTAGTTGAATTGTCAATATTTTTGCTTCCATCTAATATTCACTCTTGTGTGAGCATTTTCCCCATAATCTCGCATGGGATTAAATTGTTTGAAATAACAAGCTTTTTTTCACCCTATTTGTTTTGGCTATATCATGTTCCTGATTTTTTCTCTCGCATACTTTTTAATTTCCTCGTTAGAATTTGAACATCCATACATATTAACACCTCACTTCTTCATTTAATTGTCGTTCTATTTCATTCATTTGTTCTTTCTTCTAGTTAGCTCTTCCTCCATAATTAGCTTAAGCCTATTGGAAATAACCAAGATCACTTACAAAATACAATACTCTCCACAAACCAACAATATGCAAAAAAAAAAAATTAAAAATTAAAAAAGTATAAGCCCACAAAATGTACAAAAGTTGTCATGCATATAAAGGCAACAAGTGTAGGACTCTATGGACAAGTGTTGGGACACTTGGTGAATCTACATGAGGCAAGAAAAAAGTCTAGCTAACGTTTGAGTGAGTTTAACCATAGCGTGAATATGATTCAACTAAGTGAGCTAAAAGCAAATGAGTTAGATATAAATACTTTATCACGCTCACACTCTTCATTAAGTGAAACTTAAGGACTATGTTGATCAAATGAAAGATGAGTCTTAGCAACATAGCCCAATAAGGTACTCATGTACAAATAAAGATATCTCGTAAACTAAGAAAGGGGGAAAATCCAGTGGGAACAAAACTCCCTAGAGAGAGAGAGAGAGAGAGAGAGAGTCCTAAAAAGATGTCCATGTGAAGTTGAAAATGGTGATGAAGAACTCCTAAAGCATGTCAAGAATTATAAACTCTGTCGAGAGATGAGCCAGTGTATTGTGAAATCAACAAACCTCCAAAGATGCATATCAAGAGACACAACTATGATCGAATAAGACAATTAACAAATCATGAGTAACATGTACTACTCTACTTTGAAGTTCCCAATGTTCATGAATCTCACAAAATGATCCACTGAAATAATCCCCTATATGAGATATACAAGTGAGTTAGTCTATGTGACACCCCTGCAAATTATTTTTCAAAGTTTCTTTCAAACATAAACAAGTTGACAATAACATAAAATAAAACCTCTGCAATGGAAAACATAGACCCCCCTAAATGTATATAGTGATATGACACTTCATTTTAGTGCATTTACAAAATAGAGAAGATGTACAAGTCCTGAAAAGGGGCATAATCAAAATCTAATATTCAAAAATATTCTCATGAAAAAAAAAGCATCATTGTGGTGTAGAGCTCTAAAAATCATGTAGGTTCAAACAAATGACACCCAAAAAGGTGTTTGTATAAGCCCACATGAATCTCTCAAAGTTCAAGAATAAACTATACCACTAGATAGAACACCTAAAAAATGCATACAAAAAATCGCTCAAAAAGGCCTCTATATGACTGAAAAATGGTCTCTTGAAGTTGAGGAAAAAAAATAACAACTTGAGGGAGAGGGGATCCAAACTTGGGCACTGGCTATCTAGCTGAAAATTTGCACCGGCCAGTGCCATGTCCATCAATACCATTACTCACGTCAAATCAATGAGAAGACTCTATTGCATACCATCAATCAAATCAGTACATGCAGTGAAGAGCCTTATGTTGGCCATCACTCATATCAACAAAGCAGATCCGTCAGTCTGCCTATTTTGTCAGTTACCAACTGTATGGAAACAAATAAATAGGTTGCCAACCTCCTTACATGCTTGTGTTTAATGTCCATCCTGCCAAATTTCTCATTGCTATTTATTCTTGGCAAATACATAAACTTGTCAATGTAATCTGTAGGTCAGATTCACACTTGATCAAAAACAAATTTCAGGTATGAACACCAACATTTTCCTTTGCCTTTCACATTTCACTGATTACATTGGTTAACATATGTTTACAAGTATGTTTTCACTTGTAAACATTACACAACATTTTGTAATATGCACCATCTTTACAATTTACTTTATTTGGTTTTTTGTGTCATTTTTACAATTTGTAGTAGGTATTTTGTATTATGGGTTATCTTTACAATTTTGCATTGTTTCCTATTATAGGTCATCTTTATAATTTTCAAACCTGTTGAATTGCAACCAGTGTGAGAGATATTTTAAACTAACTTCATTGCTGAAAGTTTAGCTAGAATTCACTTGAAATTTAGGAAAAAATAAAAATAAAAATTGCTCAATGAGTAGGACAAAATACAACCATTATAGTGCAATAAAATAAAGTATGTCTGAATCTTCAGTCCATCAAATTTTGTGTGCTAGAAAATCAAGTTTGTCTTCTCTTCATTTTGCATCAAAAAATTTATCACATTTCAACATCTTTGAAGAATAGTCGCCAACGAGTAAGTGGGTAGCGTCACGCCTTTCTTATATTTTAACTAAAGTAGTCTTGAAATTTTTGAGTCTATAACAAAGTATTTAGGAAAGGCAATAAATTAATAAATGAAGCACAAGAATGGGACATTGGATCCCCTATAAATATAAGGTGGGTGACACAACTTAAAGTGTAATTTGGATGGTGGAGCAAAACAAGAAGTTGCAGGTTCTATTCACTGAAAGATTATTGTAGTGGATTTACGATTAAATAAATTATAAATAGGGTATTCCCATAGATATTAAGTTTTGAAGCTATTTTTTTTGTTTTTTTTATGGGTAACAATATTTGTATTTAAATATTATATTAAAAAAAAAACACATCATGATAATAGAAACCAACTGTCATTTTTTTTTATTTTTTTTTGTCTAAATACATTACAACCCAGCATTTTTTATACCATACTCCTATCTCTGTCTTAATAGCTAAATACAACTATTTGCATACATTGGTATTTAAAAGATGGAAAAATAGATTTAGCCTAAATATCTAATATTCATTAATAATAAGAAATAATTTCACCAATGAGAGATTTTAAATTAATTTACAGACATTCTAAAATTTAATGTTCATTATTGACAAATTCAAATTAACTTTTTGAATTGGAGAGAGTGATACATATTTTAAACTAATTTACAGACTGTCTGAAATTATAGTTGTAATTCATTTTAAATAATGTCCGAACTGAAATAAAATTTATAGATGGCACTAAAACAAAATCTTTAACTGTCTTAAATCATTAGTTAGTACTTCTTTCTTAATTTTCTAATATGATTTAAAGTTATGTTTCTAATGTGAAATAACATGGGTATGGAAATTTACCATTGCATTCTTAAATATGTTTGTATTAAATGCTTAAAAATTTGTGTAAAAAAAATGTTAAAATAAATTATATCACTTACAGTTATATTTCTAAATATGTGTAGGCATTTGAAAGCTTGTTCCAAGTCAAACGTGGTCAAGCAAAGCAATTTCTTCATATTGGACACCAAGAATCAGATAAGTAGGTTTCTTCTTCAATTGTTAAATTGTATTAAGTTGAATATAGATAGTAATATTATTAACAACATTAATGATATTAGCTTTAAAAACTTCAAAATTATTCTTATATCTACAAGCTAGGTTGACACCTTTATAAATATTTATTTCCTAGGTTTACACCACAACAATAGTATCTAGTCACATAACATCTTCAAAGACATCCATGTCCTAGGTTATAGAATAACATAAACCATAATAATATCTTCATCAACATCTATTATAATTTAAGTCTTAAGTTTCACTCAACTCAAGGTAGGTTTGATATTGTAGGGTTGATCATTATCCATTTTGTTGTCATCCTTTGGTCTTGCCAATTTTTCATAATTATTTATCTCCTATGTTTAAGATACCATTATAGTATATGTCATTCTATTTTATAGATAATACTAGCTTCAAAAACTTCCAAATTCTATGAAGAATCTAACATTTAGTTAATTTTTTGAAGTATGTTTGACAAAGGTATTAACTTCACCTAGTGGACCCATACCTAGAATGAAAATTATTCTTATATGATATGCTTGACGATGGTGTTTATATGATTTTGTTATTAGTAAAATATTTTGATGAGGATATTATTATTTAAACACAAAATTCTAGCATAGAAAAGATTGATTGGACTACCCAAAGGTATGGGCATGTATGTGATAGGGGCATACCGATTTATAAGTAGGAACAAAATTCTAGTTTGATTGACTTATTTGTCTTATTTTGATGACTAGCCAATCTTCGTCCATAATGCAATCCCATTAGACACAAATACAACTTGGTTATCTAGCTCTCTTCATGTTTATAAGTATGAAGTTGTCATTGCAATAATGATTGTGATGCAATTAATATAAAAAGATTAAAACCAAACATTTAACCAACTTAGCCCATTTTACACTTTTGTCTAGAGTTGACTTTGCATATTTTTTTAATAATTTTTTGTTATGTTAATGTATAAAATCATTGCATTCAATTAAATTCTCACATCATGACATAATTAATTTAAATTATGCACTCAATCACCTGTATTACATAAGTATTGGAGAACATTTATTACATTCAATAGAACAATCATTCAAATTCAACCAAACTTGTCCTAGTGCATATGAATAACCTAGCAATTACAATCCTCCTCATAATCCATCTTGATAATAATCCCCCTTATACTCCATCTTCGTAATATTACGAGGATGTTAACAAAATAAAATTCAAGTGTTTAAACTTTTCTAGGATAATTTTTTAGTGCTTCCAACTTTAACCCACACCTCATGATCAAAACTAATCATCACACTATCATTATTCTTCGTGTAGGTAGTGGGGGCTTCATACCACTTTACTAGTTTAAATGTTATGTTAGGCCAAGATTATTATTTGAACCTCTAAGGACAATTTTTTCCATCTAACCCCTCATTAATTAATAGGGTTGATCACCAAAATAGTTCTAATCAAGATGAAAATTTCTCCACACCTATCCTACACATGTAGAAGTAGGAATGATTAATTTTAAATTATGCATGCAATCACCTCTATTACATAAGTATTGGAGAAAATTTATTGTATTCAAGAGGACATTCATTCAAATTCAATCAAACTTGTCCCAGTGCATATAAATTCTATCCATTAAGTACATGGTGTATCTATTAATGACCAGTGTTATTATTTTTATCTCAGGGATTTATATTTTTAGTTTGGGTAGAACTAAGAGATAATCGGGCCTAGCTTTCATGTGTATCGTATGCTTAAAAAATTATGTACTATAAAATGTTAAAATAAATTATATCACTTATCATTTATATTTTTAAATATGTCTAGGCTTTTGAAATTCAGTTCCAAGTCAAACATGGTCAAGCAAAGGTGTTTCTTCATATTGGACTCCAAAAATAAGGTAAGTAGGTTTCTTCTTCAATTTTTAAATTGCATTAAGTTGAATATAGATAGTTTAATAATATTAACAACATTATAATTTAATATTTAAATATTAATTATTTTATCTAAATATCATTTAAATTATCTATTTCAGTCAAGTAGAACAATGTGTTTGTTCTCTGAGTATTTAATTATTGAAACATTAAATTAAACTAACTTTTGTGTACTAATTCTCATTTTTATATGTATTTTTTGAACTGAAATTTTATTAAGAATTCAATCATTTAGCTAATTTTTTTTAGTATACTTGACAAAGGTGTTAACTTTAAAAAGTTCAAAATTTAATCAAGAATTAAACATTTAGTGGGCACATACTAGGAGTCACTTCTACTCAAATAATTAGTGGGCCCATACTAGGAGTCACATAACATCTTCAAACACATCCATGTCCTAGGTTATAGATTCACTTACACCATCATAACATCTTCATATACATCTATTATACAATAAGTCTTAGCTTTTACTTAACTCAAGATAGGTTTACATTTCCTGTAGATCCATACCTACCTTGATCAAATCTTCATAAACATTGTTATTCTAGGTTTGATCATCATCCATATTGTCACCATCCTTTTGTTTTTATGTTTCTTTATAAACATTTGTCTCTTATGTTTAGGATACCATCATAGTATTCACTGTGATATAATATCTTCACCTAAACATCTATTTGTTAGGTTGGATAATTACTTACACCGTCATAACATCCACATACACATCCATTATTATATATAGACTATATTATATTATGTTAGACCATCACTTGCATCTTTATAAATATATCCCTATCATACAATATATAAACTTTATCCCAAGCTTGCACCATTATGTCTCTATTCATATCATAATATTTTCTTGTTTAAACATCCCCCATTGTATACATAGAGTAATAACATCACATTGATTCTAACAATATATTAGGCTCAACCCCACCACTGGCATCCATAATAGTACCTTGTATCTTACCACCATCATAGTCCACAAAAGAATCATATGATATCAACACATAATCAAACACCATCTTTTATTTTTAATGGACAAATATTAGACCAAAAAATTCAACAAAAATGGGATAAAATATGTTACATTCACTTGCAATAATATCAAACAAAAATTTCACTCATGGGATATGCATTCTATTTTATTCATAAAAAATACTCTTCTATCTACAAGCTAGGTTGACACCTTTGTAAACATTTATTTCCTAGATTTACACCACCATATAGTATCCCTTTTTCTTGTCATTTTTTCATAAACATTTATCTCATATGTTTAGGATACCATCGTAGCATATGTCATTCTATTTTATTGATCATATTAGCTTCAAAAACTTCAAATTTCTATGAAGAATTCAACATTTAGTTCCTTTTAAGTATGTATGATTTTGATATTAGTAAAATATTTTGTTGGGGATATTTATATGTAGATAGATATAATGACATCACTATAAATTTTTTCCTATACATTTAAAAAATTTAGAGGCCCTCTAACAACATTGATATTATTCAGGATGGGTAGAAAGAATAAATGGGAATCTCTTATCAATCTAGACATGCAAGACATACCCAATCAAGGAAAACTTTTCTCAACTTGTGAACTTGAATGGACACCTATTGGAGATGAAAATAGCCGACAGATAGACTTGTGTGTTGCTATCCCTCTTGATAGACTCCCTCGCTTTGTGAAAGGAGAAGGTTTGTTAGATGGAACAAAAATGACTTTTATACGCAAAAAACACATGGAGTATAATTTGACAGAACCTTCTCACCATGCCACAAAGATGTATTCAAGGTTTGTCTAGATTTAATAAATTAATTAAGCATGTCACCTTTTATTTATTTATTTATTATACTGATTAATATATATTTTTGTGCATGTATAAACAGTTACCATTGTGCTTTTGGGCCTCGAGATGATAGAAATGCAAATGAAAATAACAATGTAAAAAAGAAAAGGATATGAAGGTTTATTCAAAAAAGGGGTTGTCAAGCACACTTTCATGTTAGGGTTATGTATAGTAGACAATATGTTGCTATTATTACATATAATGAGTATATCCATCAAGATGCTAGTGGTGAATTTTGTCATGGAAAGGATGACCCTTCTAGTGATCCAAGGAGTAGTTTTACACCCAGGTTGTCAAATGAGTGTAAATCATATATAGAATCATTATTACTGATGGGTGTGGGGATAGACACAATATGTGAGCAGCATTACCTAGATTGTGGTTTGACAAAGTTGATGAATAAGAGGGACACATGTTTATTAAGAAAGGATGTGTTGAATGCATGGAAAAGAGTGGGTTCCCTACGTTCACAAAAAAATGAAGATGATGCAAAAAGTGTATGTTTGTGGCATGTGGAGGATAAAGATAACTTCTTCTACTATAAAACACCAAACAATATGGAAAATATTCTATTTATCATAGGCATCCAAACACCATGGATGCGAGAGATGATGGTGAAACATTCACATGACTCAATCATTTTAATGGATTATACATTCTCAACAAATAAATATGGTGCAAGTAGCACAATTTTAATTTTATTTATGGATCTTAATTCAATTTATAGTCTAATTTATTCAAAAATAATAATGTATCATTGATTTATTCATGTGCAGTATGAGTTATATATCTTGCTTGTATTTGATGAGCAAGAAGTTCGTGTACCTGTTGCATGGGCCATATCCTCGAGAAATAAAATTGAGGATATAATTAATGAATGGCTAACAGAGGTTTACAAAAGAGGGAAAAAATATAAAGAAGATTGGCATGTCAATGCATTCGTTACAGATGATGCTAGTGCTGAGATTGAAGCAATCGGGTTTTATCAACCTTACTTTATATTTATAAGAGTGTAATTATTTGATATTTCATTTACAAAATATATGTTTTCTAATTTCCAACAAGAATTGATTTTTCATTTAAACAATCAATTTTGTTAGAATGCAATTTTTATTTACTGGCTCTTATAATGTAACTTGCAGATCAACCTTGATTGTCAAATACTTTTATGTATTTGGCATGTACGTAGAGCATGGCTAAAGAATGTGTACAGGTAAGTTAAAACTCAATTAAAGTATAGGAAAAATGACATGCTTAAACACCATAGCCAAATATAATTTTTATAATCTAGGTTTGTGAGTAATAGGGATGTTGGAACAAAAATGTTCGATAGATTGGGTGAAATAATGTATGCAATGGCTGACAACGTAGACATCATTACCCATTTGATAAAAAAATTCATAGAGGATTTTAAAGAAGAGAAGAAATTCATTGAGTATTTTCAGAAAACTCGGTGTCATAATGAGAGACGCATTGGTAAGTTCATCACAATATCCATTATGGTTTATATGCATTTACATCTTTTAACTTGTTTATAGTGTAAGCTCGGACATCATATGTTTTTTGTATAGAGACGTGGGCAAAATTATTTCAAAGTTTCTCTCATGCAAACCAAGAAACTAATGCAGCTATAGAGTCATACCATTTTCACATTAAGAGTCACTATTTAAGTGACTGTTCTAAGAAATGCACAAGGAGAATGGATTGGCCAATTCATACACTTCTCCATAGGGTAGAGTCATACTATAAAAATAAAAGATATCTACAGTTATCTGGATTCTTGACTAACTTCAAAAAGGAGAGATATTACGTAACTGCTTTAGAGAGATCAAAAGCAATAGCTGATACAGACTGTTATCCCCATGATCTTCTTCCTGATACATATAAGATAAGAAGCCAAACTGATTCAACAAAATGGTACCCTCGTTAGGAAATTTGGATCAAATTTACATGTTTGTGATTGTCAGTGGGCAAAAAGAGGAAACATGTGCAAACATGTGTTGAAGATTTTAGATCTTCTAAAGAGAAACAAAATAAACCAGCAAGATCAAATTGGTGGTAAGTTTCATTTGTGATTTAAGTTTAGTAATTATTTTAAATGATTATTACATTTTTTTCAAAACTAACTAAATTAATTTTATTAAATTACAGATGATGTTACTCCATTGGTTGATGAAAATGATGAAGTCAGGGGGAGTTCTTGTCATGAAAATGATATAATTGGTAATGTTAATATCTTTACAATTAAGTGTTAAATAATTTTATGGTTCTAAAAATTAAGTAATTATTATTTCAATTAGTTGCATACCTTCAGAAGATCAAGATGTGCTTGGGGTTGCCATTGGTGAAGCTCAAAGTATTGGTAAGTTCCAAAACTATAATTTCATAATGAAGCATTAGAATGTTTTAAATATTTTTTAACTTAATCCTTGTTATTTCTATTACAGATGGTTGGAAATCATATGATACTTCCAACGATAACTCTCAAAATTCAGTTGACTACATAACTTCATTGCTTCAAATTTACCTACTAGAGAAGATGAAAAAATAATGTTTATTCAGTGTGTTGGGAGATTTAAAAAAGACATCCATGCAACTTTTTCTTCATCTTCCAAATTCAAATCAATCCCTGGCTCAGAGAACATGCCCATTAGATGAATATCACCATGGTTTAGTCTAAGTAAAATGCGTAAACATCATTTTACTCATCAAAAGAGTAATGACATATCTCAAAACACAAATGAAAGAGCTAAGGAACATGCAAATTTTCAATTCCCCTCTATAGGATGTAGAAAGC